>JAOUQX010000030.1:24624236-24642043 GCA_028566295.1 Liobagrus marginatus
TCAGACCAGGCCGAAGGTACTGTCCGAGTTTGGTGGTTGTACGTTTAAAACTCTAGGAGGAGATACCCGCAGAAAATGTGTTTCAGAGTTGAAATAGGATTTCAATAGGTTGGCTTTTTCAAGCCAACCTAATAAGAAAAATACCACTACTAGTGCTAATACTGCTACTACAGGGACGTCACATGACCAGCTCACGTGAACGCCGTGTTTCTTTTCTGCGTTTGCTAAAACAGAGCAGGGACGTCACATGACTTCACGCGAACAATGGCGCCATGTTTCTTGCACGTATTTTAAAAAAAGCTGTTGAACTAGTTCGATTATTTGTTCATGTGTATTGTCTCTCGCAGCGCGTTTATTGGATTTTTTCGCGTGAATTAAACGTTTCTAATAATTTCTTTTCTGCATTGAATCGTTTTGTTTTGTTTAATGTCAGGCAAATGGCTTTCCCCATCTTTTTAAAGGTTTTTTTACTCGCAGGATGCAATAATGTCATTTATTTGCAGAATTCTATTCTTTTCATCGCACTGGTCATGTGATATCCTGTGTTTTCAAGTTTGCACGCATAACGCGCTAATACACACGAACGCCTCGGTTGCACGTGCCAAAAAAAAAAGAAGGCTATGTGAGGTAATTTCAGCCAGATCCGGACTGTGGAAGAACGGATGATTATACCGCATTGTTACGGAACATCGTGCACTTATTTTTCTTATCGCTTTACCGACTTTCTTTCTCTTTTCCGCATGAAGCGCGGTGACTGTATGAACGTTACAGACCAAATCCATTACAGTTTATCTGAGCATCAGGAAAGGCCCAGGCCTCTGATAGATGAGCAAATCCAGTTAGCCATTAAAAAGACATTTCAGAGACCGATAGGAGGCAGGTTGTTCCTATGTGGAAGACGGGAAACGAATGCTCTGTGGCGAAAAGTGAATAAAAAGACAAACAGGTTGTGGACATTTCCGGAACTAAAAAAAAAAATTATATAAATATATATATATATATATTACACACACACACATATATACACACACACATATATATATATACATATTTTTTTTCTAAATATATATATAAAAAAAAATGTAACAAAAAAAACAAACTACTGTACATATACTGTAGTGTGTGTGTTAAGGTTAAAGGTTTAAACCCCTGCGTATTATTCACACACACCCCTCCCCCATCTTACCGGGGGCTGTGCTGCTGAGATTTAATGAGCAGGACTCGGTGTAGCATCTTAGTTTCTAGAGGATCGTTATAATAAGCGAAAACCGCTTCGGCACAGAGCGGCGACAGACACGGAGCACGGTGCACACTTGGCCGCTTCATTAATGACTCGACTGAAAAATAATGGTGATACCCGTGCAAGCTAATCTTCTGTGCAAAACATATCATGAGATCAGAAGCGAAACAATATGCGAGCAAGTTCAACGTATTGCATCCTTCATTAATCCGCCGGATTATAAATAATCGGAAAGCCGTCCAGGCGAACGAAAAAAAGAAATACTTCATGTTTGTTAGTGCTGAGGGAAAAAAAAACAAAAAATAAAAACATCCAGCGCTGACGATGTGTGTTCTGCCACTTTAAAAGGAAATGACATTGTGAGGCTCATGCATAAAGATGAGCTGGCCTTTCTGCACATGCATCATAGATCATATATCAGTAAGAGCCATCTATCAGAGGCAGAGAGGAGCTGAAATCACCACCATGGCCCTGTCTTGGCCAATATTAATACCAGAGAGGATGGAGGGGGAGGATGGAGAAATGGGAGGAAGGGAAAGGAGGGAGGGTTTTACACTCCTGCAGTAGCTACAGCATGCTCCCTTTTTCTGCCTCCTCACACCGCTTATACCTGAGCTCACTAATCGCTCGAGATGTATTTCACCCACTGATCAGCATGCGCTGCGAAATTAAAATCCATCCATCATCGTTTTACGGGTCGGCTCCAGAAAATGAAGTTAAGATGAAAAGAATGAACATCCCCTCACGAGCTTCATCCAAATGTCCTACAAAACATCGGATTAGCCCCAGATCTCTGCTTTAGTCGCGCTCTTCTAATCAGATTTACATCGGTTATTAAAGCAGATGCTAATATCTTCCACCGTTTGTTTTGTAATTGCTACACGCGATTACACGCACAACATGTCTGCCTAAACAACACACGCTTTTAGGCACAAAATGTCTGCCGTGTTGTATTACAGAGCTCTCTCTCTCTCTCTCTCTCTGCCGTTTCTGTGCCTCAGGGGATTTCAACACTACATTTTTTTTTTCTTCAAATCTTGCCTCATAAAGAAGATCCAATCGAGCTTGGACTATTGAAAAACACTGCCAGAGAACAGCTCCTATTCACACGAGGCTGTTCATATTAATAATATCATTCTGGCTCAAAGGAAACTCATCTGGTTAAATGTCACTAGTTTAATTAACGACTGGTCTTGGCTGACCTCG
The DNA here is from genome assembly GCA_028566295.1 of Liobagrus marginatus. Taxonomy (NCBI): domain Eukaryota; kingdom Metazoa; phylum Chordata; class Actinopteri; order Siluriformes; family Amblycipitidae; genus Liobagrus; species Liobagrus marginatus. The sequence goes on from JAOUQX010000030.1 coordinate 24,626,683, forward strand.
GCAGTAAGAGAGGTCCTCTAATACTAATGCCATGCAGGCAAACTGGAATAATTTAGCATGTTAAACACAAAGTCAATTAACCTTCTGCAGTAGCCAATGACACTCTTCCTGCTGGCCAACCCCCTTTCACCAGACTCATCTCTGGCTTGTGATGCTGATGAGGGGATAAACAGCTTAAGGACTCATTAAGGGGGGATCGTAGGGTGGGGGTTCTTTCTCCAAAGCAAAGTCCTAATGGGTGTGTATTGATTAAATTTAAACATTAACCCTGGATTAAACCGAGTGCACATTCTAAGTGCAAGTATTAAACTGTTCATATAACCAGTCTGTCTAAAATTGTTTGTTTTTTCTATTACCCACGACTCTCCAGCCGACTCTTTCCCAACTTTCATTTCTGCGTCCGTCTCTGATCCTGCTCGGATCGGTATTTGATGTCAAAGCCTTTTCTGAAGGCGCTGATGTGGAAACAAAGTGCCTGCGACTGACTGCTCGCTTACAAACACAATCAACTGCTCTCTTTCAAGCGAGGCGCTTGTTACTAGTGTTCCCCCACACCTTTGGTGCCCCCCCCCACACACACACACCCTCTGCTTCCCTCTTAATGAGATGCGAAGAAATCATTCGGAGGTGAGATGTAATTTAGACCTCATCTCCCAGCACCCCAACAGGCAATCTCACACACACACACACACACACACACACACACACAAATAAAACCTGATAAATGTCTGCATTCACTTCTGCTGCAGTTGCAGCATAGCCCACATGTAAAACCAAAATCACACACACGTTTGTTTTAATAGCTTTGTAAGGGCCTTCCTTAGATATTTCATTATTTGCACACCCTATTAATGCTAGGATGCACCTAACCGAATGTAACCTGCGCCTTTTGTCTTTTACCCCCGCTTTGTTAATTAAAAAAAAATAAAAAATTTTTAATAAAAGTTGCAGTTTTTTGAGGGAAAAAAACCCCGAAACATTTTCTTTTGACAACCGAACAAATCTCCTATTTGGTCTGCTCTATTATTATAAAAACAAGGCCACGGACATGAACTTGAATTTCTCTTTGAACCTAAGCGCCATTGATTTTGTCTCTGTTAACCTCCATTGATTTCCAATCCCCTTGGTGATCGCCTGTTTCCTGCAAGTTCATTGTACAGTAATCTGGTTACTGACAAGCAGATAAGCAGTACTATAGGAATTTAAATAAGACGTCATTACATGCCCCGTGTCTATCGCTAACCTCGGATCCGTTCCGTACGAAAGGATGCAAATGTGCAAACCGGTAACGCCACAATGGATCGGGACGATGTTATGGTCTAGTAAAATGAAACAGACTTTATTGAACTTGAATGCTTGGTATAAGAGAGGACAGGAGAGACACTAGCCCAACGACTCGCATTAGAAACACAAGTGCATAATGAACATGTACATTATTTGGCAATTGCGACAGTAACAACATTCCCAGGAGCACATACAGTAAACAAGAGTCTTTCACATCAAGTCCAGACTCGTATACGAGAGTACACGGGGCCGCTCCCCTACTCGGGAGAACGTGCAATAAAAAATAAAACAATTGAAACGATGCGATATTTGGAATGCAAACTTTGTATAAATATAACATCATTGGTTTTTACGTTTTTTTGTTGGTTCAGTTTTTAACATTGGTTGTTCGGAAAAAGAACAAAAACCCACGGATATGGATATTCGGTCACAGTCTTCACAGTAGTCTTGGAGGAGTGTGTGGGCAGAGCTGCAGCGAGATGAAGGGACAGGGGGCTCTGGCTACCGTCTGTAGTCGTTAAAGCTTCAGCAAATAAGCGAAATCAAGCATGCATCTTAGTGTCAATACAAAACTACATTAGCAGCACACTGTGTTTCGTCAAAAATAAACCCCAGTACATGTAGAACAGACAAACAAACAAACAAACAAACAAAAAAAAAAAAGAGGAGAAACAAACAGACACAAATGACAGGCCAGTCACGGAGACGTTAAAGTGAAATATCTCCATCTATCTTACAAACTGCAATGGCTGAACTACGCTTCTGTCCCATTCCCCCAGCAAAGAGGCTTCGGGGTTTTTGGTTTTTTTTTCCGTTTGTTTTATATACGAGGTCACAAATGTTTTAAAGTTTCAACAGTTTTCTCCTAGCTGGCGCCGTCATCTAAAAAGGTCTCCGTTCCTTAAAAACAGTAACATTTTTCTCAAATATAGAGTTTTCCCCATCCTTTGTATGCACCAATGGTACTTTATCTTTGGATTTTCCATTAAAGCAATACTGTAAGTTATTGTATTCATCAGTTACATTATTGTTGTTGTCACCATATACGTATGGCAAGTGCAGAAACATTCAGAAAAAAATAACTAATGAAAATCCTTAAAGAGGAGTAAGAAAGTACATTTTAAAGTAAAAAACAGGGAGTTACCGTAAAGAGGGCTAAAAAAGTTTAAGTGCACAAATCAAAGACGTTTAAAAGACAACCGAACTAAGAACATTTCTTAAATCTGCATTGACAAAATCATTTACAGCTATGGTCTTTTTTTTTTTCCCCACTTGGCTCAGTGCAGGAGGGAGGGTTGTACAGTAACAATGTTGAACTACATTACGAGGGGTAAAATGCTCATTTTTAACATTGGCATGGCTGGAAGCAACCTCAAGTGGCTTTGACTGGGGAGGTACAAAAATTAAATATACAAGTCATTTCTTTTTAAATCTACCATACATTTAAGTCATCAAATTCAACAATCTACGCAACACCAAAATGTCAATACATGGTTCTATCATTAACACAATGCCCCCCCTCCCCCCACGTCATTCCATAAAAATCTATCCTTTTGCTCACAATTTCCTCACAAAAGTCTCCATTAAACTTTGTGTCTGGACAAACATTTGTCCAATTTAAAAAAAAAAAAAGGATTCAATGGCAATTCAAACCAGGTTGTAACATTTCCAATACTAACAAAAACTTTTTTTTTTTTGATTTTCTGTTGCCTCTGAACTACGTTTCTCATACACCAATGTTCAGTAGCAGAAAATTAACACATGTTGACCTGAGAATAGACAACATTAAAATACAATACGTTAGTTTAGTGAGCCGATATTACATTTCCTTAATACGTAAATGGTGGTAAAACTCGGGTTTGTGTAAGTGTATTTAAAACATAAAGAACAAACAGACTTTTGGTTAGTTAGTTATTAGGTACTTATAAAACCATCTTAGGTTCTACTCCAGTCCTTAGCTGTGCACGCTTAAGTTTCCAAACAGTGTTTACGTATTCTCAAGTTTAAATTGACCAGCATATCGACATGAGAAAGCATTCTGCTGACACTTTTTTGGTTACAAGCATTGGAAACGTAATGTATATCCTACAGGACCCAGTCCATTTTAAAAGTCTTTCGAAACTAACACTAGATTCTTGTTTCATGTTTTCTCCAGTTATGTTCGCTCACAACATTTTCTTTTCCAGTCATCCTTTCTTACTTTTGTTTTTTATTTTTAAACCAACGCAATACTTGCGTCTGTGGCAAGGCAGCTAAAATTACAGCTAGAACTGCAATAGTCTGCATGGGGCCTTTGGCTGCATGGAAACTTTGTGGACTTTTTCCCTCTCTGCTGCCCCACCATTGGTGTTACACCCTCTAGCAGAGTCTGTTGGTTTTAAACTAATTACATTGCCATTCAGGCTTGAGGTAACAGTTGACCGTAAGGAAACTTGTACTCAAGGAGACGCTGTGATACAACTGGATTGTGCGGCCCCGGATAAAGCTGTAGAAGTTGATGGAGTGTGGGAACGCTGATCTGTTGGTCTGGATAAGCAGGAGATGGCAGATGGACTCTCTGAAGTAGACTTTCTGGGCAGAGAGGGGGATACTGGGTTGCTGGGAGGGTTTGGCTTCGAGGTAGATGAGGGACTAACGTGAGGTAAGAGGAGAGAAGCATGCTCTTTGGCATTCAGGTGCTCCACTGTTCTCTGTCTGTGCTGATGGCTGTCCAGGTGCTGGATGAGCTCTTCAGTCCCTTTGAGAGAGATCTCACAGGCAAGGCAGTCGTATAGAGAAACCTCCTTACCTCCTTCTCTAGATGTCACTTTGGAGACAATACATTGGCTTATCAGGAATCCATCATCCAGCTGCTTAGTGGTACCAGAGGAGGAATAGGAGGAACCATCCACATCTGAGCTGGCTTGCTTCTCTTCTGCTTTTGATAAGTTCAAGACAAGGTCATTGTTATAAGCCATGTCCTGAGAGTATGCTGTAGCAGAACTTTGGCTAGCCTTTGATTTTTTGGATTGCTGCAACAGTTGTTTCTTTTGGAGCTGCAGCCTATGATGCATTAGTGCACCCTGCAAATTGTGCTGATATTGTTGAAGAATGGAGCCTGGGGACAAGCCCATTAAAGCCTGCGGAAGGACCGGGCCGTAGGGAAACAAACCGTCCATACCAAACATGGGCTGCAGAAAGCTTCCAGTAAGAGCTGTGGAAATCTGTGGAGAGAACATTGGAGGGAATCCTGGCATAAGACAGGGCAAGAGTGAGTTGGTGAGCAAGGGAGTCTGATCTGCATTCCCTACTGCTTGCAGAGCCTGGAGCTGAGCCGGATCAATGCTGAAATCCTTAGCTGGTTTTAGTGTTGATGCAGCTGGTGTTATAGAGTCTTGTTTTTTCTTACTGGTTGAAGAGTCTGAATGAGTAGCACTATCAGCAGAAGCCCTTTCAAGCTTTTCAGGAAAATTCTTGCCATTTTCGGAGTTGCTCTCTTTGGACAACTGGCGCTGCAATTCGGACTCTGTAGGCTTTGGAAGTGATACAGAATTGTTTGCACTGACTGAGGTTTTCTCAATGGCAGCTGACGTGGATGAAGAAGCCGCGTTAGATTTGCTGGTCGGTCCATTTGATGAGGGGTCCACTGGCTCTATATAAAGTCAGAAATATGACATTTAGAACCAGGGCAGAAAACAACAATGTAGGAAAACACATTCTATTTTTACTGTCATTTTTGTTACATACAATACAATTAATTCCATAATTTTTATTTTAAAATCTCTTACCTGATTTTGTTATAGAGCTTGATAATGACTTGCTGCCAATCCCTGGCTCACCAAAAAATTGAGGTGTAGTGTGACTGGATGCCGCTGAACTCTCTGCAGACTGTGTTTGGACAACTGCCGAAATGTCATTTGCCTTTTTCAGATGATTTATTTCTTGCTCAGTCACCAGATGAGAAACCCTTGGAAAATCTACAAATTCTCTGTCTCTGTCCATTTGTCCCCCAAGGGCTTCTTTTACTTTTGCAAGATGCTGCTGGGAAAAGACATGGTCTCGCACGGACAGACAACCACTGTATTTAACGCAGCACAGAGTACATTCTGTCTTGGGCCTGTCTGTAGATGAACTCTCAGTGCCAAATTGTTTTGCCAAGCTAAGCTTGGCTTTTTTCTCCTTAGCACGTGCATTCTGAAACCACACCTGTACTACCCTCTTGGGAAGCCCAATGTCATTTCCCAAGGCTTCACACTCCAACATGGTAGGGGTTTTGTAGTCACTGAAACAAGCTTTAAGCACTTTGACTTGCAAGTTGCTTAGCTGAGTGCGATAGCGTTTTTGACCAAACCTATCACTGTCAAAGTTTTGACCGTTGGAACCTCCAGGACAAGGAGAGGCAGGGTCGGCTAAGCTTGAGCTCTCGCTATAATCCACGACCAAATCATTCTCACAATCCTTTGCATTGAAACTCATTGCAGGGCTAACCAGCCCTGAAGACATCTTGTCATCATTGTCTGAAGAAGCCTCTCTCTCAGAGCTAAAGGACAAGTGATCAATGCTATTCTGCTTTTCCTCAAAGTAGCTTTTTTCATCAGTAATAGTTCCATTAGGAACAACGTGCATTGAAATACTGTTACGGTTTTCCAGGTTGTCACAATCAAAAGACTGTTGGACTAAGCAGGTTGACCCTTCTAATTCGTTCAGTCCTCCATTTAATAGTGGCTTTAGACTAGGATCTTGATCATGTGAGGATGGGTCGATACTGGAGGATGGGTCTGAACCATTTAGCCCATCGCTTGTGTTTGGCATCTGTGAAAAGTTAACAACTCCAATGGAGTTTAACAACTCCATTTTTATTTGAGAGCTCTCCTGATCTTGGGTCATACCAGCTACTGCGATACTAAATCCTGTATTCTTTGCTTCATGCCAGTGCCGTGAACGGATATGAGCATCAAGAGCAGTTTGTGCTTTAAAAAGTGCACGACAAAATGGACAGCGACGATGGGCTTGTGCTGGACCAAGTCCGCGAAACTGGCCTTTTCTTTCACGAGCTCGGGTGTTCTGGAACCATACTTGTACTACTCTTTTTTTGAGACCCACTTCCTGAGAAATGTGGTCAAGCATTTGTCGTGTTGGATTAGAATCTATGAGGTATTTCTGGTATAATATCTCCAGCTGCTCTGGAGTGATGGTGGTTCTCATTCGCTTGTCCCTCTGGGAATCATCCCCGCTATGCTCCCAGTCATTTTCTACAGCATTATTCCCAGATTTGGGCTCAAGCCTCCTCTTCAAGGAGTTTATAGTTGAGTCAGGAATGGCTGCATTTGTAGGTGAATTAAGTGAAATCTGTGGAAACGCTCCAGAAAGTACCTGCCTTGCCATTAGAGGATTATTCGAGTCAAAAAGCATAAGGGGAATATCCATGGTGCGGTCCAGGAATTGTGGAGGAACAAAATGATTTTGAGCAACAAGGAAGTGCATCTGCTGATGTTCTTGCCAATGTTCAAAAGATGGGAAGCTCAATTTGCACTGAATGCAATGGTAGGGAGAGATCTGATGGGCCTGATTTAAATGTTGTTGCTGAGAAGAAGGATTTACTGAACTTATTTGAGAACTCTTCGATGGAACTGGGCTTGTCTGGGCCATAGGTGGGTTGATCTTCTGTTGTTGATGCAGAGGGGGGGAACTTTTAGAGCATGACTGTATATTATCTTCATTGGGACATGTCTGTTTATATGTTGCTTCAACCTTTGAATATTCATTACAGAGTTCAGGGCTGCAAGATGCTTCTATTATAGCTTTAGGTTCCTCAGTAACAGAATCAGAGACAGGGTGGAGGTCTGACTGCTCTTTGTCAGTAGACTTTCCATCTATGCTTAGCTCAGTATCGTTTGAAAGGCCAGAGCTGAAGGTTGATGGATTATTACTTGAGGTGTCAGATGGACTGTAAGCTTTAGGATCAAATAAAAGCTCGTCATGACCGGATAAGTCATCATTTTCATCTTTATAGCACACTTTCTTCTGATGACTGATAAGATCAAAAATGCGCTGAAATGTCATGTTGCATTTCTTACACTCATAGGTGCTGTTGGCAGTATGGATATACCGATCATTAGAAAGATCTCTGCACTCGCTGTCTTTTCCTCCTTCTCCTTGGGTCTCATAGGTTTTCTTTGCTTTCTGACGTGTATTTTGAAACCACACCACAATGACACGAGTTGAAAGGTTAAGTAAGGTTGAGAGTTGCTCAAATTCATCGTCTTTAGGGTAAGCATTTGCATCAAAAAAATCCTGAAGTACCTTTAGCTGGTAGTCATTAAACCTGGTTCTTGAGGACCTTTTCCCTCCTGAAGACTCTTGTCTTAAAAGTTCAGGAGAGGATGGCCTGGAATCCACTTTGATATCTTCTAATGTTGTTATGGGTGGAATATTAAAGTTATATGGGGAGTCCTTATTGCGCTGGCGCTCCTTAAACAGTGTGTTTCTAAACCAATGCTTTATGACTTTATTTGGCAAGCCAGATTTATTTGCCATTTCTTGGATATGGTCTTCATTTGGGGAATTATTGATGTCAAAGTATTGCCGCAGAATTCCCAGCTGATCATCAGTAATCCTGGTTCGAGGTCTCTTACCCTGCTGTTGCAACATGGCAGGAGTTAATTGCTGCTGGTAAAGCTGGGCTAGATCAGATGTGAGACCAGCCTCAGCTGGTGGCAGAGGTACAGGTAGTTGAGGTGGCAGGGGAATGGGGTGCATGAGGAGAGGGGGAAAAAGTGGCAGGTCAATGGATAAGGGTATTGGCGCTAATGGACATTTGGGAGTTGAGACAGTAGGGGGAGGAACTGTGGTTGTGGGGGCAGGAATGCATGACACAGGTTTCTGTGGAGTTGGATCTGTTGGAGGAAGTGGAGGTGAAGCAGGGGAAGGCAAAGAGGGAGATGTGTCAGGAGTTGAAGGAGTAAAAGGGAAAAGCTTGTCATATTTGTCTCTGTAATCTTTGGCAAATTTTTCTACAGACTGTAATGGCAAAATTGATTGGTGAACATGCTCTTTATGGCTCTTTAGTATCAACGTATTTGAAAAAAGCTTTCCACAGGATTCACATTCTAGCTTTCCAACGGAGTCTGAATAATGCCCCTCTTTGGTGTTGAACTCCGTCTGTCCATTTGGCACTACTTCAGTGGGGGTTTTCGGATACTGCTGCTTATTTTCATTAAACTGCATCACTAACTCAAACCCTATGTTCTCCAGCAAAGCTTTTGAAACATTTCCAGGTGCATCATGAGCTACCCTTGGAGGAATAAAATCTGTAAAGAATTCTCTATTATCCTCATCCTCATCCCTAACCTCATCTTGTGCTTTGACATCATCGATATTATTGTATGATGTGGGTTTATGCATCTCCTTCGTTTCCTTATTACGGTCTCCACCCAAACCCTTTTGAATCCCGGACTCGGAGGTCAGTGTCTGTTGGCCAGCTTGTTGAGGAACAGGTCCACTATCCTCAGGACTAACAGATGCAGACTGGTGGGAAGTACTAGCTGCAAGTCCGATCGATGTCTGTTTACAAGTGATAAGGCTGCCATGTTGGGGTGGCTCCAAAGAATTTTCAGGTGCTACAGGCTTTGCTTTGCTACGGTTTACCTCTGGTCCTTTACAGTTTAGATCGGGATTAATCTGAAACTCTCCTCCTGGGATGAGAAATGGAAGCAGCAGCTGCTGTTGCTGCTGCAGTGGAAGGAGAGTATCTGCTGTGATGGGGAAATGGTGAAGAAGTGCTGGATTAAACAAATGGGACTGGAGAAGAGCTGCTTTCTTTTGTAGCTCTTGCTGGATCTGTGCTTGAGCCTGTGCTAACTGTTGTTGGTGTAATTGCTGCTGCGTTTTTTGTTGATTTGTTTTCGACATACCATCTTCCATTGGTTTCTTTTTACTTGCCTCAGAATGCGATGAAATGTTGCTAGTCTGACTTGATGACATAACATTGTTTTCGTTGCCCTGTTGCTTCAATTGAGTCGGGTCAAGAGCCGAACTTACATTGTTCATAGCATTTGTAGGCTTCAAAACGGCAGGGAAGCCCGATGTTGCATTATCTGAAGCTACTTTACGAAGCAAAGGGTTAGCAGAAGTTGAGCTAGCAGCTGATGAATCTAGTTTGGCTGCACGAGCTTTGGTTTGGTGTAGTACAGATCGCATATGAATCTCTAAGGTGGAGCTCTGGCTGTATGCCACATTGCAAATGCTACATTTGAAGGGTTTGTGGTCAGCGCTGCTGCTCACAGACTCTGGCAAGGCAGCCGAAGAATCCTGCACTGAACGCTTTACTTTGTGCAAGTGTGAGACCGAGTTGTAGTGCACCAAGAGAATGTTCTTCTGTGTGAAAGATTCTTTGCACACGGTGCATTTGAAAGGCCTCGATGGGTCCAGGAATTTCTCTGTCGAGAAGTTTGGCCCTTTTCTCAGAGGCACAACTAAAGGCTTTAGATTGAGTTCCGCTTCTTCTCGAGCTAAACTCAATACGTTGTCTGATGGGCTCATTTTCTCCTCCATGTCAGTTTCTTCACCTTCTTTCACTTTTTCCTCCTCAAAGGTTTCTTGCTCTTCATCAAGTCCTTGGTCCTCAGTAGTTAAAAGGTCCTCAGTCATCAACAGGCTACCGCAGAGTTGTTGCAGTTGGATCTCGCTAAGCTCAAGATGACTAGTCTCTAAGTGCTTCTGCAGGGCCTGTATTGTTCGAAAGCTGCGTTGGCAAAGGCAGCACATAGTGGCAGCCCTGATGGCATGGTACTGAGAATGCTGTTGCAGCTTTTCTGCTGTTTTAAAGGCAAGGCTACATTGACTGCAACGGAACTTGTAGACATGGCGATCAGAAATTGGCATTTGTACTCTCTGACTGTGGAAGTGGTTGATGTGCGTTTGGAGGGCACTAGATGATGTCAATATCTTATTACAGCCTTTTTGCCAGCAAGGAAAAGCAGCATTGTTTTCCTTTGTGGATTCGGCATCCTCTAAGGGCTGCTTTTGCGTTTTTGCTATCTCTGTATGACATGTGGTCACTCTCATTTCTTCTTCTTCAACTTGTTCTAACAAAACAAAAAAAATATATAAAGTATATTATTTTACGTTAGAATAAGCACAGTAAGACCAGACTCGGCTTGGTCAAGCTTTATTAGTACATTAGAGTGTTAGAGTGTTTCCATTTCAAATAACAAGGAATATGACGCCATTTTAATTTAAGTGGTTGCTCAATGGTGAAGGTGTTGGACTGCTGATCAGACTATCGTTGGGTCAATTCCTAGCAGCACCAAGCTGCCACTGCAGGGCCCCTGAGCAAGGCCCTTAACCATCAACTGCTCGATGTGATAAATGCGACTCGTTTTGGATAAGGGTGTCCGCCAAATGCCAGAAATTGGACAAAATGTACACGAACTGGACAAAACAGCATGCATGTTCTGCTCTTTTTGCTGTTACAATTTCCTTCCACTCTCATAGTGAATTGACTTTGGTTCCTGTTAATTACCCAAGTTAGGGCTGGACTATTACTTACCATCAGGTCTTTTTATCCCATTGCAGCTGGAATCTGCCTTTGCCTGAGGGGTATTAGAGTCTGGCACTGGTAGAAACATTTTCTCCGGCAGCACATCAGAAGCAATCACCTAAACAAGATGAAGAGGGGAAAAAAAATAACAACACATAAATGTGTGCCAGGCACTAAACAAATTTACGCATTACGTGCAATTTTTTTTATCATATAACTAGACTAGATTATTTCCCAGAGAACAAGAAAAGGAACAGGTGAACAAGCATCTGTACTGTGTATGATCTCTTGACAACATAATCCAACTTTCAATAGGAGAGAATAATCTGCATTTCTTTATCCATTTTAATTAGCATCTGTAAAAGTCTGGCTCAAACTGGACCTTATCTGCATAGTAGAGTGGCAAAAAAGTGATCATCATTTTCATTACCCTTAGAATAAGAATTGCTTACTCTGCTTGCCCGGATACCAAGAGTACCAAACAGAGACACACAATACCAGTGAAAACTGCTGTGCTGTGTTTTCTGTTAGAAATCCATTATAGCACACTAGGCAGCATCATCTCGGACTAAAGAGTATGTCAGAAACCACACCACAATAGTTACTTCCCTGTAGAAGTGTGCTATTTAAAATGATAGCATGTGGTTTGGGATGAATCCTAGCTAGAATCATAGATATTTATTTTCCGAATCAGTAATCTTTATTATTATTTTTGACAACATCCTTGTTATGTTGGCTATGGAAAAATAATCTGGAAAGTTCTGTGTAGGCAGTGGCTTTGTATCTTTATAGATTATTAAATTCATTAATTCTTAGTTTGTAACTTGCTCATAAATGCCGAGTAAACATACAGAATAGCATGCTATTAAGATCAGAATTAAACCAAAACAACTATTCATTCCTGTTTCCTTGTTTGGTTTACTAAGCTTTAAACAATAGAACAGTCTAACTATATACATTAAAACATTCTGCAAAATAGCATGATAAATAATAAAAATGTCGGTTTTCTTCTTTTTATCTATACAAAACTGTTTTTTGGTTTTCTTTCATTGTCATCAAACTTTTTTGTTTTAGTGTTTGATTAATATTATAATATTACAGTAATACTACAAAATGTTGTCATTTTAAGACTAGACTAACAAATGGTTAATGGACAAAATACAGTAACATTACAGTCCTTTCCCGCTGTCACACTGACAAAACTTCAGAGTGGTACACAAAAGTAAGATAATAGCACAGTTGTTTTTCCATGTCATAACTGTCACGGCGCTAGTCTCTCAAGTTAGTTGAAATTGAACTATAACCCCTATTTTGTTGTCTCCCCTTTAAGCCTGTTCTTGTTTTTCATTGTGCAGTGCAAAAAATCACCCTCGATCAGGCATCACAATAGAACTGTGTCGACACTTAACCGAGTTCACAGGTTAATTGTAATAGGAAGCCCCATCTAGTATAGAACAATGTCTGTAGACTTCTCTAGCCTAAGCAGGCCGATCATTTACCCCATCGGCTTTAAACCGTGGAATTCAATGCATCTTTGAGATGGAGGGATATTCAAACCGAAAGCTAGAGAGGCGCACAACAAAACAAAATGGCTTCCATTATCATCACAAAGCCCACCATTTAAGAAAGATGCTTCATTAGTGGATAGAAGCCAAGCACAGAGACCTTCTCAAGGTCACATTTAATTTAAAGCACATAATTGGGAAGCACAGTTCGTAACAAGAACCACCTAGCACTGGAACAGGACTAATGAAGCGCAATTATTTTCATTACCCTATCTCGGTGGTTGAGGAGGGTGGGGGGTGTCGGGATAGGGGGAAATAATTTAGGGAGGGTGGGGAGGAATCAAAGATGAACATACAAATCCAAAAAAGGCATATAAATAAAATTAAAAAATGTAAGGTTTGCTAGATGCAGAACATCTTAAACATGTTCCAGCATTTGTGTTCGGTTCTTTGTTTTATACCTGTGACAGTAGACGTTCATATGGTGAAGTCTAATCAGGATGGAAAAGCATGAAAAACATCTGGAATCTAGAACATCTCCTCCATGCCACAGTTCAAGGAAGTCACTCCTCGCCAATGGCTATGGCATCTAGTGATCGTAATCTACATCTGCCTTTGTATAACATATATTTGTCGAAATGTCTATCGTTTAAAAAGTGCTTTACAGAAAAAGGAAATGTTACATGTGGAATTCAAGAAAATGAGATAATCATTGTAAAATACTCTCTTTCTGCTTTGCCTTAATGCACAATTGGGGGCTGTTGTGTAATGTTACATTTATACTACTCTTTTTCCTATTAAACAGGAAGTTGACCATGTAAGATTCAACAGTGATACGAAACGGTGCATTGCGACAACAATGAAACTTAAACTACCATCAAGAACGTTGTATTGCATAGACGGCTTTCCATGTTTCTGACCCAAGCAATTGGTAAACGTTGTATTAAATGCACCTAAAAACCCATTTGGCCACCATTTTCTTCCCCGTGCTGTGCATTATGGTTGTCATAGTGATGGAACTATTTGCTTTTCCTTTCCGTTCCAGTGTTTTATTGGTTGAATCATCCTCAGATTTTCCTCATTTGCCTCATTAGTACGTTAACTTTTTTTCCCCTGTACATTTTTCCTAACCCCCTTTCCTGTTCCTGTCACTTAGACATTTATAAGAATCTGTTGATTGGTTGTACGTGAAACACAAGGCATCCTGTGCTGCATAATTGTGACCCATTAATGAAAACACCTGCAGTGTAACTAGTTACACCAAACAAGGTCATCGGCTGTTAATGCTGTATTTTTTTGGTGTAAGCTGGCTGTATCTGGCCATGGCGCCGTCACTGGTTCTCACCGCGTTAATGAGTTTCTGCGTGCAGTCTGCAGTGACGCTGTGCAGGTGTGTGAGATGAGAGCGCATCAGAGCAACACTGCGAAGCGTGTCCTGGCACAGCGGGCAGCGGAGAGTGGGCTGCACAGCATGCTGGATCATTACATGACTCCTCAGACGGCTGAGATCAGCATGACAAAATCGGCAGAATGGGCACTGACGGACCTGACGGAGAAACGAAAGAAAGGAGAATGCTGAGACATTTGATTTAATGAATGCGCTTGTGACAAAAAAAAAAACTGTCATAGAACACTGATTTATAATAGAAAGCAGTTTTTTTTTTCCAGGGAGAGGAGGTCTAATCTAACCTGCTCTGAGGAGAGCTCTTCCTGCGCTCGAGGACGTTTTGTAGGTATGGAGGTGTCCACGTCTCCAGACGCAGAGCGCTTGGGACTGACAGACGGCTCGTTCTGCTTCTTATCTCTATGCATGGATGCTTCTATGGAGGACAAAAAACACACACACATTTATGACATGACTCTAATTCCATTCTCTGGATTTAACCATGAACAATCTCTAATCAGATTATTAAAACATTTTATAATATCAGTGTCAGAAGAACGCAAGTAAGAAAGTAAGCAAGTTAATTCTGACCCCTTTTATCCCCCTCTCCGGCTGCAGGTTTGGTCTGGTCCGCCTGGTCAGAGGTAATCTCAGCGGGTGACTGCATTTCATTTATGTCTTCTAGAAAGGGGAGTTGTGGGTGGGGGAGAAAAAGAAAATGATGACCACAATCTTCTCTGTGTACAGTTTCACACCGTGTTTGATCATTTAGATGGTACGAGTGTGTTTTAGCTGTAAAACGAATTAAAAATAATAAATTTACAAAAAAGCAAAGGTCTTTTTTTTTCTGAAAAAAGTATTTAAGACTTTCTTTGTCTTTGGGGAGCGTAAGATCACATTCTAACCTATAGGGGTCAGTCTACACTCCCAGGGCTGACTCTAGCTTCATCACAATCCATTCAAACACACACACACGCACGCACGCACGCACGCATAAACACACACGCACGCATACACACACGCATACACACACACACACACACACACACACACACACACAAACAGCAGATAATGTGAATAAGAGACAGATGCCATTTTTTTTAATAAATAAAAAAAAAAAAAAAAAAAAAAAAGTGAAGTTAATTGTAAGTGAACCAGAAGGTCTTTGTGTCACCACGTCAACAGCTTCATCTGACTGAAAGGGTTTAAAAGTCACAGGAGGGAGATAATGCTGCACAGGGTCACAAGGGTCACTTAATTAGGGTGCTTTTTTCCCCACAAACTATAAGAACTGTTAAATCGTTTATAATAAAAAATAAATAAAAATCACACAGAAGGCAACATTGGCGCTGTTTTTTTATTCTGCTTCCTTTACAATGACCGAAAGCCGAGCGTTCACAAGGAGGACAGAAAGACCCTGTTATTCTTTTTGCAGTGTCTAAAAGAGGACAAGACACAGCGCCTCAGGACACGCACTTTATTCCGTCCTCACCACCCCCCCCCCCACTCTCTCTCCCACTCACTCACTCACTCACTCACTCACTCACTCACTCACTCACTCACTCACTCACTCTCTCTCGCGAGAGCGTGCGTGAGTGGGCGTGGCGGAGGGCGGCAGGTGAAGCGTGTGAGAGCGGTCGGCGTCTAGTCGACTTTCCTGAGAATAAG
>JAOUQX010000030.1:24642143-24655194 GCA_028566295.1 Liobagrus marginatus
AAACTTTTCTTGCAAAAAACAAAAAATGAAAAAAGAGTACAAATAAGAAAATACTTTCCAAATGAATTAAAACTGATATATATATATTAAAACCAGGAATCAGAGAAAAAGAGGACTTCTTCTCGGAACAGGAAAAATATAGAATGAAAAAACTGTTAACAAAAAGAAATAGTAGAATAATTAAGGACTTTTAATCTTTTTATGACAAAGAATTGTCAATGTCTATTTTATGTATTTATTAATGTATAGATGTGCATAATAGATTAAACATAGTTTGTTAAAAGTCAAAAGTCTCTCTCACACTCTCTCTCACTCTCTCACACTCTCTCTCACTCTCTCTCACTCTCTCTCACTCTCTCTTGGTCGTCCCATTCTCGCCTGCTTTTTTTTTTGTGGCTGCTTGTTTAGTGCAGTGATTGTTCGTGGGCGTGGGGGAGGGGGAGAAGAGACGAAGAGCTGATTTGGGTAGGTGTTTGAGGATTAGAGGCAAGCCAGAAGAGACAAAAAAAAAAGCCATGAGGTCCGTCATAACAGACCAATCAAAGCCCAGCTGAGGGATCTGCTTGCGCTTCTCAGAGAGCCTGATTATGACAATGAGAAAGACGGACCGAGGGAGAGGCCAGCTGAACACCAATTATCCTGACAGCCATGCTATTGATTTCCTATCAGACCTACACAGCCATAAACACAGGACACATAACCTGAAAGAGTCAAATCCGCTCTGCTGATGAATGCTCCGCTGGACACGTCACACACTTGCCCTCAGTTTGTTTTTGTTTTTTTTTCTGTGTATCTTTTTGGTGGATTCTTTTAGTTCAAAATTTCACAAAGGGCAAATGCAGTCATGTTTCTTTAAAACAAGTGACATTTAAATAAAAAAATTAAGAGAAATGTAAGTTAAATGTGGCCAAAAAATAAAGGCAAGATGTTGAGTTTCAACAAAACGGGACACACTCCAGAAATGTAGTTGTTAATAGCAGTTACACATCTGTACACAAACTTTATTTAATATCTATTCTAACGATAGACAAAGCAAGTAACAGTCGTCTCTTTTATATTCCGTGATAATGATGTGCAGCTATCATCACTTAGCACAATGCACGTTTCATGTTTCCACCATTTAGATCATTAGCGGAGAATCTGCAAAGCCATTTTACTCCATTAAATGGAATAAAAAAAGAAAAAAAAAACACAAAAAAAGAGAGATCTCATTTTTGTGCCTATAAAAATAAACGTCCAGACTGATTAAACTTCTGTAATCAGAGCCGCGTGGTTCTTTTGGCTTGTTTCCATTTCGCACAAACGAAAGAAAGAAAGAAAGAAAGAAAGAAAGAGCAAATGAATCGGCGACGGGGCGGTGAGGTCAGCCTGGCCAATAATGAAGTGATAAAATGCGCTCGCACGTGCTAACAGACTCCATACGCACTGGCAGCACACACCTCATCAGCACTTCCTGCTCGGCTCGGAGATCGGTATACAAATGCTCTGCGCCATTGATCCGATATCGACTACGAATTAGGAAATGCCCTGGTGTTCTTACAGAGATCAATAGCGAGCCATTGAGGCACGGTGATCCACTCCAGCGCTGTTTATTCAGCCACCGCTTTACTAAGAGGCTCGGCAAAGCCAGTCAATGGGAACGTGTAGTCAACACTGGTAATGGGTCATTTACACGCATTTTGATTAGGAAAAAACCAAAAAACAAAAAAGGAAATTCTAAGGCTCTGGAAACTTTTCCCTAATACATTTGGAAGCAAGACGCAAAGCCGTCATCAGGGTAGTGGTTACTACAATATCAGTTTTTCAATTACTGGCACCACAGAAGGCTGTAATATGCAAATGAGACCTCGAACAAATCACTGAACAAATCACCATGTGGTGAGTTTACCTCCCACAGCCACTCAATATGACCATTATTGTGAGGGTTCGATGAATCACACAACGTATCCACATGAGCCAATGTTTAACCAACAAAATATTGGATCGAAATAAATTAAAAAAAACCCCAACAACAATCAATAAAAGCACTGTTTTACTGATCTACCGATTTAAATGCTGCCTGTATTATACAAACATTATACACAATGCTTTGGGAAATGCTATGAATATAGGTTTATCTTTGCAAAAAATAACACTTTCTCTATTCATTTGGCTCCAGTTTGGCCCGTATAAAGCACTTAATGATCTGTTTAAAAAATTACTTGAATGATGTATTTATTTATTTTTTTATTATTATTTTTTTTTTTAAACAACCCATTTTCCGGCATCTCCATGCATCTTAAGCAAATATTACAGGGAGCGTCTGCTTAAAGAACACATTCTAACTGAAAAACTAAAAACGCTTTAGATATTAGGCCATGAATGACTCTCCCTGTGACTTTCTTCCTCTTTATCCCTTCAGAGATTAATTAGATAACATTAATTAACTCATTGCTCATTAGTGGGTGAGGCCTTTATCGGCTGCATTGACTGGACGCCGCCCCTGGTAAAGCCTCCGTCTGGGCAGTGAGGATGTAACAAGTCTGATTATTGGCAGATGAATTAACACAATCAATTCCTGCCATTCTCGACAAAAATCTCTCACTCCCGTTCACTCCCTCTTTCGCTCGCCTTCTGTCCGAATGCAGGGACTCGGCTATTGTTTAAACCATCAGTCGTACCGATTTGGGGTTTGAACCGAATGCTAATTGACTCTACCAGCCGCTCCTGTCAATTACCTCACAGTAAATAACCATACGCTCTCTTGTTCTCTTTACGTCCAGCTTTGCTGTTTATCTCCCTCCCCATCCCCCCACTGCTGCTCAGACATCTTTTACAGATGCAACCAAAGAAGCAGCACTGCAACATGATGGCTCTACTAGGACCGGTCCACATGGTGACAATTAACATTACAGATACAGTACGTATTATATAGAATTGGACAACACATTTAAATATCCCAAAGTACAAAAGTATTTTATCGTAAGACAGAATTTCACAAAATTTCCTATTAATCTTGCATTCATGATGCATTGCAAATGCACATTTAATGTTCTATATGCATTTATAACAAACTACCAACTTTTTATGGCAAACTCTTTTTAAAAAAAAATTTTTTTTAATTTGTTTTAAAGTTTAAAAAAACTTACATTTTAATAAAATATTTCATACAAAATGATTTTTTTTTAATTTAATTCTTCACAAAATTTGCCTTTTCCTTAAAGCTACTGCCTAAAAATTCAACACATTTCTCTTACAAGAAACTGAACTGAGCAGTTGTTGGAAACCTGTGCATGTGCGACTCTTACCGTTATCTTTAGCATGATTATTTCTGATCTCAAAGATGGCACTGAGCTCCTCCTCGTCATCCCCGAGGCCGTTCTGGATTCGCTGCAATCTCAGGAGTCCCTCCCCTCTCTGGTGGCTCAGCAAATTGGCATGCTGCACCAGACTGAGACTGTTTTGGGTGGAGTAATCGCACAGAACACAGTGCAGAGAGCCACCATCAGACATGGCACTGGCAAACTGCTGCAGGTACTGCAGAGACAAGAACGAAGAGAGATTTGCTAGTCGCCTAGTGGTTTACTGACATGCATTCTTTAATATTGTTACACAATATTAATAATTACACAAAACAACAAGAAACATTTAAATAATAAATGCAAACAGTTGCAACTGCCAAACATTACTCTATATAATTAATCATAATAAACTATGTACACCGAGTCAGTAACGAATGCAGACTATATAACCAAAGTTACTTTATATAGCTTATATAGTTAGAAAACTAAACGTCTTAAAATGCACAAAAGTGCACTTGGTTAGACCGTTCTTTAAATTTTTCCGATAAATTTATTTATTTGCCTTTTTAAAACAGACCTCAATATTGTTAATTAAAAAATGGACATTTTTATAGTAATTTATTAAATAAATAAGCCCCCAAACCTCATGCCAGACAAGATGTAAGGCCATGTAATGCTAAAAACACCATACACGTAATATTACATGTTATGATCTACATATAGCTTTTACGTTTCAGCCTAATTAAATGACTTTTTACACCCCAGCATTGACTATGAAATTATTTAATAAGACACCCCTAGGGTCTATTGCAGGTTAAGAGGAAGATGAAAACCCGTCCATATTCGGATTCCCTATCAAATAACCCTAGCACTAATATAGCTATGTAAATTTCACCAAGCCAAATGCTATTATTTCTTTGTGAGCTGCAACAAAGTTTTTTCTTTAAAAGCCAGCCACACACGACAGGAAAAAAAGAGCAAGCTCAGTTCCCTTGCTTTAGTAAATGCTAAACCCATTGGATATGTACTAGGCTAATGGGTCACATTAGCAGGAGGGAAAAATAACACACCATCAATCTCCATTACTAAACAGACCACAGAGGCCTGAGGGTAAGATCACAATTTTATCCTCAGCTTGCCTAGTTTGTCTCAGCAGTCACATGAACGAGAAAGGAGTTCTTAACTAGAGCTATAACAGGTTTATAAAATGCGAAAAGGGGTAAATAGTCGGGACATATACAGGTTGGATTATAAAAACCTGTCTGGTGTAAAGGAGCATATATTTGACCGCTAAGTAACTGACTACACTTCAGTGACAACATCATGTCGAGGTGAGAACAAACATCTAGCAGCTAATAACAGTAGTTAGGAAGCAACACGAGTAAGGAATGAAACACTCTCATTGTCATAGTCAAAAACAATATTTTGAGAAGAACTGGCATAGAATTTACCTTGTATAGTTTCAAGCTGGACTTGTGTCTCGAGTTCATTGTGTGTAGTTTCAGCTTCTCCATGCTATTGGCCTCATAACTGCATGCATTACACCTTAGTTGCACCTGGACCCCAGCAGCAACACACCTGAGCATCCACTCCTCCTCTTCCTCTTGGTTTCCATGGCGTCTGCTGGCTTCTTGAAGGTGTGCTGCTAGCTGGTAGCGCTGTAGATGCTTGTCTGTTTGGCAGTGCAACTGAAAGTTGGCTCTCAGAGGTGTGGCATAATGGCAAAGTCGACAAAGGTGGGCATCACCAGTTGTGCCCCTCCAATCAGCATCAGGAAGTGAGCGCTGCATGGTTAGGTGTTGACTAAGAGCACCCAAGCTGTCTGAACAGAAATGACCACACAGTGCACATTCAAACAGTGCCTCTGGAGGGTTTTCATCTACTGGCTCTGGTGGAGACTCCTGCATGTTTTCTTCACCTGGCTGTATCACACTGGTGGGGTCAGAAAGCTTGGTCTGGGGCTGGCAGTATGGATAGAGCTCGACAGCGTTTTGTCGGTGTTGCCGCTGCATATGGGCCAGATTCTGCTGCAAAAGAAGCATGTTGTGTGTATGCTTCTCGCTGGTCATGTGTATGCGGAGGTTCCGCGCTACATTGGTTTCGTAGTCACATACTTCACACCGCCATGATGCGCCACCCTGTACTTTAGAAGGAGATGGTGACGGGGTCTGGGTGGAGTGCGTGTGAGACAGGGGGTTAGGCTGGACTGCTGGAGCATCTGGACGTGGGTGGTTTTGCGACTGCAAATTCTGCATATTGTTCAGGTGTTTATCTGACTGCATGTGAATGCTTAGGTTGCCTTTGGTTGTGGTGGAATACTGGCACACCTGGCAACGAAAAGGCTTGTACCCACAGGTGTAAGTCTCCCCTCTAGCCAGGCGTGGGTGGTTCTGCCCACTGGCACAGTATGGACACTGGCCATCATCAGAGTCTAGATGCTTCTCTTTCATATGAGCCTCAAGCGTCTGCTGGTACTTGTAGTGCCAGTTACATTTTGGGCACTTCAGTGTCTTGCAGGAGTTGCGTGAGTGGACCATGTTCACCTGGCCCCCAAAAGAGTAAGAAGATCCCTGGACCGTGTCCCGCCCCACAACTAATTCTTGTTCACCCCCAGCCGAAAAATTTCCTCTAGATCCAACATCCACCTGCAAATCCTCAAACTGAGATTTGATAGTTTGGGTCAGAGGAGGGGTATCAGTAGGCGACTGAGAATTGCTATGGTTACTAGGTAGGTCAGAGTTAGTGACATCTGGCATGTTGTCATTGCACAGTTTGCCATTTGGTTCTTTTGCCATGGCACTGCCCTTCTCTAACAGGTTATTTGGTTCTAATTCCATCACACTCTCCTGGCTAGAAAATACTTTTGGTGTTGTGACCATGGACAAGGTTTGCACCGTAGAGGATACTGGTGCAGGGCCGTGGCAGTTAAAGCTTGTTCCACACTCTAACTCAGAGTCTGTGAGAGATTTGGTGTTGTTTATAAAGCTGGTTGCTACTGTGACAGAGTTGGGAGATTTGGGATTGCTTTGGTTTGAAAGAGCCGGTTCAGTAATGTGCCCTTGTCTACCACTGCTGCTAATACTGGTTGCACCATTCTCTGCAGTGGAAACAACCTCTGAACTCAACCTCTCCTTTCGTTCTCTGCTACCTCCACCATGATCACTGCTCATCTCTGGGCCCTCTCTGCCCAGGGTTGAAGGGTCTTTGGCAGGGCTCAGCACTGAGGTAGGAATGGGGACTCTGGGTAGAGAGGGCTGAAGAGGGAGTCCTGGCTCAGAGATCTGGAGGTGCTCCGTGTCCTCCTGACCTAGCATGGCCACCATGCTGTGCCCTAAAGCTGTGGTTGTTAACTGGGTTGGCACATTGCTAGTTTTTGGTTCTAGGAAGCTTAGGAGTGGGTGGTTACTGGGGCCTACAGGTTGCAAGATGGCACAGGTGTGCTGAAGCGATAGCAATTGCTGCTCCTCCGCGCTAAGCATGATGTTGTGGTGCTGTGTAACATGACCTCTAAAAGCATGCATGCGACTGAATGACAGGCAACACAAAAAACACACAAGTACGGGTTGTTCTTTGCCAAGCTCTGCTTTAGAAGAACTCGTTCTGGCAGGAGTGCTATCTTTGGAATGGCAAGTCAGCAAAGCAAGAATATCACCAGTCAGGTGGCACCAGTTCTTAGGATGGAAGACATGGAAGCTTTTCAAGGTAGAGCTTTGGAAAAGAGAGAAATGGCATGTGTTAACAAAATGTGGACGAGATGAGGGTGGAATCACGTTGCATGGCAGCTGACTTTGGCTCTCCAGGATGTAAGCAGACCCATCAGCCTGGTAGATGATCCGACATTCTACCCCATCGACTTCGTCACATACCTCATCCTGCACATCGTTTATATCTTCTCTATGCTCTAAAAAGTCACCTACAGCACAATCAACCATGTTGTTATCACTCCCCTCTTCCTCTTCATGCCCCTCTCCAGAAGCCCTTCTTCTTCCCTTCCTTTCCCCCTTCAGTTCAGTCCTCCGCTCTGGTTCATTGGATGAGAGATGAGAGGTGTTTTTTCTCTGTAGGACGAGTAGCATGGAAGATGGTGAGCTGGAGATCCTTGGAGGCTGGTTTATACAAGGGCCAGAGGCTCCGTCGTCGAAGACAGAGTCACAGCACTCCATCCTTCCAATTACTGGGCATTCTCATCCCAGCCAGACCTATACAAAATGAAGGAATGGAGAAAAGGTTCAGACGGGGTAGTTTAAGTAACATTTTCATATTACCATAAAATAAAGTTTAGACATATCGTACATCATAAGCATGTCATAGACATATCATTTAAACACAAGCGGATATAACAGAACATAGAAAGGAAGAAGCAGAGAGAGAGAGAGAGAGAGAGAGAGAGAGAGAGAGAGAGAGAGAGAGAGAGAGAATGCCAGCAGGCAGAAGGAGACATAATGCCCTATGCTGCCATCGATAGCTCTATACAGAGCAGCATCACTGAGAGAAAGCTCAATATAACATGAGGAAAGTTTCTTGGAATGACTCAAATCTCTTCACTTAATATCACTACCTGTCATTTCATTTATTACTGCCATATTCAATCAATTTCCAATTATCAAACTGTAAGTGAAGTTTAATTATTAAAAAAAAAATCTTAGCTTGTCCTCCAATTAGGTGGAACTCGCTTAACCTCCCTTAAGACCCAAGCTGTTTTTTTGGTTTTGCCTGCATTTTATGGGCGTGTATGTGGACGCCAGGTTGTAGGAGGCTAATTATCCACAGTATTCTTAAAGAACCCTTTAGTGGATATAGTAACTGGGGAAACTGTGTTGTACAAATAACAGGATATTGGCAGCCATTTATTCTAGAATCTAGAACCTGTAGACAAAAACACTGGGGTCTATAAAGCACCTTAAAGAATTTGTTTAAGTTGCACACCTTTGAAAGGTTTTGTGTTTATTACGCTGGTATAGGGTTTTGCACCGAACTTCCAAGGGTTTCCTCAAGGGGACATATGATATAATATGTTGTCATGACCACTGGCTTTCAAATGAATGTGTTAACATGAACCTTGTAGTAGTAGTAGTTTGTTGGTACTCATGAAAGTGTGCGTTCGTCTATGTGTTTGTGCATGTGCGCACACACACACACACACACGCACACACACGCACACACACGCACACACACGTAAGGGTAATTGCTCAACCCTGCAGATTGTGCTGAGATTCAGAGGGTTATATTGAGCTCTTTCTGATCCTGGCTGCTGGAGAGGGTTAAAGTGCTTATAGGAAAATCAATAGTTTAAATGCTAAGCAACTTACTGGAAGCCGGAGCAGCATGCTAGCACTGTGCTACGGATGTGTTAGCCAACTGAAGCTCAAGCCGATCAGAGATAAAGTGGCTTCGCAGGAAAACGTAGTATCACAATAGCAAAGATGAGCATACATATGAAGCGTGCCGCATACAGAGAACACACACACACACACACGCGCACACTTCCTGTGAATATCATATGCATGGGATGCTGTGCGGGTTTTGGAACGGCCAACCTAATCCCGTAACTCTCTTAATTGTAAAAACTAACTATAAAACGAGGATTAATCAGAAACGAAAGGATTAAGGAATGTTAGTTTGTTAACAGTAACAAAAATGTCCAGATGCACAAATCCTACTGTTAGGTCAAGCTTCAGAAATTAGCCACAATCGATATTAATACCTGTATCAGGCAGTGTATACTCAAGCGTTAGTAACCCCTACACTCTCCATCCACCCCCATCTGTTTGGACAGCTGCCCCTCTGCTTCACGCTCTCCTTTGATCTCTGATTTAATGCACCATTTCCATTAGAAACACTAAGTCCATTCAGGAGGCAAAAGAGACTTCAAAAAAAGTGAAAGAGACTAGGAGAGAGAAAGGCTGCAAGACAGAAAGAAAGAAACACTGAATCAGTCAGGCTAGGCGGCGAGAAAGCGAGAGAATAGGTAGGACTAGAGTGAAAAAGAAACCTTTACACTATTTTTAAGAACAAAAAGATTGTAATTCTAGATTTTATACCTTGAAAAGCCGAACAAAGGACGTGACCTGAAATAGGAAAGCTGGCGTGGTTCTTGAATGACACGCCCAAGAAAAAAGAAAATGAAATGCACACTGGGGGTCGAAAGGACTGAAACAGGAAACGAGTGAGGATCCGAGTCTGAAGCAGTGCTTTATTGTTATTTTTAAGTCGGAGGAATGAATATCATCTGCTATAATATTAGAAACGTTTTTAAAATGAATAAAATGGAATAATGTATTTTTAGACGCCCGTCCAAAATCTTCATTAAATATGGCTTTGCTTGTGTGATCCACAGTTTGTGGAACTCGGACAGCAAAAGGAAATGAGTTTCCTCCATTTTGCGAAAGATGCTACTGCCTCATGTTACCAGCGTTTGTGATGTTCGCCTAGATAACATGTGAATGTGCCAAATAAATTGGCACCCGGCGTAAACCACTTTCTGGAACCTTTTTTCATTCAAATGAACAAGTTTTTTCATCTCTTCCATACTTCATATAAAGTATGTTGCCTGGAGGTTTTGGCCCATAATTACATTTACATTTCATTTACATTTCTGGCATTTGGCAGATACCCTTATCCCACGCGACTTAAATTTCTCCCTGTCTTTCTTTATCTCCCTATCTGAGCAGTTGAGGGTTTGGGAGCCTTGCTCAGGGCCCCAGCATTCGCAGCTTGGTGGTGTTGGGAATCGAACCCACGAGCTTCAAAATCAGCAGTCCAACACCTTAACCACTGAGCATCGTTAGAAAGCGCAAGGCTTGGAAAAAGATGATGTCATTGTCGTTATAGACAATATAATCCTTAAAATAGTCAGTATTATAACATGAGGCTGTAATAACATTGTTATAGTTTTCTTTTTTGAACTGTTGCAGTGCGATTTTTTTTTTTTATCCCAAAAACACAAGACTAAATAATCAAGATACAGTAATAATAAACATATTGACGGAATATGAAATAAATCATGACATGGTGTGCTGATATAGTAAACTTATTACTAACTAACTATAACTAACTAACATTGATTATTCTAGGGAATTCTTGCTAAAACTTATGTAACAGCAGCTATAAGCAAGTGGTAGCTCAGTGGTTAAGGGGTCATTGCTGTGCCCCTGAGCAAGGCCCTTCTTATGCTCAGTAGTACAATACAATATAATATAAATCTAAACGTCAGTTAACGAGACAGATAAAAACACATTACATGGAGCATCCACCATTCGATGAGCTGTTACCATAGAAACAATAACGTATTAAAGCAAGAGACATCATTTAGCTTAAACTACCGTTAGCGCTGCAGGTATAGAAAATTACTCCGCGCTTTGGAGCCAATTAGAACCCAGTGTTATAAGACAGCGTTGTGTTATAATAGCAAAGTCGTTTATTACTGTTATAGGACATTTGAAGTGTAAATCAGTAGTTAGGAAGCTATTAAAAATATCATTAATGATAAATGTCTTGGAACAATGCCACTTCTCTCATGTTCAGTTCAGTGAAACTGCCATTGTATATCAAATCAAGTCCATCTATTATTTCTTCTATAATGTTCTTCCACAATAGAACTGTAGGTTTAACTGGAGCCACAGGATTTGTTCTTTTGGTGTCAGTAGGAAATATCAGTTTACATTTCCAAACATTCATTTGGCCGTTAAAAGTTCTTCTGGATTTATTCGCTCTCACTTTGTTCTGGTTCTTCATGTCGTTCCAGACAGACCGGATGGCGATGAGATCAGATCTCTGTGTGGAGCACTGGCTGCTGTCAGACTCAAAAATCTAAAACCTCACTGGATTATTACAATTAACGGCAAAATGAATGTTTGGAAATGTAAACTGATATTTCCTACTGACACACGGCAGCAAATGATAGAAATAAATGAAACGAATTTAAACCAATTTTTAGCGGGTGAAAATACTAGCGTTCTAATAATTTAGGCCCCCACTGTATAAGTCAGATCAAATTTAGTGAAATTGGAGTTAAAGTATCTGACCCCCGTGATGTGTCTTTGTCCGGTCAAATTTGTGCGTCATTCCAGGGATTTTACTCATTTCCATCGTGTCGTCGGTAAATGAAATGGATGGAATATTGGATTTAGGTCGAGCGACGTGACTGGAGCCAGTCAATACCGTTCCACCTTTCGGCTCTGAAGTGCTTGGGCAGCGTGTTACCGTACCGGTCGCTGTCCTGCTAAAGATGAAGAGCGGTCCTTTTTTCGCCCGGCTCTGTGCTAGTTAGACGCCGTTGTATTTCAAAGATGTTCGTTTTGAATCGTGATTGCGTGCGCCGCTCTTTAACACTCCAAAACTGTTTCATTTGTAGCTTATTTGTTCCACGAGACCAGAGCAGAGCGCTCGAAGGGTGGTGGTGGTGGTGGTGGTGGTGGTGGTGGTGGTGGTGGTGGTGGCGATAGTTCTTCAAAGCATTCATGCTGTTAAGCATTGCATCTTGAGCGGAAACCTCTGGTGTGTTTTTAAAAGCCAGCAGCACTTTGCAGTTCTTCGGCTGGATGTAATCTCCAGTGAACCGCTCCGATGCTCGTCTGCAATCCCCCGGATTCTGGGTTTGTGCTTAATAACTGCCTAGTCACATGTGGATTGCACTCGAGTCGCTTCTTTGGCCCTCGTGTTCAGACATGACAGGCAATTGAACATTTACATTTACAGTAAATACCAGACCTTGTTATGACTCATCGTGAGAGAAATGGATGATGATGTGTGACACGTTTAGAAAAAAAGAAAACAGACGGCATTGCACAATGAATAGACAGACAGACAGACATTTACACCATGCAGAAATATACACAAAGGATCATGTACATTAATAATTTATATAACCATTTGCCATTGCCATTACCATAAACCATTTTTTATCTGTTAAAAATACTAAAAATAATCATTTTAGCCCCACTGTATACCCCAGATAATAATTAAACCGATTAGGAATAACGCAAGATTTATATGAACATCAATACAATATGGCAACACTAGCACCATATTTCAGCTTGATTAAATAATCGAATCCAAAACATGGACTGAATAATAATGTATTCCGATTAAAAATATTTGAACAGATAAATAAATGGGCAAATAATCATTTTTATATCAAGAGTATATAATTGTTCTAACATAAGTGTCACGGATTAATAAACCAGTTCTTACTCGGTTTATTAGATTATTACGTGATCAGAACTTTGTAAAATCAAGGCGTGTGTGTGTGTGTGTGTGTGTGTGTCACGCATTGTAGCCACTTACAGACATTCATCTTTAAAAGTCGTCCACTCTTTAAACACGGCAGTGTTGACCCTTGCTTGACTCCGGCTTCTGTGATAAGCTGCAAATTCTATTTAAACCTCACGGAACCACAGCAAACACACACACACACACACACTTCCTCGTATGCACCCCCACCATAGCTAACTCCACTAGGGTTTTATTCTGAAAGCACAGTGTGACTCGATATTTGCTGAGGAATCTGATGAGAATTGAGAGACTCAATCATGGAAACGTTTCTCTCTTTATTAAACGTGTGTGGAAAGCTTGCAGTGTAATGTAACACACACACACACACACACAGTGGGGCATAAGCTCACAAGGATGGGCCCCATGAATTGTGTTTAGTGTGACAACAGACAGAGAGCAATTTGGGGAGGGGGCAGAAAAAGAGAAAAAGAGAGAGAGAGAGAGAGAGAGAGAGAGAGAGAGAGAGAGAGAGAGAGAGAGAGAGAGAGAGAGAGAGA
>JAOUQX010000030.1:24847358-24857706 GCA_028566295.1 Liobagrus marginatus
TTAGCAATACTGTACACGTATATGGTCATGCTAATAAAGCCTATTGAATTGAATTGAATTGAATTGAATTGAATTGATCTTATTATTCATATATTTTTAATGAAATTATTTTTTGATGCACCGCAGTGCCCTCTAGTGGCCAATACTGTGAAGTTCATCTTTTCTTTTTCATTATGCCGTTTAACAAACGCCATTGGCTACGCTTGGATTGGCTATTTTTTAAAATACTAGTTTTATTACTTTAAAATAATTTCGCAAATGATACCATTTACATACTTATAACCAAATATTTAAACATCCCTTTATCATCCAAAATTAAATAAATTCATTGTAATATTTTATGTGGGATATATCCAGGGTCTAATAAATGTTATTTTATGATGATATTGAAACCACTGATCATCTGTTTTTTCATCTGTTTGTATGTGGATTCTTTAGGGTCTGATATTAATTTCTAGTTGATAGTCATGTTGATATTAAGCATTATACATTGTGTTTAATTCTAATGCAAAAAGCTTTTAAAATAATAATAAAAAATGCAATAAATCTTTTGTCATAATAGAAGAAAATAATTTGCAAGCAAAAAAAAGCCCCTACTTTTTGTTTCTTAATTATATGTATATATGTATGTGTATATATATGTGTATCTATATTTTTCATTCATGCACCAGCTCTGTATATTTTAATGCAAAAAAATGAATAAAAGAAAATCGCATTTAATAACATTCACCACAGTGCCCTCTAGTGGTAAATAATACGAAGTTCAGTTTTTCCTTTCCGTTTTGCCCTTTTACAAACCCCACTTGCCTTTTTTTAAGGATCGGCCAATCGCAATGCACAAGGAAATGACGTAAATGTTTAGACGTAACTTCCGCTACAGACTAAAAGTACTCCCATTTGAACGCCCAATCAGATTCGCTTGTCAATCCTGACTTTTGTTATGGTCGTGTTTGTGTTTAGTGCGGCGCTTACACGAAGAAGCGGTTTGACCAGTTTTGTGTGAAAATGTCGACCCGAGCGCTGAGGAGATTGAAAGGAAAACAGCGGGGACAAGAGGATATAAACATCCAGGACCTGAAACTGGCCGATGGAGAGGAGAACGGAGCCGAATTAGACGAGGAAGAAGACGAGGAGGAGCGGGAGGAAGAGGAGGATGTGTTACAGCCGGCCAAGGGCAGCAGCTGGAAAGCGAAGAAGAAGAAGAGGACGAGCAAAATTCAGAAAAATATCAGCAACATTTATGAACTGGTCAGAGCTTAGCAACACTGTTTCATATTAATTAGCTATCTTGCGTAGTATTAGAGTAACGCTAGGTCACTTAAATGTAATAAAAATCAAGTAGTTTTGAGTGTACACGTCATTGCCATGTTTTCATGCAGCATTCAATTGCGTTCTAATTCTGTTATCAATATGGAATATTACTATTCAATCATTGAAACAAGTCCAAGTAACCACATATGACTACTTTTTTTGTAATAGTAACATTTAATTGTAAACATCCGAAATGGAACGCTGGATCACATTAAATGTGCTGTAGTCGTGCATTTAAAAACTATAGAGCCTTGTGGCAGAGCTTCGTTAAAATAGGGGATTTGTTAAATATTCAACTCGATTGGCTGTTTGAGACATACTTTTTTAATGGTGTTAATCAATAGATCCATGACGTTCATATCGTCATCGTTCATTTAAATGTTTATACGTTGAATGTAAACGACTAACTAACATACATCAACACAAACAGTATAATCATCTTTGCATTTGACCTTTTATGGCGTTGTGTGAGCGTGCTTACATGCAAATTATTGTGAAAAAGAAAAAGCGTGTAAAGTTAATTTGAGAATTTTTACAAATCAATTTGAATGCGCTGAAACATTCGCATCATAAACCAAACCGAACGACGTCCCGAGTTTCCGTAACCGTTATACGCCACGCAAGTCTATAGTGTGCGCGTGAGACGAACATGTTCTTCTGTTATCTTTGACATCTTTTGTAGGTGCGTTATTAACAGCGCCACCCTCTGGTTACATACAGTAGTGCTTTAATGACACTATCATAAACAACAGCGCACGTTCTCTCTCTGCTACTCTACAAACAGTATAACTTTTAATTTTGTCCATACAACTGTAACAGAGAGTTGGCTAGGCAGTGCTCCACTAACTAAATAGATTTTCGTTTTTATTTGTACGTTTGTTGCTTATATGACTGCTGTTTTAATTTGTTTTCAATTACAGATCGGCGACGTTGCCGATACAGACGGCAGTAAAACTCTGAGTGAAGAAGAAAGCATCCTAGCACCAGGAATTCAGGAAAAGGTTTCGAAATATTTTTACTAAAAAGAAACGTGTATATTTGTGCTATCTAATTCAGATATCAATACACGGTGTGAATACCAAGTTATTATGTAACGAGATGATGTGCTGTTTAGCGCCCTCTGCTGCCCTCAACTCATATTACATAGGGATAATTACAAGTTCAAAGTTTCACATGCACAGTCATACATAGTACGACAAGTAGTAAAATGCTTTTTACAACTGACTGAAAATGGAATAGAATTTAAATATTGAATAGAATATTGAATAGAATACAATGAAGATTTTATTTGAACTTTGTTAGGTTTAGGGCTTGCTTTTTAAGGATATAAGTTCAAAGTTTATTGAACTTTATATAGCTGAGGCCAGAAATATGTATACAGTACCTCAATATATTTTTAAAAATCCCTGTCCAGATTAACTTAATGAAAATATTTCAAATTTTAATTTATTTATTTCTCATTTATATAACATTTGATGGTCTGGAATCAGTAAAAAAAAAAAAAAGTTAAAGTTAATAAATGCTTCCATTTGTAATGCAGTCAAAATAAAATGTGAAATTTAGTCATTGCACATCTTTATTGAATGCTTGCTGAAGAAGGCAACATCATCATCCTCTTCATCTGTGTCTCTTGTAGCCAAATTCCATTGAAAAGACAAACAATAAGAAAAAGAAGAAGAAGAAAAGGAAAAAGGCGGCTGCTGCGGACGCACCGGTATGATTGTGTTTCTTTTTCTTCTTCCCGATTATCGATGGCTGTGATTTTATTAATCGCAATCATTCTGAAACGTTCTGGGTTCATAGGACAAAACATAAACTCGTAAGGGATCATTTATTCATAACCACTTTGTAAACTGTGTATGTGCGTGCGTGTGTGAAGGAGGAGCCGGATAAAGGCGACGACATCGACGCTTTACTGGAGACCATCGAGAAGGTGAACGGTTTGTCTGTTCAGACGGAGGAAGGCGGAGTTTCAGGACACCGACCCGTACTTTATGTGGAGCACAGGTAAAGATGCTGTGTTCATCGACCCTGTGCTTAAAACTTGAATCCTGCCATTTTACTCCGAAAGAATGCGTTTTGTGTTTTATAATATTGAAAATAACATTGTCTGTTACCCAAGAGCGTTTTCACAACCGTAGAAACTTATTCAGCCTGATTATTTATCGAAAGAATTTGTATTTGATCGTAACCGTATTTTTAAAATGTATTTGTTTAAATTTGGTGTTCTTCAGCCTGCAATTATCTCTTAATCACTTGTATTTTGTGTGCGTTTATCGAATGCCGCTAGATGTGTTTACTCAGAGTTGTATTCCGATGAACAATCGGTTTAAAAGTTCGATCGGAATGTAATCTCTTCATGTAAACAGCTTAATCAAATTAAATTACAACTTTAATATCGTAATTTTGACTTTTTTCTCGAACTATTACGACTTTAGTCTCGTAATTTCGACTTTATTCTCTAACTAGTAGGACTTTAATCTCATAAATTCGACTTTATTCTTGAACCATTAGGACTTTAATCTCGTAAATTCGACTTTATTCTCGAATCATTAGGACTTTAATCTCGTAATTGTGAGTTTATTCTCGAACCATTACGCCTTTAATCTCGTAATTTCGACTTTATTCTCGAACCATTACAACTTTAATCTCGTAATTTTGACTTTATTCTCGAACCGTTACGACTTTCATCTTGTAATTTCGACTTTATTCTCGAACCATTACGACTTTAATCTCGTAATTTAGACTTTATTCTCGAACCATTACGACTTTAATCTCGTAATTTCGACTTTATTCTCGAACCATTACGACTTTAATCTCGTAATTTCGACTTTATTCTCGAACCATTATGACTTTAATCTCGTTATTTCGACTTTATTCTCGAACCGTTACGACTTTCATCTTGTAATTTCGACTTTATTCTCGAATCGTTTTGACTTTAATCTTGTAATTTTGACTTTATTTTTGAATTATTACGACTTTAGTCTCGTAAATTCGACTTTATTCTCGAATCATTAGGACTTTAATCTCGTAATTGTGAGTTTATTCTCGAACCATTACGCCTTTAATCTCATAATTTTGACTTTATTCTCGACCCATTACGCCTTTAATCTCGTAATTTCAACTTTATTCTCGAACCATTACAACTTTAATCTCGTAATTTCGACTTTATTCTCGAACCATTACAACTTTAATCTCGTAATTTTGACTTTATTCTCGAACCGTTACGACTTTCATCTTGTAATTTCGACTTTATTCTCGAACCATTACGACTTTAATCTCGTAATTTCGACTTTATTCTCGAACCGTTACGACTTTAATCTCGTAATTTAGACTTTATTCTCGAACCATTACGACTTTAATCTCGTAATTTCGACTTTATTCTCGAACCATTACGACTTTAATCTCGTAATTTCGACTTTATTCTCGAACCATTATGACTTTAATCTCGTAATTTCGACTTTATTCTCGAACCGTTACGACTTTCATCTTGTAATTTCGACTTTATTCTCGAATTGTTTTGACTTTCATCTTGTAATTTTGACTTTATTTTTGAATTATTACGACTTTAGTCTCGTAATTTCGACTTTATTCTCTAACTAGTAGGACTTTAATCTCGTAAATTCGACTTTATTCTCGAATCATTAGGACTTTAATCTCGTAATTGTGAGTTTATTCTCGAACCATTACGCCTTTAATCTCGTAATTTCGACTTTATTCTCGAACCATTACAACTTTAATCTCGTAATTTTGACTTTATTCTCGAACCATTACGACTTTAATCTCGTAATTTTGACTTTATTCTCGAACCATTACGACTTTAATCTCGTAATTTCGACTTTATTCTCGAACCGTTACGACTTTAATCTTGTAATTTCGACTTTATTCTCGAACCGTTTTGACTTTAATCTCGTAATTTTGACTTTATTTTTGAATTCTTACGACTTTGATCTGTTTGTTTTTTTTATTGTGGTGCTAAAACCCCATCGTAGATAAAGACATCTTCACCATGCTGTAACTGTAAATATAATCGAGCCACAAACTGAACGTGGGCTGTTTGTTGTGCCACGCGCCGCTACCTTAGTCATCTTGATCGGATTTATACATCCTTCTCTGCGCTCAGATTCCGCTCCAAGTCTGTTCCGCTTTGTTTTGTACAATTCACCTTTTATTCTTTGTAGGAATCTTAACGCCGAGACTGAACTCAAGAGATATTTCGGCGCGCGGGCCGTACTCGGAGACCAGAGGTCGGTTCCGATAATTAGTGTATTTCACTTATCCATGCTAAATCACTTTTCTGAACGATATGGGATGGCCTGTGTGTTGAAACGGTGGTTAATACAAAAGAGCTCACAATATGTGCAGGTTATTATATAATTATTAAAAATCAGAATTTTTCAGACCACGACAAAGACAGCGGCCGTCTCATCGCAGCACATGGATGACGTCCCCTAAAGACACGTGGGCTCGATTCAGTCGACCAGGTAGAACCCGAATTTATCAAATGTCTGGACGTTTTCATCCACAAACACAGGACGATTTTGTGCATCATAACAAAAGTCAGGCCAAAAGTTTGTGGACATCCTACCAGCATTCCCAAAGTCCAAAGCACACAGTTGTCTAGAACGTCTTTGTATATTGGAATAACGGTTTTCCTTCACTGGAACTAAGAAACCCAAACACTGTTCCAGCATGACAATGTCCCTGTGTACAAAGTGCCTGATCGCCATGTAAGGAGAGGACTGAAGGATATGATCGGCCGGTCTCCTTGAATTATTTTTCTTGTTTCCTCCAGGTATCTCCATGAGTCTGCTGGAGTCCAGAGATAGCCTCCACTTCTTTGCGTTCGAGCACGGTCGCGATTACCAACAAGTCCAGTTCAAGTTCCTCGACGCCGTGGACTCGATGGATCCTAATAATATAGTGGTAAATAAATCAGGGCCCGTGTTCATCATTCTTCTATGAATTACTTCAGAGATTTCGCCGTCTTTTAGTCAGCGTGCTTTTCGGTGAACCGGAGCAGTTAGCTGTGTTTATTCATGCATGAATGGAATGAATCCTAAACTACATAAATATAATACAATTTCATTGTTTTTTCGAAGTGTTCTTATAAATCTGTAGCGTTAAGTGTAAATAATCAACAAAAATCATTCCTCAATGCGATTTTAATAACAATTACAAAAACGGTTTTAATTCGCTAACATCGACATTTGCGGAACGTCCATGAGACAAGTTAGTGACCGCTCACATTCTGACCAATGAAAAGGAAAGAGTATAGTGGTGTAATATTGGTTAAAGGTATGTCTGTATGTAACAGGCCCTGCTCCAGCTCAACCCCTACCACATCGACTCTCTGCTGCAACTCTCCGACGTGTGTCGCATTCAAGAGGACCAGGAAACGGCCAGAGACCTGATCGGTAACACACCTACCTTCAGAACGCCAAATAGTTTCTGTTTTTTTTTTTCTATGCACTTTGACTTCTCTGCATTTCCGCATGGTTGTTTAATTCCATAATGATAGTTTTAAAAACAAGGCTATTTAACCGAGTCGCTAAATTTAAGTGTCGAGTACGAGTACCAGTATTTTTCGGTACTCGCCGATACTGATACCTGTATTTGACGTATTATTGTTTAGGTAACGTGGCACTTTTACAAGCACGACACAGTGAGACTGATGAATGTAGGACGGCAGTAATCTTCAAAGGGTATAATAACTAAGCCCGTTATAAAAAAGGAAAAAAAAAAGTCATCATTCAATATATTTCCACACTGCTGATGATGACATTGTGTCTATCATGTGTCATTATCAGCTCTGTCTGCCACCTACTGTAAATTACGTTACGCGAGGTATCCGTCTTTGGTATCGTGGTATTTTTACGCATCCCTAGAAAATAATCATAATAATCATTTTCATACAAATATTTTTATTTTTATTTATTTTTTTTAAGTAAATTTTTACATTTGCAATAAAAAAAAAAACTCCCAAAAAGCAAGACCCTTCTTCTACATTGGGCTACTCGTGTTAGAGGACTCCACAGCGAATCGTCTGTCGCCGTTTTACCCAGTCCACCTTTACACCCGCCTCTTTTAAACCATCCACCTGCATGTCTTCCCTCACCACATCCATAAACCTTCTCCTTGGCTTTCCTCTTTTCCTCCAGCCTGCCGCTCCATCCTTAAAATATCATGTCGCTACAAATCGCTTGAATACCGAAACAGAGACATAGGATTTAAAAAATGGATGTAACGATGTATTGTAAACCAAGCGTTATGGTTTACGTCTCGTTATCCACCAGCACACTGGAGTCAATGACGGTCAGTAAATATTCCATCGTATTTCATGAATCACTGGATCTCCTCAATAAACTAGCGGACTCTTTTTTTGGAAGGAGAATGATGAAACTTTTTGGATGATTTTACTTCCTACTTTTTTACGCCCTGTTTTCTTTTTCCTGTTTTTGTGTGTGTTGTCGTTAGAGAGGGCGTTGTATAGCTTTGAGTGTGCATTCCACCCCATGTTCAGCCTCACCTCAGGGACAAGCAGGTTGGACTACCGCAGAGCGGAGAACAGGTTTGTGCTTCTCTTCCTCGAACCTCGAACCACACCCACGGCGGCGCTTCCTTTTCTGATGTGCTCCATTAAATTGTTCACACATTTCTTAGTTAGTGTCCAGTTGAAAGACCGCTGATTTGAAGTCCCTTATTCTAGTTGAATGTCTTGTGTTAATTCAATTAAATGAAACCGACTGATTATTTAGTCTGGGCCTTGCTTTAATATGAAAATTATCCATTTGTCGGAGTTAACTGTAAACCTGATGCCAGTCTGCATCCCACTACCTTATTGTTGATTATTTTCCTGTAACAGCACACCACCCTAACTGTTTCAATCCTTCCTTATTAATTCTGAAGCCTATTATTAAACTTTCCTAGCACTTTTTCCAAACAGGCTTTCAACTACTATAGTGTTTTTAAACCTGTGGGCCACGCCCCCTCCCCCCCCAAGTGGGACGTGACGGTATTGCAGCAGGGTTGGCAATTACTATTGAAAGAAATTTTAATATTGTATATTGCATATGTAAAAATGTCTAGTTTTTGGGTAATTGTTTTTGCAGTGGACCACGGAAGCATGCATGTGTGTTTTTTGAAAGTCTACCGCTTTAACTGTTTACACTTTAAATGTTTACGTTTACACTGCGTATCACCTGTAACTACACATTCTGCTGTCCCCCACATGAGGATGGGTTCCCCCTGAGTCTGGTTCCTCTCAAGGTTTCTTTTTAAAATTACATTAGGGGAGTTTTTCATTGCCATCGTCGCCTATGGCTGCTCATTGGGATATATGTCGCACATTCACGTTTTTTGTTTTTCTTCTTATTGTTTATCTTCTGTAAAGCTGCTTTGGGACAATGTGTATTGTTAAAAGCGCTTTATAAATAAAATTGAATTGAGTTTAACTCTGGCTGACCTAAGTTGGTCTTTTTCTTGCTCAGAATTCATGAATTGTCATGTGAACTGTTGACACCAGGTTGTGTGTTTATGTTGTGTTTTGTCTCTCCCTCTCTTTCTCTACGCTGTTGTGCAGAGCGTTTTATCTGGCGGCATACAACCACATGATGTTTTTGGAGAAAAGGGGATGTCCCCGAACGGCTCTGGAGTACTGCAAACTCATCCTGAGGTACAACTCTTTGCACTCGTCTTCAGCCTTAACAGCACATGATGTATTATGCAGTGACTTTGTACAACAGTTTATTCGTGGATGGTTCTTATCAGCTAACTATCTGTGAACTGTGTGTGTGTGTGCGTGCGTGTGTGTAGTCTGGACCCGGATAACGATCCTCTGTGCATGCTGCTGCTGATTGACTTTCTGTGTCTGCGCTGTCGAGAATACAGCGTTCTCATCCGGCTGTATGATGAGTGGGAGGTAAGACACCTCCAGAGTTCACCTCCACCTGTCTCTCAGCGAGGTATAAACAACGTCCACGTGTTTTGTTCTAGGAAAGTAATCAACAACGCAGCAACGTCATGTTTTATTCCTCTTAAACCGCAGCAGGTTGCCAGCGACGACGTATCCATTTATACTTGCGTTTTGTCTTACGATACATCGGTGATGGGTTAGTTCCTGTTAGCGCTTACGTTGTAGCTGCTAACTAGATTGTTACAGTACACTGACACTGGAGACTCCTTGCAATGTCAAACTACTTTGTACAAAATGTATAAGGTATGCTCGCGAAAGGCTGCTCAGGAAACATCTGGGCCACAGAGCACATCTGGCAGGCCCGGAGCTACACGCCACAACAGCACTTTAAGGAGAAGAGTCTGAACCGCCAGACTCTTCCAGAGTGTTGTTTATGCTATTTCACAATCATGCACCACACAAGTCATTGTATATGTTCTAAATATAAAAATAATATCCTTGCGATATGTAATATTAACTCCTTAAAGAGGTGCATTAATAAGCTTGTTATAAAATATTAATCTCTGCCTCCCGACCAATCGGATTCGAGTTTATTAGTTAGGAATCTGTGTTCTTTTCTGAATCCTGTTTCATGCAGCGTCCAAATTATTTAAAGTGTCTATAGGTGTGATCTATAGTGTATAGAGTATATTTAGTGTTATTGATCATCGTCGTCATCGTTATGCCCCTACCAGACGACTGTCTTCTTTTATAGGTCCATCGGAACCTGTCCCAGTTGCCCAACTTTGCCTTCTCAGTAGCTCTGGCTTGCTACCACGTGAGTCAGCAGGAGGAGACGACACCCGAGGAGAGCCATCGCATGAAGCTCAAATCTGACACACTTCTGCAGGATGCTCTCATCTTCTACCCAGGAGGTGACGCACACCCACACACACCAGATTTAAGCAGTATGCCTATTCACTACCAATATTACAGTAATATATCCCACCCACTAACAGTAATATATCCTATCCAATAACAGTGATATATCCCAACCACTAACAGTTACATATCCCACCCAATAACTAACATATCCCACCCGCTAACAGTAACATATCCCACCCGCTAACAGTAACATATCCC
>JAOUQX010000030.1:24887080-24901742 GCA_028566295.1 Liobagrus marginatus
TCTGCGCTAACAGGGTGCACAGAGGTACGCTAATACATATGTTAACAGGCAGGTAGGACGACCTATCGTAATGTTCGGACCAAAAGTTTTAATTGGACGAAGTTTTTTGGGTCCTACGCCTTCCACAGACGATATAAATACATTTAAGAGTGCTATCGAAACGTGAAGAGACTTTCAACCAGCAGAACAAAACATGTTTTAGAACAAAATCTCCTACCGTGCCTTTAAATGCATTTTTGCTTTCTGTAAACCTCAGGACTCTAAAAGGTTATTAGATGCGCAGCGCAAAATAAAAGTGGTAGCTTAGTGGTTAAGGTGTTGGACTGCTGTTTCGAAGACCCGGGTTTGATTCCCAGCTCTGCCAAGCTACTGCTGTTGGGCCCCTGAGCAAGGCCCTTAACACTCAAATAAGTCGCTCTGGATAAGGGCGTCTGCTAAATGCTGTAAATGTAAATGTAGCGTTTATCCTGTTCAGGGTCGTGGGGGCGCTGGAGTTTATCCCAGCTAACTTAGGGTATGAGGCGGTGTACACCCTGTACAATCGTTAGTTAATCGCAGGACTAACACTTATAGACAGACAACCATTCACACACACATTCACTCCTATGGACAATATGGTGTAACCGATTCACCTATGCGCAATCGCATGTGTTTGGAGGAAACCAGAGTACCCAGGGAAAACCCGCGCAAGCACGTTGAGAACATGCAAACTCTTGCTGTGTTGCAGGAACGCGATCCACTCTGCCACCCATAGGTAAAATTGCTGGACATAAATCACTTTATTAAATCATATTATCATCTTTCATCATTCATCTGTTTATTATTATCTTTACAAATATAAATATGAGTATAACGGGTCTGAGCAACAACTGACATAAGTACAAACCTGATTTGTTTGACATTTCCTGGCCAAAATCAAGTGCCTATATAAAACCTTGAAGCAGGAATGAACCCTGAAAGGAAATCACACACATTAACACCATGTTTATTTCAGTCAATTCACCATGTTTATAGTAGATGTCAGAAAACTCACATGGGCCACCCATGCAAACATGTTCTGCTGAGAAAATAATGTTTTTACGATCGGACGATGGACCCTCAAGCTGTACAGAGCAAGGCCTATGTTTTGAATAGAAATAGAACATGGCGTATCCCAGCTGCCACTGAAGTAGGGCTCGAAATGTTTACAGCTCTCTGCCGTCCCATTGTCCTTTTCTCTACTAACTCCATCCCAGCTTGTGTTGCTGTATCCAAAATGATGTCATACGTCTGTATCTCCCTCTGGACGTCATACGAATACTAATGTATATTGCAAGGCATTGTGGGATTTCAGGAAAACACTATACACTACATTTTAAAACAACGGTAGTGAAAAGAGTATGGTTTACATACAGTAAGCTACAAATGGCTCATAAAATGCTTGCTTTTTAAATAAAAGGTCACAACCCGCTTATTAGAATGTGTTAGTAGCTTATTTAGTGTTAGTATTAGTATTATTAATAGTATTACTTTGGAAGTAGCATAAGGAGCACTCCCGCTCGTGCTTAAATATATACAGTCGCCAGAGGGCGCTCACTACAGCATACAGTACACAATAATACTGTACAGTATATGTATTTCGTGTTGCCAGGTGCGCGTCATTCTGCATAATGCACGGTATTTTTATTTGTCGCGCTTTAATCTATCCGGGTCTCAAAATGAAAAATAAAAACCCTAATCTCATTCCCACTGTTATATGTTGCTTGCTATGTTGGTAAATTATGATGTGGTTGTAGATGTAGTATGTTTATTTATAATAACTAATCTCCATGTATGAGTATGTCTTTAAATGTAAAGAGTTAGTAAATGATGTTTAGATTAAATTAGTAAAGGTAAGGAGGAAGTGTGTCTGTGATTAGGTACATTTACAGTTTAATCTTTAAGACAGATCTGGCAACCCTGCCTCAGCGCGAATTGACCGGAATGATGCTGTTGGTCGGTGGAAGCGAAAACCGTCATCGTTGTGCAAACATGGAAGTCTAATGGAACACTAATTCGTTTTGCTGGCTATTTCCAAAATGAATAATATCTTTAAAATAATATGCTGGTGTTAAATCAATATGAGGTAAGATTTGGAGCCGACTAGAACGCTAATGTCAATTAGCTAATGAAGCTAGCTAGCTAGCTAGCAAACTGTAAAGCTAACACTATGAACAAAGTAAAAATACAATATAATTAATTAAATGTTGCATTTGAGCAATTTTGGTATTCTATTTGCTATTGCTATTGTTAACAGAAAATTTTAAACGGCATACATTTGCTAGCATAGCTGTTGTTGTTTACATCGGTTGTCTACAATTGACTAAGAAAATAAGCGGAGTCGTTTACATGATAAGTCTTTCATATATTTTTTATAAACATTAGAATTGATCTGTTGATTGTGATTTGTGCATGACATAGCTAAGGGTTGAGAGGCGTCAGATTATGGCCATGAGCTAAACTAATGCTGCAAAAACAAACGTGGCTAAAAGCGGCTCAAAATGTTGTTCTGCACTTTTTTAAACAAGTATTTCATATAATTACATCATTTATTCATTATTAACCCACATCGGAAAGATGCCGGAGGATCAAAATGGGTACATTTCTAATTTCCATTGATCCACCTGATTCCGTTTTTCTTTCTATTGAACGCTGATTCGATTGTGAAGAAATGAGTCGACACTGAGTCGACACATCAGACGTGTGATACTGACATGCGTTCATAGTATTGCTATCCTATACCAGAGAATTCATTCATCTTAGTAATTGCTTTATCCTGGTCTTGGACTCAGAGTCTGAGAGAAGAACCCTGAATTGGATGGTGGAATACTCCTTGGATCGGACACAAATCCATCTCATGCCATGACACACACACGAACACACCCACACCACTGAACCTGTGCGCTTCCATTTGTTTGGTTAGAGTATTTTGAATCTCATTTTGAACTTGTAACCTTAACACAGTATTACACAATATTGTGTGTATAAAATCAGGTGTAATCAACGATATGGAATACGATGAGAGACTTGCACGCTTTCGCCAGGGTCACGTCAACCCGTTTGACAGAAGTGAAAGTGATGACACCTCAGACAGGAAGGATCCTCCGAAACAGGGTGAGTCTGCAGCATTGTGAGGCAGGAAATAAAAGGGCAAAGGTTATGTTCTCACTTGGCTGAAAAAAACATAGCAAGTTTCAAATCTGCTAATTTAAGGTTTATTTATTTATTTATTTATTTTTTCTAGCTTCCAATTTAAACTCCAGACAAAGCCCTGCCCATTTCATTAGAGTTTGCTTGGGTGGTTTAATGCATCCTACTTATGGAGAAGACATCAGTCATTTGTTGCCATGCGTTGCATAAGTGATCTGTTATAGGATGTCTATCTATCCATCTTATTTAAGTCATCCAATCTGTTTATCTAGCCGTCCTGCTGGCTGACCAGATTGTCTGCCCATCTATTCATTCCTTAATCCGTTTATTCATTCAGCTGTTTGATCATCGGTCGTTTCATCTGTCTGTCTATTCATTCATCCTTGTATGGTAAAGCAGTCATTTCATCCATTTATCAGTTTCTCTTATTGACTGGTTAGTCATTTCATCTTTTTTGTTTTTGATTGATGGGTCAATCCAACTGTTACACTATCCGTTCATGCATTCATCCACTTGTCTATGCACCTGTTTATACTGTTGATTCATTACTTATTCCATCCATTAGTCTGTTATATTCAAGTTCAAGTGCAAAGTTTATTCGTCACATGTACATTATACGTGGTACAACATGCAGTGAAATGCTTTTTCGACTACCTGAACTGTTCTATAACAAGTTCCGATGCATCCATGCATACAGTAGTTTTGATGGTTGATCAGTTATTAAATCTATCCGTCTGCCCATCTGTTCTATTAAATAGTGTGATCAGTGATTCCATCCATTATCTTATTCATCCATAAATCTATTATTATTATTATTATTATTTATCCATCTATTCTGATGATTGACGAGTTATTTTATCCATGCGCCCATCCATCCACCCATCCATCTGTCCGATTGACCATCCATCCACCTTCTCATCCAACCATCCACTCCTTCATCCATTCCCCACATTCTGAGAAATTTTGTATTACCAGCTTCCTGCAAACAGTTTGTGAGAGAGCTAATTATGTCTTATGTTGTCCACATACTTTTGGTTATGCAGTGTATTTTTATCCCTCTTTGTACCCACCGGTCTGAGCACTAGCTGTCTGTATTTAAGAATTGTTTTAGTTTTAGTGATGTGTTGTGGCTACTGATCTTCTTCTATTTTAGGACTGTTGATGAGGTGGTGAGGAGGATTATTGCTGTATCAGGGTTAGAAGGATATGAAAGAAGAGAAATGAAACAGGAACAGCGTGATTGAAACGGGAACAACAGAACTACTCGCAGCTCTTTACTGTAGGCTGTTTAGACATGCGGCTTATATAATGACCGTTCCAGACTGCTAAATGAAATGGAGCTGCGAAAGAAGCTGGAGCCGTAAAGCTGTAAACGCGACTATCCAGATATTAAACCATGCTGTGCTGCGAGGTGTACGCAGGTACAAATTCACCTCCTATAAAACTAGTCAGTGTTGATTATTAGCTTTATTTGTGTTTTAATTATTGCAAAGACATAGAATAAGGTGTGGCGTGTTTAATCTGAGCTATACGGTTAAATCTATAGCTGTTGTGTGCTGTATGTGTGATTTATAACAGACTAGTACTGACCCGTTTCTCTGTACTGAGAAAACACCAAAAAGCTCTTTGATTGAAACTTATAATGGAAGTCTAATAAGTTAAAATCTTTAATGGCACAACTATGAGTCTGGTAGAGTGAGATTAGATGGAAAACTCTGGGCTGTTACAGTAATAATATGGTAACTACTCATCATTACACTTTTATAACTGAC
This sequence comes from Liobagrus marginatus, assembly GCA_028566295.1. Classification (NCBI taxonomy): domain Eukaryota; kingdom Metazoa; phylum Chordata; class Actinopteri; order Siluriformes; family Amblycipitidae; genus Liobagrus; species Liobagrus marginatus. Next base: position 24,892,021 of record JAOUQX010000030.1, read on the forward strand.
TGTCATATTTATAATTATTATTTGTTTAACATTATGCCATAAACGGAAGACGGCAAACAGGAAGACTGAGCGTTATCGTGTAGTAAATTTTTGCCTATTGTCATGCAGTAAACCGCCATGAACAGTCTTACGGAAGGGTCAAAACACAGTACATGCTTTTACGTGAAAATTATCGACCTGTGGAGTTTCCACTGGATGTTCCGGCACGTTCTGAATGGTTTCGTTATTTTTCAGCCAAAAAACAGTTTGTTTTACATTTATTAGACAGCACACAGTCATATGCAATAATAGTTTTAGATCGGGTTTTTATAGGTTCAGTTAAAACCTACAAAACAGCCATTTGATCGTCAGCATTTTGATTTTCTTACCTTTTTTAACATTAAATAACAGAAATGCATTCAGGTTGTCACAGAGTTTGTCATCTGTCCTTACCTTTCTTGTCCTTAAGGACAACATCTCGGTAAGCGCCACCTCTCACTCTTCTGTCATTTCAGTAAGATCCGCCTCTCACAAATGTCATTGCAGTAAGCTCCGCCTCTCACTAATGTTATTTCAATACGCCCTGCCTTTCACTAATCTCTTATTTCCATAAGCTCCAAGTGTCACTAACGCCATTTTTGTAAGCCCTGCCGTTAAAACTTGAAGCTATAAATAGTACTTAAATATGAACCTGCGATTTAAATTACGTATGCTCCTGTTGGAGAACATGAGTCAGCACCTTCTGTGTAAGTCAAGAATTCAGTGACTGCGGTCTAAATCATTTTATAGTGCTGTTAGTTGTATTATGACCCCACGCCTTTTCGAGTTATCTTTATTTCCTGTCGTTGCTGATGTGAGGTGATCGCTAACTCATGCTATTGCCACATGCTCCAGTTTTTGCTTGAGATTTATGTAAGGGGCTGTGTTCATTAGGAAAGAGAACGTGGTGTTGCTGCTGCTGCTGCTGCTGCTGCAGTGCCCATTGATTCCTAAAGCTAATGAATGAATAGAATGTTAGCGTGTGTGTGTGATTTTAACATCTGCAACGTTCTCCTTCTACAGAAGTGAGGCCGGAGATCTTCTCCATCGAAACCAAAAGCCAAAACTCCGACCGGACCATGGACCTAGGGCTGGCTGAAGACCATTTCTCACGGCCTGTGGTGACTTTCTTGGAAATTTTTTATGCACTAATGCTTTTGTGTCCTAATGGGTGATATTGTTTTGCCTTTAGTTAAAAAAAAAAAAAAAAAAAAAGGGATTTCAGCTTTCCATCACTTATTTGTTTTATTTTGCAGTCAGCATCCTGGTTAAAACAATAAAGCTTGTTTTTGTTTTTTATATAACGATCACAGACGGGTTTATTTATGTGCTTCTATTTGAAGCATGCTGTTTCCTTTAAGCTCAAAGGTTGCCTTGACTATAAATCCGAGTTAGTAACATCTGTGGGTGGTGTAAAAGTGAAAGCGAACCAAATAACTAATAATGTAATTGTGGGAACGTATGATGATATGATATCGAAGGCATGATAAACTATTTCACAGTACCCTTTGTTTTGGGTATCGTGTTACCGTTTTAACATCGTATTAAAGCCTTAACACAAAACCATATCCATATTGTGATAATTGTTTCGTGTTGAAAAGCGCCTTTACAAACAAAGGAATCATTTACACAGCCTTGTGTTTGATCTCTTGTCAGGGTTCTTTCGTGGCATCAGACATCGAGCAGTTAAAGCAAGCTATAGAGGAGTGCAAGAAACTGATATTGGAGCTGCCGGAACATTCCGAGAGACAGAAGGACAACGTTGCCAAACTCATCCACCTTCGCCTCAAACTCCAGGAACTGAAGGTGCGTCGCAGCACTTGGTTTCTATTTAATCCCCCAACACTGTAATGTTTTCCTTAGTAGTGTTAGAACCGATGTTTCTATTAGAGAATCGTTCTGCGTGTCGTACGATAGGACCCGGAAGAGGATGAGCCGAACCTGCGCGTCCTGCTGGAGCATCGCTTCTCTAAGGAAAAGAGCAAGAGTGTCAAACAGACGTGTGACAAATGCAGCGCCATCATCTGGGGTCTTATTCAGACCTGGTACACGTGCACAGGTCCGAATATTACCCAATCTTTCTACAATCCACATTCAGCTCCACAAGAATGCACGATTTAAGCTATAATAGATACGTTCTCAGTACGTAGTGATGGTTAACGGTACTGGAGGACATCTATAGGTTCTTTATTCATTTAGAGATCGGATTTATGTACATGTTTTAAAGATGCACTTGAGCTGAAAACAGAAAAACAAAAAAGTTTTTTAAAAAAACGACATAAATGTAATTCCATAGCTTTTATGTGAACCAGTCCAGAGATAGAACAGTGTATCACACCTTTGAGGAATGATGTTAAGAGCTATGTACTGTTGAGTACAGAAATATGATTCTGTAAATCAACAGGAATGTTTGGTGTTGGATGCAGCTTTGGAGGAAACGCTTGTACTTCTGCAATAATAAACATGCTGTGATCATTCTGTACCTAATTATACTTTATTCGTTTTTCTTTTTTTAAGGCCGGAGTCACTTTCATCGTTTCGCGGAACAGTTTATAATGCTTCATTTGATTATTATTCATTTTTATGAATTGAAATGCTCTGGTTTGTTTATATGCTGTTAGATCCTTTTTCCTACTTTTTCCCGATTACTGCTCTCTGTCAACCTCAAAACCTTTTGTTTTTAGCATTAAATAGCTTCTTGCGTTTGTTCGCCGCAGGTTGTTACTACCGCTGCCACAGCAAGTGCATGAATCTCATCACAAAGCCGTGCGTGAGGTCTAAAGTGAGCCACCAGTCAGAGTACGAACGAAACATTTGCCCAGAGATCGGCCTGGACCAACAGGATTACAGATGCGCCGAGTGTCGAGCCCAGATCTCGCTAAGTGAGTGTTCATCATGTGGCTGTTTCAGAGGATGGTGATCCAAATCAAAACCCTAATCACGTGACCATACTATCAAAGGTTTTATAGTACACTTTGTGATGCGTTGAGTTATAATTTGGTCAGATTATGACCCTGAAAATTTGATTTCTCTTTCAACCTGCGCAAGATTTTGGTGTTTGTTTTCCTGTAGGAGGTGTCCCAAGCGAGGCGAGGCAATGTGACTACACGGGACAGTACTACTGCAGCAACTGCCACTGGAACGACACCGCCATCATTCCTGCACGTGTCATTCACAACTGGGAGTTTGAGCCAAAAAAGGTTACTTATAAACCTATGTTTGGCATTTATGTGTGTACATTTTATTTAATAAATAAATATTTATTTATTCCAGCATCATGTATTTAGTTAACTCTCGTGAAACAGGGTGATTACAAAGGGCTTTACTTATTGCAAAGACAGTGTAAATGTACGCGTTCTAATCCGCACCTGAACTGACCTTGCTGTGTGTAGGTGTGCCGATCATCCATGCGTTATCTGGCCCTCATGATCTCCCGGCCTGTGCTGAAGCTCAAGCAGATAAACCCACTACTTTTTAACTTCGTAGAGGAGCTGGTGGAAATCAGGGTGAGATTTCTTGCACAGCTTTTGCACTTTCCTTGCCCGGTGTGTTCTGTACGTCCGAGTTTGATTCTGTTTTCCCTTGTCAACTATAGAAGCTACGTCAGGATATATTACTGATGAAGCCCTACTTCATCACCTGTAAAGAAGCCATGGAAGCCAGACTGCTGCTGCAGGTACGGGGTTTTAAGATGAAAGTTAATGAACAAGATAGTAAAGGCAGCAGTTGCCCTCTTCAGCCGCGTTGAAATTGATCGATATATTGATTATCCATATCAAACAGCACTAAACTTGGCAGCTTCGTTCAATATTTGCTACATCAAAAAGCTAATCTTTCCCTCTATAACATTTCTATCACTCCGGTAATGACTGTTTTTACTATCAGTAAAATGCTATCAGAGGATCGTGAGTTTTATTCCCAGCGCCAAGCCGCCACTGCTGGGCCCCTGAGCAAGGCTCTTAACTTTCAGCTGCTCAGTTGAATAATAAAATGAGATAAATGTAAGTCGCTCTGTACATGGGCATCTGTCAAACGCTGTAAATGTAAAATGTGAATGTCAAAGTAGTACCTTGTTGCATTGTTTTCCACTATCATCATGCCGTACTGTTATTGTGGTTGAAGCTGGAGAAGGGCCTGACACTGAAAGCTTGATTTTCAAGGAGACATTGTTGCTCATATACAGCAATATCCTTTCTTGAATCGTTGTTGATTTATTTCTGCTGCACTGACCTGTAACAACATGCAGAATTACTCCTAAAACGTGAACAAAACAAAAGGGAATATGACTCTGTTTTATCATAGGAGGGTATTTAGCATTTATTTACAGTATTTAGGTTCCTTGTCGTTTCTTATGCCCAGCAATTTATATATGCATATTTATCGTGGGATCGAAGTGCAAAGTGTCCATAGAAGGAAATTTTGTGGAAAACAAAAATAGGTAGGTATTAAAGGGGTTAGCGTTGGAGAATTGTGTTTGTCATATTTGTTACTTCGTGGAACACGTACATATTATATCAGATGCATCCCTAAGCCTAAATAAATATATTAATAAGAACATTTATGTATGCATTAGCTATTATGTAATCTGTTTTCCCTGTAATATGAATGTTTTACCCTAGGATGACCTTCCTGATAGCATTAAAAACACCTGACTAACAAAAGCTGATTCATGTAGCATGACACTGTACATGGTGTATTGTGTGTACAGTGTAGCAACAGTGCCACCTTCGGGTTCCAAAAGTAATGCAGCTTGCTCGTCAGACTAAAACAAAGATTAAACTTAAGGAATGCGCCAAGCGTTCAGGGCTCTCAATGAAGGCATATTTCTGTCCTGTTACAGCTTCAAGATCGACAGCACTTTGTGGAGAATGACGACATGTACAGTCTACAGGACTTAATCGACATTTCCAGCGGCCGGCTCAGCTGCTCCCTCACCGAGATTCACACCACCTTCGCCAAGCACATTAAACTCGACTGTGAGGTGAGAACGTGAGAATGTGATTCAACATCATTCGTATCATTTTTAGGAAAATGGACCATGATGATAAGTTATACAGATGACTATCGTAAACACCGAGTGTTAGCCCTGCGATTACCTGGCAATTGTCCAGGGTGTACCCCGCCTCATGCCCTAAGTTAGCTGGGATATAGACTCCAGTGCCCCCACGACCCTGAACAGGATAAAGCGGTAGACAATGACTGACTGACTGACTCTGTTAAACACATGCCTTAGCATGCTTCTTTTCATTGTCTTTATTTGCTCAGAATAAAAAGTGCTGGTGAAAAATTATGGCCAGCATCTCCTTCTTGCTTATATTCCTTTCTCTGCATTTCAGCGATGTCAAGCCAAAGGTTTCGTGTGCGAGCTGTGTAAGGAGGGGGATATTCTCTTCCCGTTCGACAGCCACACCTCAGTGTGCCACGACTGCTCTGCTGTTTTCCACAGGTCAGAGGCTCTAAAGGACACCGCTTTCACATTGGTCAAGCATCAATAACCAAAATCAGTTGTTGGATCTGCTAACAATCGTGCCAATAAACTTCTTTATAATTAAATTGAGAGAGTGATGGATTGTGTAAATATAGAGAAAAAGAGAGTTCATTTTTATGATCTTTTTCCACTATTCTTAAAACGTTTGCGACATTTTTGTGACTCTCAGCTCACCAAACAGACTTTTTCTTTCTCTTATCAGGGATTGTTACTATGACAACTCTACGACGTGTCCGCGGTGCTCCCGGATGACCGAGCGGAAGGAGGAGGAGCTGGCGGAGCTGTAGAAACGATTAGCGGGTGCTAACGGACTTTCACTGTGACAACACAACAATCAGTGCTAAGACTGGTGTTGCGAGCATGCTTTCATTACCGCCACATTCCTGGTGTTCCTGCGTACATCTCTGTAGCCACTGTTTCTTATCCTCCTACACTTGTTGTGTAATCCTCGTAACACTACAGCACTGCTAAAGGAGAGACGCTGATAGAAACGTGTGGTAAATTGTTAGCGGTTAGCGTCGACCGACATCTAGAATACGGCATGCGCAACACAACGTGCTGTGTGAACATGCAGAAGTGAAAACGGAACACTACGAGTGTTGTAAAGGTTTTAAAACGGGTTTTAGTGTAAAACTTCTCACTAATCTTTTTAATTAGATTGTTTTGAGGTGCTTTCACATATTTACGACATCACAGTCGGAAGTGGCTTACTGGTGAAACGCCCTGACAAATAGACCCTCCTTTAACTCTTAATAACTAATTATTTAAAATTTAAATGTAACACGTTTCTGAAATGTTTAAGTTCAACATTATGTCCCTACTGCTGGTGAAACAAATTACTAACAAGTTAAATTTGTAGAAACAATTACGTTCATCTTTCTCTACAGCTTACAACCTGATTGGTTGGGAGGTAACAAAACGCCTTACATTACTCTACACTTACCCAAACCACCTCACGGCGCCTGTCGTCTTTAAAAGCGGTCAAAAAGTGTAAAGCACTTATTTATATATATATAGATATATAGATATAGAGATAGATAGATAGATATATGAAAGTTGTTTATTATGATGGAGTATAATATAGTTACCGTATGTATTTATCTTTGCACTGTAGTTCCTTAGACTTGATGTGTAAGTGAGAGAGAGATGGGGCAGTAGTGATGGATTTGCCAAACTTTTGGCAAAATATTGGCATTGTCTTAAATACAATCACATTTTAATGTCTGACTGAATGCCGAAGGAGAAAGAGGAAGAGAATGAATAGAGAAGTAACACTTTAACTCTATACACAATGTCATTTACAGCTCTGTGGCTTTTAGTATATGTATGCTCTTATTTTAAGACAGGTGATACATTGGAATGTAATGCTTCATGCACTCTATTATTTGTTTTAAAATAATATGGAATCTGCTGTGTTCAGCATGCCACTCAGCTTTGTTTCGTTTGTGCCAATATAACAGACGTCGCGGTGTCAAGTATTGTGAAGTTATTCATGTAATGTACCGCTTATGAAAAACACAAGTAAAACCAATTACTGTACGTGTACATTTTGAATGTATATTACAAACATCCTGCTCATGAAGACTATAAAATTGCTTTATTTATTTGTTAGATAAATAATATCTATATATAATGACTTGAATTAGTAACGGTCTTAAGAGTAAGTAAAATGTATTCGCGATTACTTAATTATAATACATTTGGCTGAAATATCTGTTTTATGTTTCTCCGCCTTTTGTTGCCGAATACGTGCGACAACGTGACCAATCCCGTTTTAAAAATGGCTGCTTATTAGATTACAACGGGTCCGTGGAGTCTATTTAGCTGCCTGTGAATAAATATAGCTGCCCTGCAGAAAAGCTATACGTTTGTTTATTGTTTTTACCCACTTGTAAGACGGTGTTAATAATAAGTAATAGGTCTTCGGTGCCATGGGATAAAAATTATATTTGAAGTTGTGGAGTGCGTTCGTGTAGCTTTGTGAATTTTGATCAGGCAAGACAAGGTCGGCCTGCTAGTCCTGTCGCCAGAGTCGGCTGCATTTATCTCCTTTCGGTTTCCTCGTAGTTTTAAGGCAACTTTTTGCTTGTGTTGTAAAATGAGCTGTACATTGCGGTGGATGTGTGGAAACTGTTGTAAGTCATTATGGGAGAGTTGGAGAAGAGGATACAGCGTGTTTAACGGGAATTCCGCCGCAGTGTTAAAGTTTAAGGTAAGCAGCTCGGTTTGTTTTTGTTTTTATTTGGCTCCGCCCACTTTCAGGGCACAAGCTGTACTGTTATTACGCCAATAAAACTTCTCAGAAGCAAAAATCTATTAATGGACATGACTTGTCAACATGTTTATTATTTGTTCAAACGTTTGTTTACCTGCTTGTACAATCACCATGTTGTTTAAAATACAGAAGAATTGCTGTTGAAATAAATAAAAGGTATTTTATGCATAATGCAAACAGGGTTTATTAATCAAATCTTGCATTTTTAAGCAGAATTATTCATTGTATGGAGTAGAATTCAGATTAGGACCGTCTGAATTGTTGCTGTCACAATCACGCGTTTTCTCCAGCAAACCACCAAAAGGTGTTATTTTTTAATTTTCAAAAAACTAATAATAATAACATTTTAATCACCTGTATTCATAATTCTGTTCCGAAAACTTTCTTTTGTGACCTCCGCAGGGTTTGAGAAGTTCTTTCCAAAGAGATCAGAAACAGAACCCAGAGGTAAATCCGTCTGAAACTTGTTTTGAGCTCATATAAAAATCATCCTGCTGTTTAAAACAGACTGTAGAACATCGACCCCATTATTTAGAACACATTCATGTTGAATATTGATTTATTAACAGAATTAAACGCGTCCTTGCCATAGGTTTATAGCAGCATGCGCGTTACGGGTTGTTTCTATGGTAACAACGAGTGAACCACGTGACCAGATAAGGACTCGTTTATAGAACATTCATACAAAGAGTCTCCTGTGTCAGCGTTTTGTAACAGTCATTTTTGCGTTGTTGATTGACATAGTTTATGCCTTTAGGACCGAATTTATGTTTCGTGGTTTTGTCTCTGCGTTTATTTTATTAAAATTCATGAGACAGAAAACAAAGCATTGACTGTTTATAGCTGATGTAACGTATGTAAATCATAAGAGGAAATAATGCCTCATGAAGGTTTTACAAAAATAAATGTGACTATAAATGGATCAATGTGTAAATTAATCACCGTCCATATTGTAGCAGCGGCTCCGCTTTATCGCAATACGTCAGCATCTTGTTCATACAATGATTTCTGTGAAAATGAGTGAGATATGAGTGACTCGGATTCTGACTATGCAGAAAAATCCAGTGAACCGAAATCCCAAAAAAGCGGATCAGGAACCGGCGGTGCTGAGAAGAAGGATGACGCCAGTCGGTGGTCTCGCTTCTTTCGAGTAAATATCCCTCTTCTCATAGTGTTTAACTGACAATAAGGGGGGTTGTCTACAAATTAGTAATAGTTGAGAATAGCGAGTGCTGTCTTAGGCTAGCTACTCTGATGGATTAAAAAAATAGAAAAATACAAAGGCAGAAACCTTAATTTACTCCTTTAGTTGTGATTGTTACACAGCACTGACGCCTGAGACTCATTCCTGTGTAAATTACAAATGAAAGGCGTCTTACAGAAAACAACTGGTGCACAAGTGAAACAAGACGCTGTAAGGTAGTTGTTACTATGGAAAGGATGACATGTACGAAGGAGCCCATTGATATCATCTATGATGATGATGATGATGATGACGATGATGATTTACTTAGTTTACTAAAGTTTTTCCAGCTTCCACACTTCCTGTTTTGAATTATGATTTTTTTTTTCAGCACATAGATCTGATAAAGCTTGATTTTTATTATTATGTAACAGAACGACATCCCGTGGGACGACAAGCCTTTCTGGAACGTCCTCTTTGCAGGAGCCGGGATGCTGGTGACTTTTCTTTACTTACACTTCCGAGATCAAGGAAAAGAGATATCCTGGAGGGAGTTTGTTAACTACTACCTCGCTCGAGGCTTGGTAAGAGACAATTCTTTTAGGATGTAATCCCCACAAAAATTCATAAATAAACGATTGGACTGCAGGATAAGTTCAAGTTTATTGGTCACATATACAGTGTGCAATACAGCATATAGTGAAATTCTTTGGCGACTACCTGGGTGTTTGCTGTAAGTGGGGGGGGGAGGAACATAT
>JAOUQX010000030.1:25181068-25191124 GCA_028566295.1 Liobagrus marginatus
CACACACACACACACACACACACACACACACACACACACACACACACACACACACACACACACACACACACGCGTCGTAAAAAGACTTTTCTACAGGATAAGATACTGTACTTCATAAAACTAAGCATGAATTAAATTTAAAGCTCCACCACGTATATTTTGCAATTATAAAAGTCGTTCTAGTGCATCTAAATTTTAAATCAGGTCAGTAAATTTTACTGCAATAAAACACAACTCTTACTCACAGTATAGACAATACGGTGATTACACAGGAGCATAAGCCATCCCATGGACCTTTATAAACATAAATCCATCCATCCATCCATCCATTTATCCATCTATAAATCCATCCATCTCTTTATCCATCCATCCCTCCGTCCGTCCGTCCATCCATCCATCCATCCATCCATCCATCCATCTCTTTATCCATCCATCCATCCAATTATTCAACTATTTAAACAAACCAATTTATTCTTTTATCTCTCATTTATATATCCTTCAATCAAATTCATTCTTTAATCACTTTCTAGTCTTCAAATCTTATAAAATCCATATGCCATCAGTATCCCTCCCTCACTGCACCCAGAAATTCTGAAAAAAAAAAAAACTTTAAAGCTCCATTTCCCATCAAGCAAATACTTGATGACTCATGGCATTAAAAAAAGCACTTGACAAAAATTTGCATAATTGACTATAGACCTACTTTAGCGACTTCACTTAGACTTCTTCCAGATGTTTCAGCCTTTAGCATAAGCTCCATATTTTAACTCCGGCGCAATTTTAACAGCTGCCAAAAGATAAGTGTTGTTATTTATCACGACAAAACGAGCAAACTGACGTAGAAATCCGAAACCGTCATATATTACCTGCTAGCCCTCAAGCTCCGCCCCCTTCCTCATACTTCCCCATAATTCCGCAAGGGTTCGGTCTGTACTTTGGTCTCGACGAGATCTTTTACTTGCATGATGTTTTAAATAAATTAATATGAGATAACATTTATTTATGTTTACTGTACACCCAAAAGTTTGTGCACCCCATTATTATCCCTCCCATAAATGTGTTTAACACATAGTGTTTCGTTAGTTCATATGAAGATGAATTTAACTCATTTCTTAATGAAGGGAAATGAACTGTCTCTTTCTTTAGCAGCTAATTCGTGAGGTCAAACCCTCCTCCCCTGAACTATTCAAACGGAAATGATATGCGAAAATGATTAAGATGATGTCAGAAACACTTTATGATGACGTTAAAGCTAAAAATGGACCCCGTGGATGTGGCGTCGCAAAGAAGCAGAAGACAGAAGTTAGACATGGACTCCACCCAGATGGAGATACCGTAGCCCCGTGTAGCAATGCGAGTGTAACATCACGTTGTAAATCACCGGAGCATTAGTACTTCCGGTTCACGTGACGTCACTTCCGGTTGAAGGCATGGCCGCGACGAGCACTTCCGGGTCGCGGGGTATATAAGCAATGCGACCACTAGGGACGTCGCGAAGTATTGTTTACAACAAAAATACCAAGCCGGTAACAGTGTGTGTGTGTCTTCTTATCTGCCTTTCAGAGAGAGCCTTGACTTACAACCTGCCTCTTTTGGAACACTTCACAGCCACAGCCACGACTGCACCTGCTGCCCCCACAGCCTACGGTCCTCCTGTCTACACTCCAGCCTCACTGTGTTTGTTTGTTTCACTCTTGCTCACCACTGTGCACTAACTGCAATAAATGGCACTTGCATTTGAATCCCCAAATCTCCTCCTTGTTTGAATCTTACAGCGAGAGTGAGCTCTAGCGCTGCGTTAGGGTTGCCATCACTGTGTTCCTCACTGTAGAAATTAGCATTAGTCCTCCTTTACCATCACAGATATGATGCGAAGAAAGCCGTCGAGAAGGACAGGAGGAGATGAGAAGAGAAGGAAAGGCCAGAACAAATTAAAAGCAATTGCGATATATTAATGACATGCATTAGACTCCAGTTTATACAGTTATACAGTCTATACAGTCTATAATAGTTTTTTCCACAGGTTTATTAGGTCTCATGTGATATGCTGTTTCTATATATATATAATATCTAATTAGGCTAAATTGCTACTTAATTGCTACGTAATGACTCTGCAATAACAGGATTTTTCGAACGTCTTGTTTTGTTTGTGCTAGAATGAAAAAAGCCGAGCTGATGACCGTTTTTAAGCTCCGAAAGTGCCATGGTTCAGCGTGTCCTTATCACAGTTTGGACCTGGTGAGTCTCTGGAAGCTCGATTGTCTTCATTGCACTCGCTTACACACACGCCCTGTCTTTATCTTCCTCACACACACACACACACACACACACACACACACACACACACACACACACACACACACAGATGAGGCAGGCAGTATGTTGGTTACTAACGACGGGCTGTTCAGATTGACCCCTGACCCCGGCACACTGCACTGCTCACTGGTTTTTCCCTGTAGGCACAAGGGTTAATGAATAACAGTGATCAAGGAAAGCAATCAACCCTGGATCCCTGCTCGGTGTACAGTATCTGTGTGTGTGTGTGTGTGTGTGTTTTTGTGAAAAAGAGAGTGAGAGATAGAGAAAGAGACAGGAAGGAAGACTTGAATGATATCTCGCGCAAACCAAATAAAGGAAAGTGTTTGCTTATCTAAACGCCTGGGTTCAGAGTGGAGAGCTTTTTTCATGCAAAGGACTCGTCAAACATATTGTAGCCCAATTGATATTATGCTACACACACACACACACACACACACACACACACACGCGCACACACACACACACACACACGAGCACGTGTATGCACACATTATTTTTATAACCCGAGCACCCGATGTCGCCTACCTCAGCAGATTTCAGCAATGTGTATAGCGCAGATGGTGTGTGTGTGTGTGTGTGTGTGTGTGTGTGGGGCGGAGGAGCCGAGTGTGGGGTCTCACCTTCAGGGGAGGAGATATTAACTCTGGCAAATCTTTATTGCCTGAACTTCCCTATTACAGCTATTAACATCTGCCATCTGCACGGAAGCTGCGATCTCCCTCACGCAGAGCTCGTGCCGTAAAAACCTCTCGGCTGATTACGGGAGACTGACAAGAGTGCATCGAGGCCAACGAACAAACGCTTCCAATCCTGACAGCAGCGTTCAAACAGCCGGAGAGAAGAGAGCCGTGCGAGAATCGGAATAATTCTAGGAAGGAATGCCGTTGAGGCTTTGTGTCCTGTGTGTTCGTGCCAAACGTCTTTTCAGGATAGCAAAAACATTCTTCCAAATATACAAAAGAACCCTTTTCTGCTTTAATTAGAAGTTATTTTTATAGTATAAGCTTTCTAAACTAAATAAAATAATTTATTTTATTTTATTTGAGACTTTCCATAAATTGGTGTCCACTTGATGTCCATGATCCCAACAACTTGGCGGTTAAACAATGAACCTTGCCGTAATTCTGATTTTTAATTTTGATGTTATGTTTGTTAACAGTGCTTTAAAGGCACGGTAGGAGATTTTGTTCAAAAACAGTTTGTTCTACTGGTTGAAAGTCTCTTCACACCTCGATATCACTCTTTAAGTTAAGCGTTCTAGATGTATTTATATGTATTTATATCATCTGTGGAAGGCTTAGGACCCAATAAACTTTGTCCAATCAAAACGTTCGGTCCGAACATTATGATAGGCCGTCCTACCTAACTTGCTGCGTGTAATTACGCGTTTGTAAAGTATCTTACGTTGGTTATTGTAATATTACGGCTTTGTACTGTAATATTTACTCACTGCTAAATTATTCTCTCTCATCTTGTCGTTTGAGCCTCTACTCTGCCTGCGCGTTCATGTGTTTTGGAGGAGGCGTGGCTTTGGAAAGGGATTATGCAGGGAGGGCGTGGCTTTGGTTTTCAACAATAGCTTGCGATTGTTAGCTTCTGAAATTGCCTACTGTACCTTTAAACTCAAATTAGATCGAGATTTAAATTCTGAGATTTTCTGAAACGGAAAGTTTTAGAGGCGGAGCTACACTAAGGTAAGTTAGAAGGAAGAGTCGCTTTAGAAGTGTTTAGCTAGCAAATGCGCCTAATATTAGCAATGAACGCAGACATGGTTGTTAAAGTAATGATTACTAGAGGTTTACAAAAGGCAGAAACGAATTGGGGGATGTTCCTAATTTGCATAATCATGAATATTTATGAATGTAAGCGTGTTCATTGGATTTTAATAGTTCAATAACATATGTCCAGCAGTAAAAAGGTTAACACCCTTTTTTTCAACATACACTTTTGGAGAAAGCGAGCAGGGTGTGAGTTCGTCACCAGCTCTCCAGCAGCAGGGCCTCAGATCAGTCAGAACAAACCCAGACTGACAGAAGTGTGATGAGGACTACTGGCCTTTGGCTCTCCCCATACCGACCGACTGTACTGCTAACACACACAGCCCAGAATGCCCAGCAGCCAGCTACACGACAACATCTGCTCATTCGGATGACACCAGCAGGGTGCTGCCCGCTCCACAGCACGTCTGGCACCAACAACTCACAGAACAGACAGGTGGCTCAGCCAATCAGGGGCTTCGAACCAGCTGAACCCGAGCTCATGCCTTCTCTTCTATCGCTCGGCTTCAATGAACCGAAGCAATCTCGTACTGTCTCCTGGCTTTCGCTATGTGCCATCTGGAAAAAGGGGAGGGGGAATAAAGAGGGTGTCCCGGTCCTGGTGCCACCTCTTGCCACTTCGAAACTATTTGTATAGTGTTTTAAGCAACACACATTAAAGATTTGAAGTGATGTTAAAAACGAATTCTTTAGGTGAAAAAAAAACTTGACCCCAAAAGTTGTCCTCGTTGGGTCATGTGATAATAAATCATTGTAGTATGCAGGTGTGGAACGATGTATGTTTAAAAGTTGTAGTACAGAAGACTCAAGTACAGAAGAGTTAATAAGAGTCCTGGGATGAGCATCAGGACAAAGGATCGACCGATATTTTGGTTTACGATATTTAACCTGATATTTAAGCCTTTCTTATTATCGGATATCGGTTTTGTAATATTGGCAGCCACCGATATTTAGCATCTTGTGGTCATTTTGAAAATCATTTCAAACATTTACATTTCTGGCATTTTGAAAGACGCCCTTTTCCAACTGAGGATTTCTAAATCCAACTGAGCAGTTAAGGGATAAGGGCCTTGCACAGGGGCCAAAAATTGAACCCACCCGTAGTCCAACAATTTAACCACTGAGCAAGTATTACGTTAGCTATGAGGTGAAGTACTTTCGGACGATCTGTAATTATCCGCATTTAGATCCTGGAGTCAAAGGAGATCCACTTCCTGTTTGACAGGGCAAACGTTCACGTGGAAATATTGCTGTAATTTAATCCATACTAATTCAATAGGAGCTAAACTTACTTGCCCCTCAGCAGGATCACATAATTGCACCACATCTCGTCGCCATGTGTGCTCATAACACAGGCAAACTGATCGTCGCATGGTGAGAAGAGATATGGGAGAGCAGAGAACAAAAGCCAATTAACAGCTCATTAGTACCAAAGCAGTTCAGTCCAATTAAACACTGCCTCTTTTGTTTGCTTTTACTTCCTGTTTTTGTTGTTGGCCCCCAAGATTTAACACTTTCAAGCTGCGCTTGCTTCCAAGATTATTTTTTTCCTTTCCATATCGCATGTCGGTGAAGAAAGAAATAGTGCGGGTGTTTGGCAAGTGTTTATTTTCGGATCCGGCAGCACCAGAGTTCAATAGCAGTCACCTCGTCTTCTCGCCGAGCCCTGCGAGCGTGCCCACGGTTGTCTGCTGCACTTAGATTCCTCGTTAATATTACAGGCCTTCAGAGAGAGACGCACTGCTGAGAGGATCTGTAACCTCTGAACTCTTTCACCACACAGAAAACAAGCTCAGAGAGAGAAAGACAGAGAAAGAGATCGGCACGCACACAACGAAGTATAGCAACGTATGCTAATAAAGACTCCCACGCAGAAAATTGCACGCATGCCTGGACGCATGGACCTTGTTAAGACACAGTATTGAATCCGTTACTAATTAGATTGCAGAAACAAAAACGACAAACTGAACGGTCAGAAAAATTGTGAGAAAAACAATCAATAATAAAATGAGTGAAAAGAACAAAAGATTTGGTGAGAAATATCCAATCTAGCCTGCTAATTAGCCATTTGCAATATTGTACTAGGGAAAAATAAATACTAACATTTTTAAATACGTCATGTTTTCATGTTATGAAATTATGCTAGCTATCTAAAAATTCTGTTAACTAATGTTAGCTAGCTGGATAAAATAAATTGGGCAGGTTAGCTGATATTAGCTAGCTGGCTAAACATTTCTCTAAGGTTAGCTCATGCTATCGAGTTTATTACCAAAAAAATGAGTTAGGTTAGCTCATGTTAGCTAATTGGCTAAATTATTTTACAAATGCTGTCACAACAGCTTATGTTAGCCTCCTGACTAAAAGGTTCTGTCAGGTTAGCTGATGTTAGCTAGCTGGCTAAAGACATGGTCAGGTTAGCTGATGTTAGCTGGCAGAATAAAATTATTTTTTTTCATGTTAGCACATGTTAGCTATAGCCAGATTAGCTCATGATAGCTAGCTGGCAAAACTAAATGTTGTCAAAACAGCTTAGGTTAGAATGCTGAATAAAAAGTTCTGTCAGGTTAGCTGATGTTAGCTAGCTAGCTAAGAGATTCTGTCAGGAACGTTTATGTTAGCCTGCTACCCTGCTACCAGCCTGCTGGTGCTGAAGGGGTGAGCTCCAGGCCGAAAGAAAAAAAATGACAAAGTGCAATTACAAAAATGAAACTAGTAATATTACACGACACTGACGTCGACACTCGGCGGCGCCGCCTACACGAAGCCAAAGTTCTTGGTCTTGACTAGTTTTTACAGTAAAGATTTTAAGTATTTCCTAACATGATGTAAAACTCATCACAGGTAAGCTTGTTAGCTATTAATGCTAGCTAGCTGGCTAGTGATAGCAGTAAAGCTATGATAGGGGATTTATATTTGTTTTTGTAAACACAAACATGTTTATGGCTAGAGTTGAACATTACACACAAGACGAACAATTTATTCGTCTCATCATGCTAGCTGGTAAACTCCGTTTGTTGGTTAGCAAGCCACAGGACTGCTAACATAATCCCTAGAATGTCACAAATTTCAATCTGAACAAAGCAGAGAATTTATAATTATCCTTCTTGAAATGAACCGCAGTTTTCCCTACAGTAATATGTGAAGAACTGTGAGAGTTGGAAAAGAGCAAATAAAAGTTGTGAAAAGGTGAAACATGAGAGATATTGTTCTCAATAACTGAGCCACCCGCTTTGATAGATCAAATGTGCAGCTTGGTTAATCCTGATCTGAATCCTTAGTGTGAGACCCAGAAAGAAGAAGCAGGAAAAAAAGAAAGACAAGAAAGAAGGAAAGAGGCGTCTTGCTGTGTGTGCGTTGCTCCCCACTGGCTGTGAGCAATGCTGTGGGTCAATAAAGAAAGCTGGGCGGTGATGGGAAAAAAAGTGGAGTTAAAAATGAAGTCTGGTGGAGGGGCGGGACACTCCTGGCGCAGGTTCGCTGTTACTGCAGGTGCCTGCTGTAGCCGCCGCCAAAGTGCCAACCTGCCCTCCATATGGCCATCACCAGCCTGCCAGCCATCTCCCGCCACTTCCCACTGAGCCCAGAACTGGCGCTCTTCATCTAAATCTGTCCCAGTGCCCCAGGCCTCCCCCTGCTCAGTGCCCAGGCTTCGTGAGCACACGCCAGGCCGGCGGGGCAGTCCTGGACCCTGGTGCCAACCAGCCAACAGACCATCTTCTCCATATGGAGGCGTGTAGCAGCACAACTCATCGTTCTCTCTCTCTGTCTTTCTTTTTGCACATAAGTGACATCCATCAGTCATAATCTGCTTATCTCTATCTTTCTTTTACCTTTTATTTCCTCATTGACTATCAGATACATCTATCCTGTACATCTCAGTTTGTGCCATATAACAACTTTTACACCCCAGCTAAGACGTTCATGTAGCGAGAACGTTGTAGAAACGCTGTGATGTGTAATGTTCCGTAAACGTGTAAATGTCCAGTTTGTGTAACGTTCCAACAACGTTGTTTTCTCTCAACATTATGACATCATTCATCAAGTACAAATAACGTCATAAGGAAACGTTCCAACAACATTGTTCTAACAACGTTTTCTTTCGACATGATGAGAACGTATGCTAACTAGTTATAACGTTATAAGAACGTTACATGGACATTATTTAAGAACGTTTTGTCGTAACGCTTAGAAAACTTTTAAAGAGCGTTAGCGAAAGTTGTGGGAACGTTCCGCGTTACATGGTTCTATTTCCAGTCTATTTCCTGCTAGCACTACATTAGCGACAGCAGCGTTTCCGGATTATCCATAACTCCACATAAACAGGCCTAAAGCACCACATCGTCCAAGATGCTAAAACAAAACAGGAGGACGACTTAAGAACACCTCCCCTCCCTTTTCCTATGTACTTTATCGCTCCTGCAATCTTCCAATAAACAGATATTGATAGAGCTATAATCCTCTTAGACTCTGTCTCTGGATTTCACAGGCGTGGGCTATTAGCCGAATCACATCGAGCTGCTGTTCTCCGTATGCCTAGCTCAGAGCGAGGGATCAGTAAAAGGGGTTGAAGGCTTAAATTCATGATACCACACCACTAGAGACAGATGGAGAGAAAGAACAGAGAGAAAAGTAAAAAAAAACAGCACAGAAACTAAGGTTTTCCTGCAGTCATGGTAGGATTATAATCATCCTTAATAGATAAGTGATCACGTCTTTAATCTAATTTACATTTAATTGACAAATTAAAGATAATATAAAAAAAAAACCTTTTGATGCAACATCATGACACTTCTATTATAAAAAGCATTACACATACGCATGAAGGATTTCAGTCTCCATCAATCAGGTTAACATTTGTTAGCCAGATAGTTAGTTTAGCGTTTAGCTACCTAATTCCCAGCTAACAAATTCATGTTGTGAGAACGTTCCAGGAACGTGATTTGTAACGTTCCAACAACATTGTTTTCTCTCAACGTTATGACATCATTCATCAAGAACGAATAACGTCATAAGGAAACGTTCCAACAAGAACGCTTTAAGAACGTTTTCTCTCGACATGATGAGAACGTACGTAACTAACTTGCCTAAGTAGTTCTAACGTATAAGAATGTTCCATGAACAATATTTAGGATGTTCTTTTCCAAATGTTTAGATAACTTTTAAAGAACGTTAACGAAAGTTGTGGGAACGTTCCCTGTCAGCTGAGCAATAGATTTGGAAGAATTTAAGATTGGAAATATTTACTGATAAAGGTCGGAGAACTCATATAACATTATCAGCGAAGATCCTGTCAGTATACAGTATGTTTGCTATCTGGATAATGTTGATTGTAAGAAATGCAAGTATTTATCATCGTGATCTTGGAAAAATCCTGTCAGATCATGTTAGCGAACTAGCTTAGGTCATGTTCGCTAGCTTCAAGTAGGAATGAGATTTAAAACATAAGTATTGGCATAAAAATTCTGACAGAAAACTAGCTTGCTAATATACAGTGCGCGACCTTAAAGCCAGCGCTAATTCCTGTCAGGGTTATCTAGCTGGCTAAAATTAGCCGTATATGTTATGGACTGACTTTGACGCTAGTTGTGATAATAAATCGCTTTCTCTTTCTCTCTCTCAAACACTCACACACGCACACACACATAGAAAAGTGAAGTCAGCAGGACATGAAGGAAGATGTTTCCAGCTGGAGTTCCAGCCCACAGTTCTCTCTCTCTCTGTCTATTCACACGTCAGAATCACGCTGAGAGCGCAGGAAGTGATGAAGGAAAACATGGCTGTTTCTCCACGCTCGGGAGAACGTTCAGCAGACGCTTGCACCCTCGTCTAACAGCCACCTACTGCTCGATGCTCAGAGTGAAATAAAGGGGACAGAGATTTCTACCACTGAGAGAGAGAGAGAGAGAGAGAGAGAGAGAGAGAGAGAGAGAGAGAGAGAGAGAGAGAGAGAGAGAGAGAG
>JAOUQX010000030.1:25455152-25465921 GCA_028566295.1 Liobagrus marginatus
ACCCACTAACAGTAATATATCCCACCCACTTACAGTCATATATCCCACCCACTAACAGTAATTTATCCCACCCACTAACAGTAATATATCCCACCCACAAACAGCAATATATCCCACCCACTAACAGTAATATATCCCACCCACTAACAGTAATAAGCGTTGTTTATCAAA
The DNA here is from genome assembly GCA_028566295.1 of Liobagrus marginatus. Classification (NCBI taxonomy): domain Eukaryota; kingdom Metazoa; phylum Chordata; class Actinopteri; order Siluriformes; family Amblycipitidae; genus Liobagrus; species Liobagrus marginatus. The sequence goes on from JAOUQX010000030.1 coordinate 25,455,324, forward strand.
AGATGTTGTAACGATTTGTTTAGGTTGTTTTTCCCTATATATTGTTTTTTTTATTATTAAAAATTCTACCATGTTTTTATTAAAACCTTCTTGTCAGCAAAGTTCTGGGCAGTGATAACCTCTGACCCAAACGTTCAGTTTGAATCCCATCGACAACTTTGCTGTACACTGGCGTTCCTCCAACAATGAGGCCACCGGTTTATTTAACATGGTCACACTTTTATGAGCAAAACAGAAAAGGAAAGTGGCGTTTTTTTCGCTGTCACAAGATGACGGACCGACGAACGCTGCCGTGGCCTCTGTCCATTGTTTTCTCGGCGCGCTCTGATGCTTACTCAAGCCTTCAGCTGACCCCCAGAACATTAGGTCCAGCTTTGCTCGTCGTCTCTTCCTTCCTCTCTCCTTTTCTCTGTTTTCCTTTCTTCCTCGACATGCTTTCAGCCGGACGCTCGAGTGACCGTTTCTGATGTTGATGATGTGTTTTTGTCATAACATGGTCCTTGTGTAGCATTTCCCGCTCCTAGTTTATTAACAGGAAACTGAGGAACAGAAAGGGACAGACCATGAAACCTGTCAGAGTCACAAAGTGCAACATAAGGCTAGGATTAAATATGAATATCTATTTATACAAGCCAGTTTAACATTCTACTACAGAGAGATGTTCTTAAAGCTACGTTACACATACTTAAGCATATAATAAGGCTACTTAACCAAGCGGCCACTGTGTGGGAGGATTTCTTTGGATAATGTTGATGCAGATTTAATTTCAATGGTCAAGAAGTTTTTTTTTTTTACATGCTATGTTATAATATGCTTTTAAGCATTATATATATATATATATATATATATTGAGATTTTTTTTACCGAATAGTTTATAATATGGTTATGACAGGTTATGACAGTCTTGTGACAGATAGTTTAAACAGAACTAATTAATATTACTAGAACGTCTGATATCTGAGTTACAGTAAGAAATAGACTAGTGGCATGATAATGTATCTACACGTGTATGACATGGTTATGACATGGCTATGACACGGTTATAACAGTAGGCATTAAGACAGGATCATTTTAGTCTAACAAATTTGAGAAAAGAATAAACACTCATAAGCTCAAGCCAGAAGCTAACAGAGATGTATTACTGGACTTCATCTACTCTGACATGAGTTTGAGTTATGACCGGGTTATAAGGCAAAGTTCAAGTAGTGTTATTATGCAGATTATAAGCGCTAGAAAGCCATTTGGCTACCGTTGGCCACGCTGGATGTAATTACCATAAACGGTTAATGCAAGGTGGTATGGATTACCACAGCAACGGGCGACGAGTGGCAATGGGCTGAAAGACTAATCACCTGACATGGCGCCACCACGTCCCACTCGGTCACTGAAGCGAACGGCTCTTTTAGCAGCGTGTGATTACAGCCCTGTAGTCAAATTAACTCTTCGCCTAAATAACTCCTGCCTGGGGTTTCCTTTAACGCCGGTTTATATTGAAATCCTTTGGTATTCCGTTACGACATCATCATAACACAATAACGATGTCCCGGCATAAACAATCAGCTAAACGCAAACTGTATTGTTTAATAACGGTTAGTGTAAATGCGAGTTTTATGAAGCAGGTTAAAAACTACGTTAAAAAGCGACAGCGAGACGAACGGAGAGCAGCTCATACATCAGGATAAGTGGAAAATGATTCTGATTCCGACATTTATTTTAGTCCATTTTTTTCTTTTCCACAGACAATGCAAGATAAATATTCACTTATTAAAGCGTAACTGGAATAGAGCGCGTCATGCATCAACCTAATAGCCTGAGGGCTCGGTTCGATATCGGCCACTTGAAGAGAGGCTTTCCTAATGGAAGAACTGACGTTCTCTTCGCCCAAACTCCATTCATCATGTCGGCCCGGCGTTCATTATACGCTACAAAGAAATGCCATTGAAAACGGTTAGAGCCATCCGTTAACCTAAAGCGACAAGTGTTGGCGGATTACGGGAATAACACGACTGGGAAAATAGGATGCCGATACTCCAGCCATGTGAGGAGCACCACGATAAGTGCCACCTGTACTGATGTTTATTTCACTTTGAATGAAACAAAATACAAAAGCAGATTTATATTTCCAGAAGACGGAGCCTGAAACGTACAAACCGACCTTTTTCAGTTTTTCTTTTTTTTTTTCCCCTTAGTCCGTTTTTCATTGTGCGGGCCCAAGACTTGTCCAAAACTAATTTCAGACTAAATGGCGAGTTAGACTAAAGAACGAGTCAGTTTTGGTTTGTGTATTTGAAGTCAGTGGAGGTTTTGACAAAAGTGGCTGGAAAAAATGTCCAAGAAAAAAGAATCTATGTCTAAAGTGAGGTTATAACCCTGTCGATGGCTTTCTAAGTGTTTTCTCACCATTTTCCACATGCTAAATTTAAGGTTATGGCTTTTGAAACAGATTCCAATTTTAGCCCATAATTCCACACTTCCATTTAGTTCAGTTTGAGATCCTATGATAATCTGATAAGTCACACGCGAGTGTATTTAAAAACAATTGCACAATGGAGTGTGTTTGACTGAATATCGTCATGGCTGTGATTTGGCGTGGACACGAGCCTGCAGAGCAGAGGATCAGAGGATTATTATATGGCACCCCTTGAGCAGAGATGGTTAGGGGCCTTGCTCAGGGGCCTAACAGTGGTAGCGTGGCACTGATTGGACTTGAACCTCTTGGGAATTGTCCAATCAACAACCTCGAACGTGTTGCCTAGCAGACTAGCTAACACTCATTTCTGGTCAAATCGGAGTTGCTTTTTATCCTATTCAACAATTTATTGATTTAATGTTTGTTCATGATGTCATAACGTTTTCCAACCAGGAAGTGGAACATTAGCTGGTAAAGTCGTACTAGCGGCGTGATACACGCTTTTTTTTTTTTTAGTTTGTAATTAGTGACCTGGTGCTAGATTTTTGTGTAATGTTTAATACAGTAAAAAAGTGCTAACGTTTTGAACGGGACATTACGATGAAACTCACAATGATTGGATCAGCCACACAGAATGCATGGGGATTAGTCGAATTTGCATTAATAGATACAATCGCATCATGATGAAACCCTAAAGGAGCTGTATTCTGCTTGATACACGTCATACACTTAATCTGGTATTGGGTCCAAATCCAGGTCCAGGGGTTGGTGGTGGCTCAGCGGTATAAGGCTCTAAGTCAGTGATCAGAGGGTCAGGGGTTCAAGCCCCACAGCAGGCAAGCCACCACCATTGGGTCCTTGAGCAAGGCCCTTAACCTCACCTGCTCCAGGGGCGCTGTTCATTCTGGCTAACCCTGCGCTCTGACCCCAGCGTTCAAATTTGTATGCTGGGATATGCGGAATCAAAGAATTTCACTGTATGATGTGCATGTGACCAATAAACATAACTTTAACTTTCAAATCCTGTGAAGCTTTGATCCGATGGTAATTTTTGGTCACTGCTGCATCTGTTCTGGAATTTTCCCATTTTACGCTTATGATTTAAGAGTTCAAGGAAGAAATTAATACAGCTGTGGCAGTTTATGAACTTTACCATGACATGTTTATGACATGCTAATGACAGTGTTACGGCATGCAGACCAAGCAAAAAATGTTCTCTGATTATTTCAGTCTTATTATACAGAGTTTAAGTCATGCCAAAGACAGAGACGAGTCACAAGAAAAAATAAATTGTTAACCAACGAACTGTTGTGACATGTTTATGACATGTTTATGTCACTAGGGTTTAAGACAGAATTAATTCTTAATGATAAGTGAACGTTCTGATTTAAAAGTTACAAAACAGTAAACACTTAGGATTAGGGTTAGGGCTAACACAGAGCTATTACTGGATAGTTTATAACATGGTTATGACACGGTTATAACAGTCTTGAGACAGATCGTTTAAACAAAATGTTTCCTGAACTTGTTAATCTTATGACTGATGAGTTCTATCTAGTAAGGCATAGGCTAGTCACTAGACAAAGTGTCATGACAATGCACCTACCCCTGCCATGACATGTTTATAACATGATTATATAACATGCGGTGTAAAGACAGGATCATTTTAGTTCTGGAATTTGCCACAAATATTTCCCAGGTGTCCTAAATTTGGTCACCTATACCGAAAACAATCTAGGCAGCATGACCAACTCTTTCTGTCGTATTTTTCGTTCCCAAGTCGAGCACCATCCTACGTTACCTCACGGCCACAAAATGCCGTTATAAACCCTTTACAATAGCAGTGATGTAAAGGGATTTCGGCTGCCCCAGATCAGGAGCAGGGCTTTTCTTTGATGGCATGTCCTCCCACAAAAAGCATCACTAAGTCAGCAGAGCGCTAAAGCCAAATGCTTGCTTTGACAAAAGACTGGAAAGCCAGCAGCTGCCAGAAATCGGTGTTTTGGAAAGATGTCCACAATAGCGGGTGGAAAAAAAAAAAAAAAGCCCAGTCTGGGATACACACGTGGTCAAAACAATGAATCAGCCGACTGTTCTGGAGTCTCGTTTATTGAATAATGACATCATTTAATAAAGCGATCTAAAAAGCGGTAGTTTAAAATGCTCTAATAGCTGAAGGGAGTGAAAGTGTCCCTGAGCAAACCGCAGTTAATGCATGACACCAGAGTTCCAGTCCAACGGCTTCCTGGTGTCTGGCTTCAGGACACAAGAATCACTCATCTCCGATCCGTATGGTCTCCTGCTGGATTTATGGTCAGAACCCATTTGCACACGGTGCTCATGGGTAATGGGTAACATGGTCATGAGATGTGGTTATGAAGAAGGTAATTAGCGCTGGGATCGAATCAGTGGTAATGTTCAAACAGCAGGGGACACTGTGTGCTGCTGAATCGCTCCACCGTCACCATGTAGATGGTTGGAGATGGTTCAGAAGATTCAAAGCAATTCGGAATGCTTTAATACCTAAACACACCCACAGTTACCATCGCTCCTGTTTGTGAAACATTCCTGTTTGAAAAAAAACCCAGAAATCCATAAACATCCCTAAGTGTTCATAGTAGCTACATAAGCCTTCCATGACAACTGACTTGAATCTAATTCCAAGTGGTCACCCTGTCATCATAACTGACCTGACCGAACTTGTCATTACAACTTATGTCAGCTAAGAGCAAGAGAAAACACCATTTAATATCTCTGCTATTACAGTGAACATCAGTGTTATAACCTACTCTATGTAACTGCTATGAAGTGCGTATTCATGTCAATGATGTTTGCCCAAGTTTTCAGCTAAACAGGAATTTCTTCAGTCCTATATTTTTATTTTCCAATAACATTGTGACAATCTCATTCTACTTAAAGAATTTCTAGGGCCATACACTGGTAATAATGCGACATAGATTACTAATAATGTTGATCAACCAAATTAACAAAGAGTACAAAACTCCAGAAGAAAACCTGAAGCATTCTGAAGCAATCCATGCTGTAGAACACTGACATAGAGTAACGGTTATAAAAGGTTAAGTAAAGTTGAGTTTATTGGTCACATGCACATCATACAGTACAACATACAGTGAAATTATTTGATTCTGCATATCCCAGCATACACATTTTGAACACTGGGGTCAGAGCGCAGGGTCAGCCAGAACGAACGGCGCCTTTGGAGCAAGTGAGGTTAAGGGTCTTGCTCAAGGACCCAATGATGGTGGCTTGCCTGGTGTGGGGTTTGAACCTTTGACCCTCTGATCACTGACCCAGAGCCTTATACCAATGAGCCACCACCACCCTGAGTCACTGAGCCACAGAGCCACCACCACCAGCATCCCCATATAACCATGGGGATCATTATACAGTAATAACAGGGTTATGCAAGTCATTTCCAATTACGTTCATGATGACGATAGCCTATGACCATGTCATTCCACGTAAGAACTATATTTCAAGTTCAAGTTCAAAGTTAATTTTTCACATGCACTTCGTACATGGTACAACATGCAGTGAAAAGCTTTGAATGATTTTGAGTCTGGTTTAAGTGTTAAGTACATATCATTGCAGGTTATGTCCATATTAGGTGCTATAAAAAGCTATGACAAGCTTATGTCAACAGAAATCGATGTCACATTAATCGTGGTTTTTGACAAAGCAGTCTTTACAGCAGCTGATGCTTGCCAGAGATGTTATGTAGTAGGTTTTATAAATGGCTTGGATGTGTAATAGCCCTATGAACACTTCATGTGTGTAATCCAACATTAAAAACCGTTTAGAGACCGACCGATAATCGGTTTTACTGATGCCTTCTTTAATATCGGATATTGGTTTTGTGATATCGGATCCGCCGATATTATGACATGTTGGGTCAGTTTTGAGAAATGAGGGCAAGAACATCATTACAACACTGCCTGATGAGAAAAGATAAATCAACAATAGTTACATACCAGTTAAATAACTTGATTTGCTCTAATTGAGATACTTTGTTGAACATATAAGGGAATAACGCACAACCGAGTGCTACGTAACTGAGAGAAAGTATATTTTTGATATATATTTAAATTCAATTGAATTTTTTTTTAAATATTATTTAAATGGTTTAAAAATTTGAGTCTTTTTTATTGTTTAAAATGATTTTTCTGTCTTTTATTTCTTACATATTTGGTCATCTGAGTCAGGTCAAAAACAGAATAAAACATCAATAAATATCGGTTCTGTATATCGGTTATCTATTACATAAACATGAGAATAATCGGCAGCGGTATCGGTTCTAAAAAAAACATGTATATCGGTCGATATTTATAACAGTTACGTCCTAATGTATAGATATTAAATAATATCATCATTATGTAACTGGCAGGTTTCATTCACATCATATTGATAAGCAAATAAATCTCGTCTAAACTGGTATTTCCTCTTCCAACCTCACAACAACAACCGCTTTTATTCCCGGACATTCATCTGAGTATTCCTTTCAACACCGAACCGATTCTCTCGCTCGTCGGAGCGCAAACAGATCGCGAACAAGGTCACTGCGCCGATGACGGATGGAAGAGGTAAATAAAAAAAAAAAAATCCAGGAAGTATTATTTTACTCTTCCTCCATCCATCACTCAGAGCAAACGACTTTATTTCACAAGACTCACTGAAAAAAAAAAAAAAAAAAAGGACAGAAAAAAGAAACCTTATGGGTTTTATAGAGTCCTAGGAGCTGTCGCTTCATAATCAGTACAAATGATGACCTCCAAAAAAAGAAAGAGACGAAGAAGCAGGAGAAAAAACAGGGAGTCACTGCTGATTCACAGCTTCCCCGTTGTGCCGTTTCCAGATGCGTCTCACTGTACCGGCTTTATGGAGGTGGCTATGGGCCTTGGGGGAGATCTATTTTGCGCTGCAAATAAATCATATTTCAGAGCGTGTACCAACTCCATAGCGAAGCTGGAAATAGGGCTTTAAGGGCCGATGAGTGATAGAATGTGGAAAAGAGCTTAGCTTAGCGTGCCAAACACAGCCAGAGTCAATAGGCCTTAAAGCAGGCGCTGGATAAACTTGTCCACTGTAGGTATTGGTTTCACACACTCATCCCAGATTCATTTGTCCGTACACTGTTTGGCGCTCCGCTTCACCGCCGCTGGCACGGGAGCAAAACAAGCCTGTAGATGAACAAACAGACACCGTGGCCCTGCTTCGTGATTCTTTTATTCTGGAAGGAAAAAAGAAATCCGATCATTACGAGTCTATTCATGGAAACAAAGTAAACAAGATGCTGTTTTTAATCAGTCCTGAAAAGCACTGACCGGAGATTTAACACAACCTTCAGGTGTCCATAAGCAAATTAAATCACGACCAGTTTTTATATGTCATAGTTAAATCGCTGCACCGCAAAAGTCTTTTTTTCGTCTATCGCAGCCCAGAAAGTTGGGGACAGGACTCAGGGTCAGCCATGATACAGGGCCTTTGGAGCAAAGGGCTAAGGGCCATGCTCAGGGGCCAAAATGTGTCAGTATGGGAGTGGTGGTGCTTGAACCCCGGTCTTCTGATCAGATCACTGATTATTTGTGTCAGAACGCACCATCACAGCCTTTCAAAATAAATAACTTCCTTCTCTCTCTCTCTCTCTCTCTCTCTATATATATATATATATGTATATGATATAAAATTAATCACCCACTGAACCTAATAAGCAAGCGTTCTTATGTATTCTTTTATAATTCAATAACTGAACATGGCGTTTACTTTAAGTATTTTTGCGCCATTAAAATTTGTGTAATCATTTAACTGTGACGAATCTGCAAACAAATAAAAAATCAGGAAGGGGCAAATACTTTTTCACAGCACTGTAGATCATCCAAAATCGCATAAACAGACTTTTCGCTAAAAACTAGACGTTTGCCTATTTGTTTTTACTTTAGTTCTTTTTTTTTTTAAATAATAATATTATTTCCAAAATGGCAAAAAAATAAATCTTAAAAACATAAATAAATAGATTGTTTATTTGTTTGTAGGTAAATAAATAAATAATGTTTCCTACAGTACTTGTACTTTTTTAAACAATTCATAAACAATTGTTTATGATGACAAAAGATGAAATAAATATCAACACAGGTCAGAGCATAAATTTCTTGTAATAAAAAAACTTAAATTATATTTTTTTAAAATAAAGCGAGGGACTAAAAGAAAAGAAAAAAAAACAAAAGGAAAGACGGGAACTTCCTCAAAGGCGTGTGCGCTCACCATTAATTATAACGTTATGCAAATGAGCGCATTTCAGGCGTCTCCCTAAATCACTAATTACTTATTCTCATAGCACAGTGTTCCATTTACACAGAGCAGGATTCATTACAGCTCTCTCTCTCTCTCTCTCTCTCTCTCTCTCTCTCTCTCTCTCGATCTCAATCCAATTCAATAATCTTTATTAGCATTAGCATGACTGTAGCATTTACACTGTTGCCAAAGCAGGATTAAATTAAATACATTTAATAAGAACAGATAAATAAATAATAATTATAAAATAAAAGTTTAATAAATATTCTCTCTTTTCTGTCCTCCCTTCAACTCCCTCAATCGGTCTCTCTCTCTGTCTCCCTCCTTCACACTTTTTCTGTCTTTCTTTCTCTTTCTCGCTCTTTGTGTCCCAATCTCTCTCTCTCTTTCTGTCTCTCTCTCTTTCTGTTTGTTTCGCCTCCTCTGTCTCCCCATCTCTTTCCCCCATTGTGCTCTCTCTCTCTCTCTCTCTCTCTCTCTCTCTCTCTCTCTCTTCTCCTGCCCTTACTTCAAGGCTCCCTTCCTCATGTAAAAACACACAGAAGGTAGTTAATGGGTTGGGAGCTGGTTATTCACACTTACTCTTCTGTGTGTTTGCAGAGGGGATGTGTGGAATGTGAGATGTGTAACATTGACCTGAACCGATCCCACTGACGGATGTATTATTGAGTAAAAGAGAGAGAGCGAGAGAGAGAGAGAGAGAGAGAGAGAGAAAGGGGGGCACTTCCTGTTTTGCGTGTCCCGGCTAGAGTAAACTGGTACAGCAGTAAAATACGGCCTGCATTTCCTTTTTTCTTCTCAAAACGCTGCCTTTTAAAGCAACCAGAATAAAATAAAACTGGGGGGGAAAAAAGCACATAGCAGGCAGATTTGCAGCAGCATAAAAATGCTTTCACGGAAATTAACGGCGATACTGCTGCCTTCGCCGGACCGGACCATCTGGCTAAAGTCGAAAAAGGAAAAAAAAACCCACAGAAGGTGTTCTTTCTATTATTAATCCTCGTGTCTTTTTGTATATGATTCAGTTCGATGCCATGCAAATGGTGCAAAACATGTGGAGCCGCGCTCGGCGTTTCATAACGTCTGCGTTTGCAAATGCAATAAAGTTGAGCGCGCAGCTCTCCAGGTGCACATCTTGTCTGTCTTTGCGCTTTTTTAACAGTATATATTGTCCACAAGCATGACTACTGCACGTGCGTTTAAAACCCGAGTTCGAGTTATCGCCACGTCCGCCCTGGCACATGGGCCGAGTCTGACCGTAAAAGATGGCGCTCGGTAAAACCATCATGGCGTATTTTCATAAAGATGAGCTACGAGGCGGCTCTGCTCCACACCGCTTGCTTTATTAATGAGGACCTGTCAGATCCGGGATGCTCTGCATTCTCACATATATAAAAGCCTAGAAAAAAAACGAGGGGGTCTGTTTTATGACGCTGTCGGATAAATCAGGGTAAAGTTCCTCGTTCCTGGCTCACTTTATATCTTTATTAGAATCTTTTTAGCGCATTTTTGAGCTGAGGAACGAAATTGGGGTATGGGTTAAACTTACTACTTTTAATTATAATAAAAAATGATTTGCATTTATTACAAAAGTTAAAATAAGAGCAAATACAAACGCAAAAGGGGAAGACGAAGCGCACTGGTTAAAGTGTTGGACTACTGATTAGAAGATTACGTTTTCTTTCCTCAGCACCACCAAGCTGTCACTGCTGGGCTCCTGAACAAGGCCCTATAACCTTCAACAGCCAATGCATCCCACCCACTAACAGTAATATATCCCACCCACTAACAGTAATATATCTCACCCACTTACAGTAATATATCCCACCCACTAACAGTAATATATCCCAACCACTAACAGTAATATATCCCACCCACT
>JAOUQX010000030.1:25668422-25682772 GCA_028566295.1 Liobagrus marginatus
TACAATATACTATGCTATGAATATACTATAGAACTGTACACGATATAGGTATACATTATATACACATTCTATACTGACGATTTTTACAATTTATACAGTTTTGATGGTGTTTGATGGGGTTTTGACATGGGGTGTGTGTGTGTGTGTCCCCGTGTGTGTCTGTGTGTGTGTGTGTCTGTTCCTGTGTGTGTGTCGTGTGTCCGTGTTTCTGTGTGTGTGTGTACGTCCGTCCGTGTGTGTGTCCTTGTGTGTGTCCCCTTGTGTGTGTGAGACACAACCATTCACACTCACTCCTATGGACAATTTAGAGTAGCCAGTTCACCAATGCCCAATCGCATGTGTTTGGAGGCGGGAGGAAACAGATTCAGATTCAGCCCTGGTTCAGATTTGAAAAAAGAAATAAAAAATTAACTATGATATTTAGATTTCTAAATGAATTCTGCTGCAAAACGTGTTTAAGGCATCATCCAGAGTGAATCTGTGATCCTTTTACGAAATCAAACATCCAAATGTTTGTTAAAGGTCCAGCATTGTTCCTTAGGTCCAGATTTTTAAATGAGTTTAATCCTCTGAGTTGTCTGACTAAAGGAATCTAAACAGGATTTGATGGTGAAGCTCTGTGGATCTCTGGCACATCACAGGCACTGGTGAATCCAATCCACCACTTGGATGAATCCAAGATGGTGGTACGGCAGTAGCATGCAGCGGCCACTCCGGAGCCAAAATGGTGCTATTCATGTTTTTAGCCCGACAAGTGATATCACATGGATACCCGAGACAGTGGTGTCCATGTATATAATCGCCAGACATTAATTGGACAGAAAAATCATGCAGCAAACAACCTGCACGAAGATGTACTGGAGAAGCTATGCGTCATCGGCTTGTTAAGGAGTCCAGGTCCTCAGCCCTCGTCGTCGCCTGATGACTGTGACCGAGAGAGAACACGACGAAAGCGGTGCTCTAGGAAGCTGAAGCGTGGCAAGCGAGCGGGTGTCTACACTAGGCTAAAAGCAAACACTAGCCGGCCGGCTATCCCGTCCATCTAACGTCTGCTCCCTGGATAATAAATCAAATAAAAAAACCAGGCGGCGAAAGTTTAGAGACCGTTGCATTTTTGTATTTACGGAAACGTGGCTCAGCGACAGAGTTACCAACTCAGCCATCCAGCTAGACCAGCTAGCCTTGTTTCGTGCCAAGAGGAATTCAGCTCTGTGCGGTAAGACTCGCGGTGGTGCGACGAGAGGGAAAAACACGCGGGATCTTGTTTACACAAACATCCCAGGCGCGTACCAGGCGAAGCCCTGCCCCCACCTCAGATACTCAGACCACATCTCTGTTATGCTAACGCCAGCATACAGACCACTCATTAAGTGCTCAAAACCGGTTTTAAAGCAGGTGACAAGCTGGCCTACTGGAGCCATCTCAGCTCTACAGGACTGTTTCGAGTGCACTGACTAGAATATGTTTAGGGAGGCTGCAACCAACGGCGATTCAACTAACTTGGCTGTACACAGAATCAGTGAACAGCTACATCAGCAAGTGCACAGATAACATGACCCTCTCCAAGTCCATCAAGTCTTGAGGCATCAGAGAAAAATCCACAGCCATTTCCACGACAGCGGAGACACACGGCACATGTGGCAGGGCCTCCAGGCGATCACTAACTACAAGACAACTTCACCTGTCTGTGACAGTGATGCCTCCCTCCCAGATGTGCTGAACGACTTCTACGCTCGACTTGAAGCACAGAACAATGTAGCAGCGTGGAAGAACTTCCCTCCTCCCAACGACCAGGTGCTCCGTCTAACCAGTGCTGATGTGACAAAAACTCTATGCAGAGTTAACCCACGGAAGTCTGCTGGTCCAGACAACATTCCTGGCAGACTGCTCAGGGAATGCACAGATCAGCTAGCGGATGTCTTCACCGACATCAACATCTCCCTGAGCAGTGCTGTTGTTCCTACATGTTTCAAGTCCACCACCATCATCCCTGTACCAAAGAAGTCTTCAGTGTCCTGCCTCAATGACTATCGTCCCGTCGCACTCACACACATTGTGATCAAATGCTTCGAGAGGCTCGTCATGAGACACATCAAGAACCAGCTACCACCTTCACTGGACCCTCTGCAGTTTGCGTATCGTCCAAACCGTTCTATGGACGACGTCATCGCCACGACCCTCCATCTGGCCCTCACCCACCTGGACAATAAAGACTCATATGTATGAATGCTATTCAGACTTCAGTTCAGCATTCAACACAATCATCCCTCAGCATCTGATTGATAAGCTGAGCCTGCTGGGCCTGAACACCTCCCTCTGTAACTGGATCCTAGATTTCCTGACTAGGAGACCTCAGTCAGTCCGGACCGGGAACAGCACCTCCAGCACCACCGCACTGAGCATGGGATCCCTGCAAGGCCGCGTGTTCAGTCCCCTGTTGTTCACACTGCTGACTCACGACTGTGCAGCGATGCACAGCTCGAACCACATCATCAAGTTGCCGATGACACGACCGTGGTGGGTCTCATCAGCAAGAACGATGAGTCAGCATACAGAGAGGTGGTGAAACACCAAACTTCCAGGTGTGCAGCCAACAACCTGTCTCTGAAAGTAGACAAAACCAAAGAGATGGTTGTTGACTTCAGAAGAGCACAGAGCAACCGCTCACTCCTGGACATCGAGGGAACCTCCGTGGAGATCGTTAAGAGCACCAGGTTCCTCTGTGTTCACCTATTGGAGAACCTCACCTGGTCACTCAACACCTGCTCCATCAGCAAGAAAGCCCAGCAGCGTCTCTACTTCCTACGTAGGCTGAGAAAAGCACATCTGCCAGATCCAGACCATGATCTACAGAGGGACCATCGAGAGCATCCTGAGCAGCTGCATCACTGTCTGGTTTGGGAACTGCATCGTATTGGACCGCAAGACCCTACAGCGGATAGTGAGGACAGCTGAGAAGATCATTGGGGTTTCTCTCCCCTCTATCACAATCCTTTACACCTCATGCTGAAAGCCACCAGGATTTTGGCCGATATTACCCACAAGCCATCAGGCTTTTCAACACAAAGAACTGAAACACACACAGTCGAACTCAATTGTATCATGCAAGCACAGTGTAACGAGCGCAGCTCTACAGAGTCACTTGAGCTGCTAATGCTCCGATCGCAGCAGAAGGAGACCTTAATATGCAGGCAAGCTGTGAGTTCAAAGTCTTTATTTTTACTAAGACAAGGCATACAGAAAGGGGCTCTGAAACCGGAGCAATGTTACGTGGTTAGACATACTAACACAAGCACATACTAACGCAAACAATAACCAGCCATGACCGCTTCTCATCGCGGCTCTTTTAAACATAACATGATTAACATAAAAGAACTGACGCGTGTGCGCTAACCAATGAGAACATAACAAAAGACACGTGACAACAAAGGTAACATGAACATAACATAAACTCTCGCTGGGTCATAAAGTCCCTCGGGTGGCCGTCCCGGCCACGCCCCTCTGTAGGTCGCTGGCACAGAGAACCTTACACACAGTCACTTTAATAATGTTTTATATTGTGTGATAATAGTCACTTTAAATACTTTTATACAGTTTTCGAACTGTGGAACTATTCAATACTGCTACTGTTTACACTAGTCACTGTACTGTGCTGAATAATGCTGCTATTTTAACTTTAAATGCTGCTGTCATTATTTAGTACATTGTCATATATTGCACAACCATCGGCGCTATGTTCTATGTTGTATGTATCTGTCCTGTAGCATATTATATGTACTGTTTATTTTGCACTGTCTGTACTTGTTGCACTCTGTGTTGTACGTAGTTCTCTGTTGTTCTGTTTTGTGTGACTCTGTGTTATATGTGGCATCATGGTCCTGGAGAAACATTGTTTCCTTCCATTGTGTATTGGAACAGATGTATATGGTGTAACGACAATAAAGCTACTTGAACTTGGTCACATGGACTTCTCATTGTGACTTTGGACACTGCACATGTTCTAGTTCACACAATTCCACGTGTAGCACGATGGTTTCTTTTTCCACTTCCTTCTTTTTACTTATGTTTTATGTTTTTTTTTTTTTTTTACACGTGATCACATCAAAATGCTTCCGATATTATTGTGTGTAGAAAATATAACTTCCTCCACACGAGCCATTATAACTTTTTCTGACACACCTTATAATCCTAAATGTCACAACAGAAGTTTGTGTTAAAGTGTGACGTGCTGCAGCATCCATAAAGTATGCAAAGTTGTTTTTTCACCTGTGTTTATTGGCATTTATGATTCCGGGTAATTCCAGTTTTGCGCCAGTTTACGGATGTTCTGTTCCAGGTGTGCGCACGCCTTTACCACGGTCTCCACTTGGATGTACAATAGGGGGCATTGCTGCGGTGTGCCTCCTCCTGCTCCTTCTCCCGCGCAGAGCCCGGAGCAGACTCGCTGAAAGTCTCCTCCAGGTCGGACCTCGGATCCTCTTCAGTGCCGCCGGTGGAGGAGGTCGGCGACAGAGCTGATGCGCGCGTTGCCGGTGAACCGCACAGCCAAACACTCGTAGGAGAGAGAAGCTCGGATCCAAGATCAAGGATCATGTCCTGCAGGCCCTCGTTTAACGGAATACACTCCAGCAGGTGGTTGAGAAGTTCTGCGGCTACCATGTCGTCAAAGCCGGCGCACGTGGACACGAAGGTGTGGGCCTCATGCATGCACTGGATGTAGCCCGCGGCGAACTGCTCACTAGCCTCACGACTCATGCTGTCTGTCTCTGTAACTAACACACACACACACACACACACACAACTACTGCTTAGACATGACGAATTTTGGTGACATTCATGGTGACGGTGAATTGATAAAACTATATTTTAAGATGCGCGCTTAGGATAATCTTTTACCATATATCTTATCCCGCAGGATGCTCTCCACATGCTTCACCAAGAGCTCAAGCACTTCTGCGTTCTCCATCTTTGCATGCAACTGCAGAGAGAGAGAGCGAGAGAGGTTAATCTTACTTTCTTTCATCTCTCTAATCTGACTGGCGTGCGCGCAGGTGTGTCTTTACCTCGGTGTCGGACAGCAGACCCCGGAGCTCTTGCAGGCTTTCGTTAATGCGCGCGCGTCTCTTCTTCTCCACCAGCGGCTTTCTTGTCTGTTAAGAAGATTACCAAATATACTTCATCGGAACCTTTTGCTGTTACAGACAAAAGGTGAAAAAATGTATATTAGCTTTTTTCTAACTAATTTGACTAATTTTAACAATTTCTTTTACATTTAACTCCTTACCTCTTTTAAAGGTTTGACTTTAAGTGATATTTTATTTAGAAAAGTTTGCACAAACATCAACGCTTTAATAGAATTGAACAGAATTTGGAAGAAAAACAAAAAACAAACATAACCTGATCTTGTATTTGTGTTATATTTTTATGTATTATAGTTTATTTGGATAATAATAATAATAATAATAATAATAATAATAATAATAATAATAATAAATAACTACCTACCTTTCGGTCTCCTCTGCATTCTTCCTCATCTGAAACCGTCCACATGCCCGGTTTACCTGCACGAAACGCGTGTGCCATGACGGAATAGGTTCCGGCTCGCTACCCGACAGCTTCAGCTGTGTGTGTGTGTGTGTGTGTGTGTGTGTAATACTCCACTGAGATGAGTGTGCAGCGCGGTGGCTGTGTATTGTGTCGTCCACTCGGTGCGGCTTTTATGTGGTACTGCCCCCCGCACTACTTTACACATGAAAAGGAACAGCGCGATTGACGCCGAGTCCACTGACCAATCAGAGAGCAAGCTTTCGTGTAATAAATAAATATTAATTTAATTTAATTTTGTTCTTGCTCTACGTCTTGTCCGTTTTGTTTGTTATCTGTGTGTTTTATTTGTCACTTCCCTTTTCTTTTATTTAAAGTTTATTATTGTGTATATTATTATTAATCTTTTTTTTTTACTGACATTCTGATGGAAAAAGGAACTAAACGCTCCTTTTCTTACGAGAATACTCTAAAACTTCAGGCTCGATGCCTTTATTGAAACATCTTTGAAATTTTAAACATTATTGAACATTTTCAAATGACTACATTCATGTTTCCAGGTAAAAAAATCTGACAGCCCACACGTGTGATAGTTACTCAAGATAAAAATGTATACATTATTAAATACATACATTTTAACAACGTCAGTTCCGGTCTCTCCCTGCTGCGGTGCTGCGGGTTTTCTCTTTATTGTTTTCAGTGTCAGAACGACAGGTGCCAGCTGGGAGACACAAAGGCCAATTAGAAGTGCAGAGTGGCACGAGCGACATGTGGTGTGTGTCTGTGTGTCTCATCTCTAAGTTGTTTTGTCACGAACTTATATAAAATACTCTTGAGGGAGAGTGTGTCACCCACAGAGCCACTTTGTAGTCATAAAATACAGCATTAGTGATAAACCAGATCTCCTGAATATTTGACTGTGAGAATGATGTTGAAGTGAATTGCTGGAGAATTAGACCAGACTACTGAGTTTAGCAGTTAGTTACAACTCTGTGAGTGTGTGAGCGGGCTTGTGTGTGTATGCCTTCATGCGGGTTTGGGAGCCGTGAAGTGCGTCGACTCCTCCAGCCTTCTGTCCCCTTCAGCCGTTGAGCAGCTGGCTGGTGTTAGCTTTTGTGAATTGGCACACACACACACACGCACACACACACGTGCACTGTCCCAAAATTATCCCGAGGGGTCGATTTCACAGTTCTGATGATTACCAGCAAATTAACTTATTAAAGTTTGAAAGTTAACTGATCTAAAGGTCAGATGTTGGTAATAGTTTCTCTTTAGTGGCTTTCTTTATGTTTAAGGAAAAGTTTGAATCTGTGTGACAAAACAAAATTCAGTTAAACTCTCTCCAATACTAACTAGATTAGGTTTAGAGAAACCATAAAGTTGCACACAGTGCATTATGGGTAATAATCACTATCAGGCAATTATTTGATCATAGCTGTGGTGATTACTTAAAGAGTGTTGAGTAAGTCACACTCTTAAGTATAAATGTAAACATCTCACACACACACACACACACACACACACACATCCCTACCCCTACTCCTAAACCTACACATCACGCACACACACACACATCCCTACTCCTACTCCTAAACCTACACATCACGCACACACACACACACACACACACACACACACACAGTGTTTACTTGTAGCCTCATAGGAACTCTTCACGATTCCATCAGAGCAAATAGATAAATAGATGAAAAAGTTGTAGGTGTTTTAATGATCTGTTCTCCTGCACTCGGTGTGGTTACGTGATATGATAACATCAAGTTTCAATTTAAATCACAGGAATGACAATTGAATATATTTTATTCATGAAGAAAAGCTTAATAGGGTTATTAGATACAGCACGGAAGCTCAGTGTCACTCAGCCAGTTCTGGGTTTGATTTCATCCCATAAAAACAGTGTTAATTAAACACAGGAACATTAACTGCCATCTAAAATGCAGGCTACAGGATGTTCACTTCAGACAGGAAGTAATGAGGTTTATATATATATGTCTATAAGATAGATAGCAGAGGAGAGTAAAATACACACACAATGCTGTACCCAGGCCTCCACATATCCAGAGTGGGAGGCAGCCGCGTTTTCATGGCGTGGTCATTAGTTTTAGTGGGCAGAGCCACGCTGGCAGAGGATAGAGGAAAGAATCATCCGCCTCGCAGATCGGGAGCTTTTCTGTCTGGGAAGAAATGAACGACTGTTTGAACGGAGTAGATTTGGGCAGCGAGCGGAGAAGTTGGTTGAGAAGTCGAACGCTGAGGGTATTGTCCATCCAGTTGCAGGACAGCAGCAGGTTGTGGACTTCATGCATGCACTGGATGTAGCCGGTGCTTTAATGCTGCTCTGCCTCCTGGTGTGGAATTAGCTCTTATGAGAATCTGGATGAAATCAAAACCCGAAAAATCTCGTTTCCAAACTTCTTTAATAACTCTTTAAAAATCTGAGTTAAGCTTAAACACGTGATGCTCAGGAGCTGAACCAATCAGATTTTCATATTTCAAATACAGTAAATGCAAAGAAACTGGAAAATGGAGGCGTTTCCAGTTTTACATATTAGTAAACCATGGGTGTGTGTAAGGGGTTTATGTTTAAGTTTCTGTAAATATCTGGTTTAAATCTTTGAGGAACCAGTGCTCAGTGTGTACAGGGTTAGCCTACCTGTCTGTCTCTCACCGGTAACTCTGGTACTCCGGATCTTCTGTTTGTGTTTAATGGTCATCTCCATAATATTAGCTTTCTCCAACTTTGACTGCTACTTAAAGAAGAGAAAGAACAGCGAGACTTACAATCAGGGCGGAGCTGAAATTAAATGATATCAGAGTTCAACAAAACCGTATCATAATACTGTATAACGTCATGCTGTCTGCAATGAGGCCCTGTAGATGGTAGTGAACATGAGATCCAGTTAGAGGTGTCTCACACACCATATTCAGGTTTCTTTAACAAATATTCCAGACATTTAAAGACCGGTACATTACGGGAACGTTGTTCCAGTTACAGTCAAGTTCACACAGAGGTACAACTAGCCAATATGATTTCAGCCTGTAGGTGTCTGTGGGCAGAATGCTGTCTGTAGTTGGAGTCTTTGGGCAGTAACTGTGGGCGGAGTCTGTGGGCAGTACCTGTGGGCGGAGTCTGTGGGCAGTACCTGTGGGCGGAGTCTGTGGGCAGTATCTGTGGGCTGAGTCTGTGGGTAGTATCTGTGGGTGGAGTCTGTGGGCGGTGTCTGAGGGGAGTGTCTGTGGGCAGTATCTGTGGACAGAGTATGTGGGCAGTATCTGTGGACAGTGTCTGAGGGCAGTGTCTGTGGGCAGTATCTGTGGGCAGAGTATGTGGGCAGTATCTGTGGACAGAGTCTGTGGGCAGTATCTGTGGGTGGAGTCTGTGGGCGGTGTCTGAGGGCAGGGTCTGTGGGCAGTGTCTGTGGGCTTTGTCATGAAGTAACTTTGCCAGATGTTTGTATGTTTATTGTAATTAATCAGTGACAGTT
Source organism: Liobagrus marginatus (assembly GCA_028566295.1). Taxonomy (NCBI): domain Eukaryota; kingdom Metazoa; phylum Chordata; class Actinopteri; order Siluriformes; family Amblycipitidae; genus Liobagrus; species Liobagrus marginatus. The sequence goes on from JAOUQX010000030.1 coordinate 25,677,470, forward strand.
TCCACAGAATAAACCTGCTTCACGGGTTGGTTTACTCACTCAGGGGATTAAATAAAAGGCAAGCAATGTTGACATTTATGCTAATATTATCTTGAAATATGAAAATTTACCCATTAATTAATTAAAAGTCAAAAAGGTAAGCGTTTATAATGCTGATAATACACATGATAAGAATGACAGAGAAAAGAACTGAATAGTGAATTGATTATAGACAACTCCCTGTTTATTACTGAAACCTACTGTGAGTGTTTGTGTGTGTGTGTGTGTGTGTGTGTGTGTGTGTGTGTGTGTGTGTGTGTGTGTGTGTTTGGAACTGAATAAATGAATGACTCACATCGATCCTGAAGACTCGCACCAGCGTCTCTCTGAACTGGTCCAAGCAATGATTAATCCTCTTTCCTCTTCCTCTCGATCAGAGGCTTCCTCTGCTGCAGAGAGAAAGAGAGAGAGACACACACACAGAAATAGAGAGAGAGAAATGAGAAGTGTTCACTCTTCTGGAGAGAGATGATGAAGTGTCTCAGTGGTTCGTACCTTCCTCTCATCTTAGCTGCTGTTCTGTCTGTGCTCGCCGCCGTCATGACCATCACACCTTTTTATTTATGGCTGAAAGTTGTAGATGTGTGTGAGTATGTTGTGTAGAATGGCGTATTTGTTGACATGGAGTGTGTGCTCTATCAGCGCGACTGCATTAATGCACTGATTAGCATGTGAATGGAGGAAGGCGAACGAAAGAGCAAAAACATGCATGAATGAACGCAAGAATGCATGCACATACACAAACACACACACAAAGCATAATAACAACTAGAGAGTAAAGTTTGAAGACAAACTTTGAGGTTGGGTTGAGAAAGTGTAGACAGAAAGTTTGAAGTAGTTTTAAAAGCTTGAAGTTTGATAGTTTTCAGTTTGAAAGTTCAAGTTTTAAGTTCGAGTTTTAGTTCAATAGGATAGATAGATTGATATGATTGGCATGATGTTAGCATGAGTAACAAGGTGCTAGCATGATTTATACATGATTTTTGTAAGCATGATGCTAACAGGAATAGCATGATGCTAACAGAATTAGCATTATAGTAGCTTGATTTTTAACATGATTAGCATTTTTGTCATCATCATGCTAACATGATTAGCATGATGCATTCATGATTAGCAAGTTACTAGCATGATTAATGGCATGATTAACATTTTTGTTAACATGATGCTAACATGATTACCATGTTTGCTAGCCTGACTTCAGCAAACTTTAACCTTCTTAACTTCACCTGACTTTAACATGATTCAGCATTTATGGGCTGCAATCTTACTAAAATGAGCCCAACCCCAGTCTCACAGTCTTATGCAGAGATACAGTGTTACAAAGTTGATGTTATGCAGACATAAATTGAAGTTTAAAAGTGTAAGTTTTAGTTTAATAGTCTAGATAGATAGATAGATATGATTTGCATGATGTTATGATTAGCAAGGTGCTAGCATGATTTTAGACATGATTAGCATTGTTGTTAGCCTTATGCTAGCATGATTAGCAAGGTGTATCGAGGTGGAGTGAGAGAACTTCGGGAGGTTGAAAACAAGTCGTGCAGCAGCGTTTTGGATCATCTGTATAGGACGGGTGGCACTCAGAGGTAGACCTACCAGGAGCGAGTTGCAATAGTCTAGTCTGGAAATGATGAGATACTGTGTTTCAAAGTCGGTCCAATGTTAAGTCATTGGGAATTTTCAGAGTTTCCGAGTCATTTTCCAGAAAACCCAAAGTCCGATCAGTCCAAAAAGATTTAGCAGTCAGACCTGTCTGAAGATCGAGTCCAAGTTTGGTGGTTGTAGGTTTAAAACTCTAGGAGAAGATACACTTTAAAATTTGGTCGCAGAAGAAGACGGAATAATAATAAGTTTAGACAGGATTTCAATAGTTTTATATAAATAGATTTCTCAAGCCTTACTAGAGAGTAAAACACTGGAGAGGGCAATTATAAATCATTATAAACAGCAACAATGCTGGAGAGTGATATTATAAATCAAAATAAACAGCAAAAACTCTGGAGAGTGTGATTACAAACTATTATAAACATCATAAACGCTGGTGAGTGTGATTATAAATCATTATAAACAGCAAAAACACTGGAGAGTGTGATCAATATCAATATCACCAAAATCAATACTAACACCATAAAAGCTGAAAAGTAAGATTATATATTATTAAAAACATCATTAACACTGGAAAGTGCGAGTATAAACATCATACACGCTGGAGTGTGATTATAAATCATTATAAACACTGGAGAGTGTGATTATAACTTATTATGAACATCAATGCCGGAAAGTACAATAATCCAATAAAAACATCATAAACGCTGGAGAGTGTGATTATATAAAATGGTATAAACATAATAAATGCTGGAGTGTGATTATAAATCATTATAAACATCATAAAAGCTGAAAAGTAAGAATATATATCATTAAAAACATCATTCACGCTGGAGAGTTCAAGTTCAAAGTTTATTCATCACATGTACATCATACATAGTACAACATAGAGTGAAATGCTTTGACGACTGACTGAAAGTTTGCTGTAAAATAGGGGAGAGGGCAAGAGAAAGTGTACTGGGGGTTGGTTGCATATAAATAGTATTTACAATTTCTACAGTATTTACAAAATTTACAACAAAAAGGTGCGAGTATAAACATCATACACGCTGGAGAGTGCAATTATAAATCATTATAAACACTGGAGAGTGATTATAAAACATTATAAACATCATAAACACTGGAGAGTGTGATTACAAAACATTATAAACAATTAAAAACATCATAAATGCTGGAGAGTGTGATTATAAATCATTATAAACATCATAAACAATGCAAAGCATTATATGGGATTATAATTATGAATATAATAAACTCTGGAGAGTGTGATTATATAACGTTTGAGACTGTATGTCTGAGCATGTTCTGATGTCTGGGTGGGACAGCCTGCTGTCAATCAGAAAGATTAGAAGGTACGTTTGCTTAGGTATACGGAACAAGACTGCCTTAAAGATGGATAAGCAGCCAGGAGGAAGCATTCGCTGACTTTGACCTGTCAGAAAAGAGAAGAAACTGAAAACTTGACATTTAAAAAAACATTTACAGATCCCTGGTGGGCAAATCTATAAATCTATATGTACATTTTGGATATGAAATTCCCTTTTCAACAGTAGGGGTAAAAATGAGGTCGTGAAAGATGTCCACTTCTACTGAATGATGCTGGTCTCATGTCTATAGGACCTTTAGCAAAAAAAGTTCTTACAAAAAACCACTTACGGATTTAGGGCAAAGAACGAAGAAAACTTACACTTTCCCCACGGTCCCTTACTGGTAGAAGCAAGCGCGAGCTTTCCAAGGACAATTCACATTGCGACAGCTTCAGCTGTCCAGTGCTTTTATGTCGAAAGAAAAATAATGAAAATGAAGGTTGTGAAACATTGTCAGTTTTGCCCTTTTCGCAGTAATACTGTTAAGATGTTTTAGGCAAGTCGTTATGGAGATATTGCCGTTTATTGCTAAATATGTGACGAATATCCAAAACAAAACTACCGTATTTTCCGGCGTATAAGACGACCAGCGTATAAGACGAACCCCTATTTTTCCAGTGACAACTTGGGCTTTGGGACGTTTAAACGTTTACAAAGGGACACAAAAAAATGTTTCTAAAAATGCTCTACGTCACCTCCTGCTGGCCAAACTGGTTAATCAATGTTCAGGAGCTATTTAAAGTGCAAGACTGCGAAAATAACGCGAGTGCTGTTTTTGAGATTGTATTTTCGGGAAAAAAAAATCGCGCTATATTCAAGCCAATATGGTATTAGTAGTAGAAGACTGTAGTATATATAGTACACGGCAGAGGCTGTGACATCATCAGCCTGCGCTGCTCCACTCCGAGCAGGCTTCATTCAGCAACAGAGTACATCGCCACCAAGATTGGCTGAGCGGCGTGCACTGTATACACAGCATTGCCGAGCACACGGTAGGCTTTTTAACATGTTTTCACCCGGTATTTTATGTACCCAGCGTATAAGACAACCCCCCCCCTATTTTGGTATTATAATTTGGTGTAGAAAGTAGTCTTATACGCCAGAAAATACGATAAAAATTACTCTACTATACAGAATGAGCACAATAATTATGAAAATAGAAAAAAAACATTATGTACCGAGATACTGCAACAGTCTGCAGTACATGCTTCTAATTTTTGGACACATCATTCTAATCTGGAGGAGATCAAGTCTTTAGCTGCTCCATGGTGAAATTTCCTTCATTGTTCTACACAGGGGTGTCCAAACTTTTTGCAAAGGGGGCCAGATTTGATGTGGTGGGGGGCCAACCTTGGCTGACATTCTTTACATTGAACAGGGGTCGGCAACCTTAAACACTCAAAGAGCCATTTGGGGCTGTTTCCTACAGAGAAAAAAACACACAGGGAGCCACAAAACCTTTTTGACATTTAAAATGAAGATAATGCTGCATGTATAGTTTTTTCTTTACCTTTATGGAAAGGATAGAAAAAAACTGTAGTGGGCTGCATTTATGAAATCACTGAACTGCTACCGAGTAAACGAAATTTTATTTCTGCAGGCAAACAAAAATATTTTTTACAGTTTGAACTAACCTTAACAAAAAAGACGTTGTGGTTTTACTTTCAAATAAAGTGTTCAACGTCTAATTGAGTCCTCTTCGTATTCATGACATCAACATTTTAACCTGCCGGCTGCAGAAAACAATAGGTTACTGTCGTAACCCCGGTTCTCTGAAACATCGAATGGAGAGATCCACTTATAGGAAGGGTCCTCGTACCCGACCTCTGTCGAAGCATCCAATTGCACAAAGTCTGGCTAGACAGACAGACACGCGCAGCCTATGCCTGGTAATGCCATGCCCCTTTACCAGAATGCATTAAAGGGCTGTGCACGTCACTAATCTCCAGTAAATGCATTCGCTTCTCGTGTGGCAAGCGGGGCAAAGCTGGTGGATCCCTCCACTCGATATTTCAGAGAACCGGGGTTACGACAGTAACCTATTGTTCTCTTTCATCATCTCGTGTTCGAGATTCACCTATGGGAGAGACATGGCCAGCTCCCCGGTTGCCCAATACACTCACAGTGAGATCCTGTATGCCAGAAAAAAGACGGTCACCCCTCAGGGCTGGTGTCTGACACGTCCCCAAAACTCACGCACCTGACACCCCTGACACACACGCATAACGCATAGCGCAGGCAGGGCATGCAACCTGTGTGAGGCCCACGCAGGTCGAAAATGCCAGCACACAC
>JAOUQX010000030.1:25804798-25809798 GCA_028566295.1 Liobagrus marginatus
GTTTCCATTAAATCAGTGTTTAGTTTGCAGTTAGATGAAGATAAAACACACTGTGTTGGGGTAACAAGGTCGAATTACCACCCTGCTACAATGCAGTTAATACCCTGTTATAAATATTTTACTAGTCTTTTATTACACCTTTATAATATGTTACTACTCCAGTGTTACCCTGCTACTACCATGTTTCAATCCTCTACCTGCCCTGTTACTACCCCATGACTAGCACGTTAACTCCCATTATCACCCTGTTTCTACACTGTTATTACCATTTTACTACACTGTTATCACCCTGTTACTACAATGTTATTACCATGTTACTCCTTGTTTCAACCCTCTACCTGTCCTTTTACTACCCCCATTACTAGCATGCTAACACCCCATTTTTACCTTGTACCTTCAGTGTTACTACACTGTTATTACACGGTTTCTATGCAGTTATTACCCTGTTAAAACTCTATTACTAGTCTATTACCCCTTTATAACCTTTTACTACATTGTTACTATGCTGTTACAACTCCATTGCTATTCCATTACAACCCCATTAGTACCCTGTTACTAGTCTGTTATAACCCATTTATTACCTGTCCCTACCCCATTACTATTGTGTTACTACCCTGCCAATACTCCGGTTATACCTCCCTGTTACTACCTCATTAATACCCTGTTTTTACCCGGTCAACACCCTGTAACAAACCTCAATGCCTGTTTCTATGCTGTTATCGCCCATATTACCCCATTACTACCTCGTTATTAACCCGTTATCATCATGTTATCTGTAGGTTTGAAAATGCATAAAACATGGCATAACTCAGATGTTGCCAGATATTTCAAAGATCAAAAATCTCTGGTTAAGAGACAGAACAACCTTCAGGAGAACCTTTCGAAAGCACGCACATGGTTGGATCGGTCCAGACTCGTACTCAGCTGGTCCTGCTCCATGACGTAACAGCGGCGACTTCGGTTCCGGTGCTAGCAGCTATAAACCGTTAGCATTTTTTTTGTTTGCACCTTCAGATTTGGCCATAGGTAAAGAATAACTGGTCGAGTTTCCTAAAAACAATCTAATCTCACATCTAATCTACTCATCCAAACTCATACATCATCCTTTGACCCAATTTGTTCAATTTGATTATTGTGAATATATGGGTTATTTCAACAATTAATATAAATAATAAACATAAACTATGTCTATCGTGACATTCATAAAAAAGTTCTCTGACAGTTCTTCTAACGGATCCTTGGAGCATGAGATCCAGAAAAAGCTACTAGAAACCGTCGCGTAAATATTCCTGCTGCGTTCATGAAAATACTGAGAAATCCTCGTCCTTGTGTCCTGACCATGAGAACGAGGCTCGTTATGTGCTGAATAATGCATCAGGAACACGTAACTGGCACAGGGACCCGAACCGATGGAACATTCGACAGAAACGTTCTGATGATGAGGTTAATCAGAACCACGTTCGCCGCAAATACACTTTCATTTCCTACAACCAGGAAATAAAGTGTCGTTTTCACTCCATATAAAAAGACGTTCCATGTATGAGTCTGTTTGGACAGCACATACCATGTGGTCTCTATAGTAACATCTCATATGTGTGCGTGCGTGCGTGTGTGTGTGTGTGTGTGTGGTATCTGGTATAAGAGGAATTCCCCTTCATTTTTCATTCGTTACAAAGTCTGTAAACTATACGTTCAGCAGTTGTCATGTCTGTTACCTGGCAACCGCGATCCACGTGGGTCTCTTAAAGGGGAACTAACCCTAGAAATGTTTGTAATTTATCCAGAATGTGACAAAACGTACTGATTTAGAACGTCATCCACTATCAATCAGACAGACTCGAGCGAAAAGAACAGCTCTCACACATGCCCCGCCCTGAAGCCCAAAAATATTCATCAATGAAACAGCAGGAGACATGAAATTAGAGGAGGGTATTTGTTCAGAGCTGTATTTTCATTAGAAATGTTAAGTCCTGAGCATCCCTGGTACCGTGATGGTGCAAAATGCTTTTCTTTAAGTTCTTCTAACCTTTCCTAGAACCTTTTAGATTACTCTTTTAGGACTCTTCTTTTAAAATTCGCTTAAAAGCCTCGAGTCCAGAAAAACAATAAAAGTTCCCAGAAGCATTCCGACCCAAACATCATGTCAGAGAACTTTCATAAACACTGTGAAACTAGAAAATTTACAAACAGTTCCTAAAAATGTTCGTTTCCAAAAACGTAAAGACTAAAAGTCTTAAACCCACGATGTTCATAAATATAACCCCTGAAAATGAAATCGTCTTAAAGCTTTCTAGAACGTACTGTTCTTAGGAAAACGACTCTAATAGAATTACAACATTAAAAAACTGTTCTTGTAATGTCCCTGGGTTCCTGGGTTCCATCACTAGAACCAATCATGGCAACCCGTGTTTATTAAGTTCCTTTGTGCTGCTTGTGGTAGTGGTAGCTCAGTAGTTAAGGTGTTGGAGTTCTGATCCGAAGACCGGGGTTCGATTCCCAGCACTGCCAAGCTACCACTGCTAAGGCCCTTAGCTTGGTTGTAAGTTGCTCTGGATTAGAGCGTCTGCTGTAAATGTAAATGCTTGTTTTCCTTCGAACCCTGACCTACACACTGCTGATTAACTGGATCATTGGATCACTGGATCACTGGATCAAGGAAAAAAAAATTCAGTGAAAACAACCTTTCCAAAAATACTCTGCCAAAATCATAAGAGTTTACATTGAAAAAAAATAACACACAAACACACACATGCATGTTGATGTTTCTTTTTGCATTGTAGCGTCTCAGCACTCAGATGTTGTCGCGTGCTGAACGCGCTCCGGTTGCAAAGCATAAAGACCCGGTATGCAAGGCGATTGTAAGCAAAGTCTCTTTATTGCCACTTTAACAAACAGCAGTGGACATGCTGAACCGGAGCTTGTGCTACGCGGTTTAGTTTAAACCAAACACAATACAATATAATAACCAGCGATGAGTACCCCTCATCGCTACTCTTTTAAACCTAACATAATTAACAGAAGATCATAGTCAGGTGTGTGTCATTAACACAATAAAACCGGCGCTTGTGCGCTAACCAATCATAAGGGAAACAAAAGACACATGACTTAAACAAAGTACTTCAAACACGCGCTGGGTCGTAAAGTCCCTCGGGTGGCCGCCCCGGCCACGCCCCTCTGCGTGTAGCTGACGCGGAGGATGCTACATGCATGCTTTAATATTAAACCTCCAATCGTCTTCTTTTTTTCTCGCTCACTTCCTGTCCAGCTCCTAATATCCGAATCTGGGAACCTTTATTTTTTCCCTCCACAAATCCCCCATGCGCCTCACCGCGCTTCAGCGATCCTCGCGCTCTCGTGCTCTATTTATTCTCTCTTCATGCATTTACATCGAAATCCTATTAGAGACTTTATTACACGCGGCAGCGAACAGAACGCGATCCCACGCCGTAATGTATATCGATCCGGCTTTACAGCTCCGTGCTATAAATACGAGCGGCCGATTTCACACGGGGCCGATCTCAGGCATGGCGTGTGAAAGGAAAGAGACGGCTGCTATTCAGAGCTTGAGAACAAAAAAAAAAAAAAAAGAAAAGGTTGTGTGTGTGTGTGTGTGTGTGTGAGCATGAATAAGGAGAGGAATGTGCGCTCTGGCACGCAGAACAGCTTCATTAATTAAAAGGACGAGTGGAAATATTGACATTTCGCTCAGACGGAACTGCATGAGCAGACGCTCGCCGCTTCGGCATCGCAAGCATCCGGGGTCTTTAATTAGTTTTGTATTTTGTCAGGTTGTGTTTATTGTTCATTCATGACGTGACTGTGGCGTTCCACCGGGGGTTGCCATGGTTCTCTAATTGCAGCTCATCCTGAAAGTGAATGTTAAGCGCCGAGTCCCTAAAGAGACGATGACACGATGACGATCAGTCCTCCGGTCCCACGACACGCCGCCTGAACTCGGAGTCGAGTTACAACATCAGGCGAAAGAATTACATAATACCAGCCACAAAACACACTTTGTATTTGTCGTTTCACCGTAAAAAATGAGTGTGAAAACGGTAAAGCTGTCAAATTACCATCTAATCAGCTCCGGATTCTGATTGGATGACGGATTTAAATAATTAGCATATTAAACAAGCTCAATTCATACATTTAAGACATTTGGCAGACGCCCTTATACAGAGTGACTTACATTTATCCAACCAAGCAGTTGAGGGTTAAGGGCCTTACTCAGGGGCCCAATAGTTGCAGCTTGATGTTGCTAGGAATCGAACCCAGGATCTCCCTTAATTCCAAAATGGGGTGGAAGTCCACAAGAACGCTTTCTGATAGAGAACCAGAGGTTCATCCTAAACAACATCTAAAGTTCAAAGAGAGACAGACAATCAGCAGAAGCTTTCAGGGTTCTAGAGTTAACGCTGTTTATAAGACATAGATTCTGGTTCTTAAAGGGTTAAATTATTATTACATATTATTACTTTAACGAACAAAAAGTCTACAGTTAAGCGTTGTTAATTGGAAAAGGTTCCAAAAAGAACGAAAGGAGAACTTTAATTTAGAGCTGATGTAAAAATGAACCCCGTGTGTATCAGTAACCAAGAAGAAGAAAAAGGAAACAACAATAGAAAGCAAAGCTTTTCATTTTTCTTTCATTTCTTTTTTTTCTTTTCTTTTTCTTTTATTTATTTTATAAAAGGCTTTTTTTTAAACGTTCTATGACGTTTCAGATAGAGAACTGATTCGCTGCAGGCTTCTCTATACATTTCACACAACAGTGCAGCAAGTTTAGTTTAACTTCCTGATTGATTGATTTTTTTTTTTTTTTTTTTAGCGGCTAAAAATTCACTCGATATTTATGAGTTTCGATCATAAAACTAAACAAATAAAGAAGAAAAAAATTGGAGTTAAATTCAGTGTGTAAGCGAAAGTGCGTAGAGACGCAAACTGATTTCTCTGAGGATCGCCACACAAGAGCCGGTGCCAGGATTTAATTATCTCCGAAA
>JAOUQX010000033.1:41376-53745 GCA_028566295.1 Liobagrus marginatus
TTGCATATAGATGTACATTTGTAATTAGTAATTACTGTACTTATTGTTAATAGTATTTATATGCAACCAACCCCCCTCTGACAATTTCTTTCTCTCCCTCACCCCCACTTACAGCAAATGTTCAGTTAGTCGTCAAAGCATTTCACTATATGTTGTACCACGTATAATGTACATGTGACAAATAAACTTGGAACTTAAAGTACACCAAACAAACCTGTTGTAAAACCTGTTTTATTTTTTTCTTCTTAGTAATAAGTCAGAAAAACACTAACTATCAAGGAGTAGGTTGATAGGTTTTTGAGGAAGAGGTAGGTCTTTGGAATCTTAAAGAATCAGCCAGTGACTGGCCTGTTCTGACACTGATGGGAAGTTCATTCCACCACCTCGCTGCCTGAACATAAAAAAAGTCGTGAGGCAGACCTACCGTGAATTCTGAGGGAGTGTGAGACCAGTCGAGCAGTGCTTTTTGTTCTGAATGAGCGCGGTGCAGTGAGTGGTGTGATGATATCTTAAATGTAAGGGTGCGCTGTTCCGCTTTTGGCTTTGTAGGCAAGCATCAATGTTTTAAATCTGATGCGTGCAGCTACTGGAAGCCAGTGAAGGGAGCAAAATAACGGGGTGGTGTGGAAACTTCGGGAGGTTGAAAACAAGTCGTGCAGCAGCTTTCTGGAACATCTGTAGAGGACGGGTGGCATTCAGAGGTAGACCTCCCAGGAGCGAGTTGCAGTAGTCTAGTCTGGTAATGACAAGAGACTGCACAAGTATCTGAATGGCCTGTGCTGTTAGAAACGATTCCGAAATCGTCTGAGCAAATTTTCAAATAGGCACTAACATTATAAAACAACTGTAGATTTTAATTTTAAAACCCAATATTTCAGCCTCAAAACGCTTAAAACTACTTTTGTGATTTTTGACTGAAAATGATTAACAAATGTATGCACAATTATCCGTGTAGTAGTTAGATTTTCTGAATGTATTTTATTAAACACAAATGAATACAATTTGAGTCTGTGGAATTCGGGATTAAATGAGTATACAGCAATTTGTACAAATAGAGGCATGTTTGCAAATATAAATGGTCTGTTCTGCATTAATAGATCATAAATTGCTCACGCAAAATGGAATCCGTGCATTTGTGGATCAGGTGGCACGCATGAATTTATTGATTTTTTTTCAATCAAGCATCTTCGGTTCAATTGTGCTTTGAGACTTTATTTTCGCTGTTTTTTGCTTTGAAAATCCCTGTGTGTGTGTGTGTGTGTGTGTGGCTTTCACGCATGCCTTCTGGCGTCGTAGTAAATAGTGAGATATTTTTACTCTGCTTAAGTATATTTTTCAAGTGCCTGTATTTATCAGGGTTTTACTTTGGGAAACTTGTACTTCAACATTCCAAAGCATAAAATTTTTCTTTTTACTAAACTACGTTTCTTATTAAATTTCATTTATTACATTAGAACTCTAGTACTTTTTCTCAAGTAAAAATAAAGTCAATTCAAAGTTTACCACATTTTAAATGTACCCAAGTATTAAAGGTAAATATTAAATATTTACATAAATATTACTTAGCATATTATTTGTTAAACTTTGAATGATTTGTGAATAATTTAATTAGCTGTTTGTCATCAACTTATGAACCAGCCAGCAATTCCCTTGTGCACCCCAGTTTGAAAAAGCCTGTGCTAGACAAACACAAATGTACCCTCCTGAAAATCAACCAAACCCCATTCAATCAAAGTAACTTTCAAAATCCTGAAACTGTTTCCAGTTTCCTGTGGTGTGTGCATTAGTCAGCAGTTAAGGTCACTGAAAGTGTGAGTTCTTAGGGTGAGAGGTGTGAGATAGACCTGCGAGGTTTGCGGATGTCCCACAGGCCGACGCCCTCTTTAGAGTTGGCTGTTGCGAGCAGGCGTGGCTCCACAGGGTTAAACATCACACTATGAAATGCAGATGGATAATTCGCCAGGCAAAATGGCTCTGAAACAAACACACAGTAGATACACTTCAGTAGCCATATCAAAGATTAAATAAAGATCAATGCATTTTTATTCGCACCTGCAGGGTTTTATAGTGTAGCGTTTAAAAAGACACACCTGCCTGCCTCTAAAAACATGTTTAGGGAGTGTGCACGTACCGAGTGTGTTTATGGAGTGGTAAATGCATGGTGTTTGTTGTGCGTGTGAAATATCTATCTATCTATCTATCTATCTATCTATCTATATATATATATATACACACACACACACACACACACACACACACACACACACACATATATAAAAAAAAATCTACACATACCTCCATGGGGGGGTTCCCGTGTGTCCCAGATGAGGACACGCCCATCATCTGATGAGCTGGCGAACACATGATCATTAACAGGGCTGACAGACAGACCGTACACCGCATCATCATGGAGAAACACATTCAGCGTCTCACCACGCTCCACGTCATGCAGAATCACCTGCTCATCATTCCCTACCACATACAAACACAGGTATAAGGATTACAGAAGTTTGTGTGTGTGTGTGTGTGTGTGTGAAAGAGACAGTGATGGAGAGACTGTCTCACCCCCAGAGAAGACGTGGGTATTTGTGCTGTCGAAGGCGAGACAGAAGATGTTAGACAGGTGTTCCCCTTTCAATTTGACAGGTTTCGCTCGAGACTGAAGCGCCTTCTCCATGTGCCACAATAGCACACGCCGGTCATCGCCACCTGCACCCATGCACGCACCCACCCACGCACACACACACCTTTCAATAATGGTTATTGGTCAATAACCCATCTTCATTAATAATACAGAAAAAAAAAAGTTACAGGGAGGAACAACTATGTGTAGTAAAGGTTTCACACATACACAGTAAGAAATCGACCGTATTTAAAAGGGGCCGCACCACTTCTATAAGTCACCAGAAAATATTCCCAGCAACAGCATATTTGGAAGTTTTTGATTGATGTATACTATTCCAAAATGTGGAAAAATGTCAAAATACATTTGAAAATGCATCATGAAATACTGAACAGGACATTTTTGAGATTATGGCGTCAACGACGTTGACACGAGTCTGAATTCAAGTGCTGATGGTGACAGCCACAGTTTGTTTGGGAAAATCTGACAAGTCTAAACGGGGAGTTAAAACCAAATAACTAAAATTCCTTAATCTAATGAAGAGGGAATTCTCCATCAGTCTGAGGAGACACATTCTGGCACTGAAGGTAACAATGCCATAAAAAGTCAAGTGACAATTCCAATGAAGCATCAAAATTTCATTCGGGTTGACAAGCGTTGGATAAACCTTTGACGCCAATGAAAGGAAACGAACAGCCATGTAAACGCGTTATTCCAATTATTTTGAATGTACCTCCTTTCTAAACTTCTTTATGAACTGAGTGTACTTTGTGTGTGTGTGTGTGTGTGTGTGCGCGTGTGTGTGTGGAAACCTTCTGCACCGGATATGTACCGGCTTTTCAGCCTACTGTGTGAAATGGAAGTATGCTGAAACCAAATGGACTGAAAAGTACTGCAACCTGCTGTGTGTAAATAATAAAGAAATACTTTTATCCTGTGTGAGTGTGTGCGCGCGTACCGGACACCAACCACTGACCCCCGTTGTTGGAGAACTCAATGGCGTTGACACAGCCGTAATGTCCCAACATGTCTCGGCGGTAGAGGCTGTTACAACCAGCTAGTCTTCGCCGTTGGAAGTCCTCCCTGAGCACCGCGCAACCGCTTATCATTCTGCGGGACAGGAAGCCCACTGAGCAACGCATCCCGCAGCCCTCTGCCTCCTTCATCCTCTCCCCCAGCAAATCTCTTCCTCACTAACAGTGTCCGAGTCCGCAATCTCTCTCTCTCGCTTTTGCAATTCTTTATTATTTATCTCTTCCTCAGCTTTCCCACGGCAGTGCACATGTCAGCATTTTGTGCATGTGCATGTATGAGTATCTTCAGCACAGCCGTTCTCACATTTGTTCCGCTAACGACGCCATTCACTTCCGGATTCTCGGTGTGTCACTGCGCATGCGTTTTGACGCCACTAAACCCAGCTGACTTTACGTCAACGTCGATTTACGATAATTCTGACAAATTTACAAGAAGTAGGAGTTACTCTGATGCCTTGTGTTTTTTAAAGCCAGAGACTCCACACGAGCTTTCTTGGTTGAACATTTGGCCCCATATTAAACCGAAGGCTATACGCATTAACTGACAGCTAGCAATCCTAAAATAATAATCCCAATGAATAACAACAATATCAATAATTGTTTCGATAACTATATTAAACATGTCGATCAGGTTGTCTATGATCAGATGTTTTTTTTTTAATACTGACACAAACATGTCACAATTGACGGACGACCGAAGCCTGTGTCAAATTATTTAAGCTACAGCTTTGTCCATATTTGAGCAGTGTCTCTCTCCTCTTGGACGCTTTATGATGTTCAGACTTTTTTTTTTTTTACCACATAAAACATTTTATGGAATAACGGATAATATTAGCAAAAATAATTTTTTTTCTCATAGATGGTTCCAAAATAATTAGCGTTTTTTTTTATAGCTTACACTCTAAAATTATAAATAAAACAGTTAGCAAAACATAACACTCAAGAAGCAAAACCTCAGGCCAGATTTGAACAACTACAACTATGTGTGTATTGTTTGAAAAAAAGTGTACAATGTTTGGCTAAACACTAATACATAACTTTAGTAGTTCTCTTTCAAACATTCGCTCGGTATCTCACTATGGGAACACCTCAGGCATGACCGATTGCAGAAGCACCAATAACACCACGTCTGCCGCCTCAGGCAGACTCGTCACCTAGCAACCAGGGAGTCCCGCTTCCCTGTATATAAACCGGAGCCACCTGCTGACGCGTCATTCTCGCTCTCTTCCCCGTGAAGATTACGGAAGCCATCACCCTGCAGACCCTGCAAGCTACTGCTAAACTGTTCAAAGACGAAGCCGCGAGGTAATGTCCCGAGCGCAGAGCAACCTTACGTTTGCTGGGAGACTCTACATTGCGAGTTGCCAAGCCGTCTTTGAGAGCTTACACTCCGCACAGCTCCGTAAAAAAGTTACACGTCGTGGTGAACTTTATATACGAAGAGGGTACAAAGATGATGACTTCACACAAGCCGCGAGTCAGGGAGGCAAAGGCCTTCCCCCACATCCATGCGCTTGCGGGTCGTGGATATCGGCGAAAGACTTGCACGGCCTGTGCATCTCCTGCCTGGGCTCTAAACACACTCAAGCAGCCGTGTCTAACCCCGATGGCTGCCCCCACTGCTCGAAGTTTTCTACAAAGACACGGGAAAGGAGGCTTCGAGTAGCAGTCACGGGCAGGGCGGACCCATGCCTCTCTGCTAAACCCTGAGAGGAGGCCATGGAGTGCCCGCAACCCTCAACGGAGTGGGGAGAGATCATAGACTCCGTGTCGCCCCTCCTCCCCCCGCTATTCCAAGAAATGGGAGAGGAGGAGGAGGATGACGAGGTTCTCTCCACCATCCTCGATGATGAGAACGAAAATGAAGAGGACGCGATACTACCCCCTGTGTTATCCCGCCCGCCAAGCGCTCAGGAGGGGAGTTCACCCTCCCCACACAGCGAAACGGACCTGCAAGAGGTGTGTTGTCGGGCGGCAGCCAAGCTGTCCATCGATTGCCAAGCAACGCTAGCATAAAGGGGTGCAGAGAAGGATTTATATGATGGAAAAATGCTCCCATCCCGCCTAGTGCCAGCGAGACAGTTCATCCCGGCGGTACCCTAATGCGTGTCGGAGATGAAACGCTTTTGGGATAAGCCTTTTTCCCACCGCGTACCGGTAAAAGGCTTCTCTAAGCTGGATGTTATGGGAATGGAGGAACTCGGAATGGTGAACCATCCCCCAGTGGAAGCCTCGGTGGCGAGTCACTTACACCCAAATCGCAGAGCGGCTCTGTCACCAGCAGGAACCGCGCTGCTGGGAAAATCTGAGCACTTTACCGCCTCAGTTTTACAGAAAGCTTATAAGTCCACCGCGCTCATGCCTTGCGCTCTGAATTCGACTTCACTCCTCACGGCGTACCAAGCTGAACTTCTGGAGGAGATGGGTCAACAGCTCGACTCTGGATCTCCCAACCCGGTGCTCTGGGAAGAGATCTGCATCATCGCAGATTTAAACCTGCACACGTCACGCGGAGCGGTGCAGAGTTGCGGCCGCAGCATGGGCTTGGCCGTGGTTGGAGAGTTATCTCTGGCTAGGCCTATCCGGTCTCTCTGAAAAAGAGAAAGTAGAGTTCCTGGACGCACCAGTCGTTTGGAGCATCAGTGTCGGCGATGAGACAACAGTGCGATGCAAGGAAAAAGGAGGGGGAAGCTTTTGAGGCGTGCCTCCCCAGAAAGCCTGCGCCTCGGCATTACCAACCAAGCCGCCCCATCTTCAGACCCTCGAGGAGAGGACAGGCTGATCACCAGCCCCGCCACCCCACACCACCGCATCAGCCTGGAAGCGCGACAGCACAACCCAAGGCTGAGTACGGGAAATCTAAGCCCTCTTATGCAGCAGCCGCGGCAAAACACCGGCCTGCGAGTGCGCAAAATAACAAGAAACGGCGTGCTACCTGACATGTTAGCCCAGCCCGATCCAGGGATCAGAGACAGCACCAAGGGTTTCTCTGTCTCATCCCTCCACGATGTTCTGCCTCTCCCACTCCCAGGGAATCGGAGATGCACGGACACGAAACCAGCTTACACGACACATTTATCGCACGACAGGGAATCCGATGTTCCATGGATATCCCCCCATAATACTGCCTCCCCCTCGACCCACGAGGTCTGTTCAGAGGGGAATAGGCAACGAACTGTTCACAAACATCAAACTGTTAATAGAAAATCTCTGTTGCATCCAGGCTGTGGGCCGAGGGCACAAAAAAGGTGAAAATAAACACACAAAAACATGAATATATCTCCTTCACCTGAGAGAAGTTCCCCGTTATTGCCGCTAGATAGAGCCATTGCACCACTAATGAGCGAAAATGAAAAATGCCCGCTCGCTGCACATACGGAGAAATGGCACGCATGCGCAGACCCCTGGGTGCTGCCCACGATGGACAGGGGCTACAGGCTTCAATTTAAAAAAAAGTCCCCGATGCTGCTTAGTGATGTCGACAGCCGAGAGTCAGCTCGTGTGTTAGGAGAAGAAATCTCCACCTTATTAAAAAAAGGCGCTATTCGCATGATAGCACAGGGAGAAAAGAACCAAGGTTTTAACTCCCGATATTTCATAATTCCCAAGAAAAAGGGAGGTCTCCGCCCAATTCTGGATTTACGAACTTTGAACAAACATCTGAGAAAATTCAAGTTCAAGATGTTTTCACTTGGAACGCTGTCAGAATATTCGTCGAGGGCACTGGTTCAAGTCAGTAGATCTCCAAGACACGTATTTTCACATAAACATATTTCCGGCGCACAGGAAATATCTGAGATTCGCATATCGGAACATCGCATACGAATATGTGAAAGTTCCCTTCGGGTTATCTCTAGCTCCAAGGACCTTCACGAAATGCGTGGAGGGAGCTCTAAAGCCTCTGCGAAACAACGGCGTCAGAGTTTTGTCCTACCTGGACGATCTATTAGTTTGCGCCCTGTCAAAGGGGCAAGCGGCGAGCGATACGGTATCCCTAGTGTCTCACCTGTCGAGTCTGGGGTTCACCATAAACCAGGAAAAGAGCTCACACCCTCGAAGGAGATAGTCTACCTGGGTTTCAGGATAGACGCGGTGAGTTTCCAAGCTTTTCTATCGGAAGAGTGTGTAGGGACAATTTTGAACTGCGTCGCCCTCTTCCAGGCAGAAAGAACGGTTTCGAGCAGCTCGTGTCTTCGTCTGTTAGGGCTTATGGCCTCCACGATAGCAATCATACCCTTGAGGTTGTTGTGCATGAGAAAATTCCAAAAATGGGCCGCTATACAGAACATACGGTCTGGATGCCGGCTCAATGCTCAAAATGCGCATTTCACCGGAATGTATGGCGGCCCTCCATTACTGGAGGGATCCAGCGTTCCTTGGAACAGGTCAACCGTTAGGGGTAGTCACCTCGAGGAAGGTAGTCAGGACAGATGCATCTATCACAGGCTGGGGAGCCGTGTGCGAGGGCAGATCGGTGAGGGGAGTTTGGCCTCCTGCGCTGTGAGGTGGGCACATCAACTTCCTGGAGCTGCTGGCAGTGAAGCTAGCACTGGAACACTTTACACGGTTCCTCCGCGATCGCCACGTACTGATCAGATCAGACAATACGACGGTGATAGTGTATATAAATCACCAGGGAGGATTTTGCAGGAGCAAACTGCACAAGTTAGTGGAGAGGCTGATTTTATGGAGCACAGCGAAGCTGTTATCGTTGCGCACAACACATGTTCCAGGATCAGCCAACACAGGAGCGGATCTTCTCTCCAGGGGGAACCCACTGTACAGATATTGGTCACTCCACCCCCAGGTGGTGTCAGTGATATGGCGGAGGTTCGGCCAGGCTGCCATCGATCTCACACGAAAACGCGCAATGCCCTCGTTTCTTTTCCCTAATACATTATGATGCACTGTTGGGTGTGGATGCGCTAGCCCATGAATGGCCAAATGAGCTCCTATATGCATTCCCTCCGTTGAGCTTAATCAGGCCCACATTGCGTAGGGTTCGAGAACACTGTCACGCCGTGATCCTGATTGCACCGTATTGGCTGGGGAGGCCCTGGATGACGGAGATAGCACTGCTACTCTGTGGGGAGATATTTCACCCAGCCCCAGACAGGCTTACTCTCTGGGTCTGGCCCATGAGAGGATGGCATTAGCTTCAAGTGGACTGTCTCCGAGAGTCGTCGAAACTATTCAGTGTGCGAGAGCACCAGCCACACAATTGTTATACAGCCTTACGCGGTGTGTATTCGGGGGATGGTGCGAGGAGAGGGACTTGTTTCCATACTGAACCCCGGTCCCAGACATTTTGCGTTTTCTACAGGACTTGTTGGGTAAGGGCATAGTGTTGTCCACGGTAAAAGTATACTTGGCCGCGATCTCGGCGTGCCACTTAGGCCTGGACTCGGGATCGGTGGGTAAGCACACCCTGCTTAGCCGGTTCATGAGAGGTGCGAGACGCCTGCATCCAGTGCCTCGCTCGCTGGCATCGTCATGGGACGTGTCAACCCTTACGGAGCCGCCGTTTGAGCCGTTAGAGGGGATCACTCTGAAGATTCTATCATTTAAAACAGCTCTTTTACTGACTCTGACAATGGCAAAGAGAGTGGGTGAACTTTACATGCTGTCGGTTCACCCTTAATGCATGAGGTTTGCTCCGGGAGGGGAGAAAGTAACTTTCTGATGAATCTGGCTTTCATCCCATTTAGGACATTAGTTCAAGTCGAGCTATTGAGCTAATATCGTTTTTTTATCTGCCGTTCGCGAACGAGGAGGAAAAGTGGCAACACTGTTTGTGTCTGGTACGGGCTTTACACACGTATGTGCAGCAAACCAAAGGTTTGCGCAAGAGCAATCAGCTCTTTGTGTCGTGGAATGGGGCGCGCGCCGGACAGCCGATCTCTCGCCAGCGTGTCTCACACTGGATCGTGGAGGCTATTGGTGTGTGTTACAGGAGGTTGAATATCAATCCGACATTGGGACTGCTGGCTCATTCAACTAGAGGCATCGCCACATCATGGGCGCTGTTCAAGGGCATTTTGGTGGAGGATATTTGCTCGGCGGCGAGTTGGTCATCGCCACTCACATTCGGGAGATTCTATCGTCTGGATGTGACAGCGCCCTCTTTGGCACACTCGATCCTGGAGACAGCCAGCCAGACGAATCGTTTATCTGCAGGGTTGTGATGCGCCGCATTGGACAGGCCACGAGGGTCAGTCACATCCAAAGTTAATGAATAAATAAATAAATAAATAAGTACATGTGTAAATAAAACAACTAAGCTCTACGGGCTTGGGAGCTTGCATAGAGAAGTTTTATGTGTGTACCGTGGTTTCTGTGTCTGCGTGTTCAGCATATGAGCAATACGGGAATTGTCTATATCCCATAGTGAGATACCGAGTGAATGTTTGAAAGAGAACTTTAGGTTACTAACGTAACCCCGGTTCTCTGCTAACATGAGTGAGGTATCTCACAAATTTGCCCTCCTTGCTGTTTCAGCGGGGAAGAGATATGTGCGGAATGCAGTTTATATACAGGGAGGCGGGACTCCATGGTTGCTAAGCGACGAGTCTGCCTGGGGCGGCAGATGAGGTGTTATTGGTGCTTCCGCAATCGGTCACGCCTGAGGCATTCCCATAGTGAGATACCTCAGTCACGTTATCAGAGAACCGGGGTTACATTAGTAACCTAAAGATATACCGTTGCTAAAGTCGTTTGGACATTTTGATAAGAGCACCAGTTATATATTTATACTTATATCATTTATATTTGCAATTCTGGTTATATGCTAACTATATTTCTGTGGCTTTGTACTGTACTCTCCACAAAGACAAGGTTGAATCTAAGCTATATATATATATATACAAGCTATATAACAGTAAATGTACCTTAAAACATTAAAAACAGTAGCTACAGTATTTGATTGGTAATTAGGGGGTCAAGCCATGCAGGGGAGAGACCGCTACTGTAATCGTATGCAAAGTTATGTAATAATTTGTTTATCTGTTGAATGCTTTTCAATGAGAAGTACAATTTCTTCCAAGCCAAAAGTTATGAAATTTGGCATGCCAAGAGAACACAATATGATATGATACCTTACGGACTTTGAGGTTTTTAGGACCAACGAGTCAAAAGTTATTTAAAATAAAAATTGGGAAAACCCCCACGTCACATTGGGGTCATAGCAACACTAAGACACAAATGTACAGACAGCATATTACTGTGGCGGTGACGTTGTTTCCGGCTGACGTACTTCCTATTTTCCGAATTGTTTGGCGCGAGTGTCTTGCCTTTGTCGGCGTTTACATTTGACTTTTGAACTTTACTATTTCATTTTTATGTGTTCCGTTGTTAATATAGCGCTACCGCGCTGTCTATATTAATATTTTTCTTTGTATTTCAGATAGTTTTTGGAGAATATCTTGAGTGCTTTTCCCAAAATTTTAGGAATCACTTGCCGCTAGCACGCTAGCAAGATGATGACGCAAGGATTAGCCGGTGAAGACAGTTGTGAGTGGCATTCGTTGGAGTTGGAGGCCGTGGAGACGCAGATCTGCGACTTACAAATGAAGAAGGCGCAGCTGCGAGAACGGAGAGCCGCGCTGGAATTTTCCAGGGCCGAGGTTAATCCGCCACAGGTTAATTTGAGCACCTCGACGCCATGTTTTCTTGTGTCCAGGTCCGATGCCCCGAAGACACAGCCTGCACAGATGACATTCACTCCGGCGCCCACAGACCACAGACCCTGGTTGCAGCAGCTGCAGAAGACCCGGGCCCAGGCCCGGCCCCGGTCGAGAACCTCTCCGCCTTCATCACCACCAGTCTTCGAGATCTCCACTCGCAACCGGTTCGACGCCCTCTGCGAGACAGAACGCGACGTGGTGATCATGGGAGATTCCATTATCCGGCACGTTCGTGCTACCGCAGCTACAGGTAAGGTGCACACACTCATTGTTTTCCTGGTGCACGTGTTCTTGATGTATCTGCACAGGTACCTGCGATCCTGAACAAGAACATCGGAGCCACTGCCCTCCACATCGGCACAAACAACACCAGCCTGAGACAGACAGAGATCCTGAAGAGGGACTTCAAGACCCTGTCTGAAACGATACACAGCATATCGGCCGAGACCAGGATCATCATATCAGAACCCCTTCCCACATTCCAACGTGGAATTGAAAAGTTCAGTAGGCTTTATGCTTTAAATGAATGGTTACAGTCATGGTGCCTTGAACAAGTCTACTGTTTATTAATAATTGGAATGTTTTCTGGAAGCAACCTAGATTCTTCAGCCTTGACGGCCTGCACCCCAGCAGAATTGGAGCGAAAGTGATGTCGGACAACATATGAAAGGCTCTACACTCCATCTGACTGGTAAGGCATTATTCAAATCAAAACTATTATAGCTGTAACTAAAATGATCAACCCAATATTATGGAGACTGTCTGTTCCTCGAGTTAAACCAAAATACAAAAATCACAGAAAAATCTGTTTTAATAATCTGATTAGTATAAAACAGATCCAAGCGAATACATAGCAAAGATCTTCGATCTGAAGCTAGGACTTTTAAATATACCTTCTCTTTCGTCTAAAGCGCTTGTTGTTAATGAAAAGATTACAGATCTTGGGTTTAAAGTGTTCTGTTTAACAGAAACATGGGTTAAACCAAATGAGTATTTAGCATTAAATGAAGCGAGTCCGCCTGGGTTTAGT
>JAOUQX010000033.1:53845-66039 GCA_028566295.1 Liobagrus marginatus
AAAGCGGCTGGTTAGGTCGGTAATATAACCAATAAGCTGGCGTTAAGAGGTTTAGCAGAAAGGTGAACGGAGCTTGGCATGATCTGTGAACAAACAATACTTCGCAACCGGTAAACAGAAGTGTTAGGCTTAGACCCAGAAGTATGGCGCTGCGGTCATGGCGTGAACCGGAAGTGAACAGTCTAGAACTCCGGCGACGGATCTCAGAGGAGGCGGGGTTTGGGCCGCTGTTAAGGTCGTATACCGAAATTTTGTTCGTAAACGGGCAAATTTTTTGACGAGCTGCGATTCGTAAACTGAATTTTACGTATGCTGGGGTGTTCATAAACCAAGGTTCCACTGTATTTTTATCTATTTTTGATTCAGACAGCTACCCTTATCGATATCAGTTGTTGAAAACATCGCACAAGCTTGAGAACACCATTTTAATATAACTACGCATACAAGTAAGCAATGAAAAATGTCTACATGTTAAACCTTTCGTAGGACAGATGTTTATCACCATGGCGCTCACAAATCTTTTCTGTGTTTTCCTTCAGATTCCACGCAAGAGTGGAGGGTGGTCGTGAACGAGATTTTGAGCTGGCAGGAGTGCGGGTGAAGATCTACAATGGAGCAATGATGTCCAAATGTTTCTTTATTGCATGAAAATTGCAAGGCTTACAGCATTCCAGGTAGAACATTTCCATCTATGTGTACTGAGTTGTTGATTACATGTGAAAGTGAGTTGTGTCAAGAGTTAAAATACTCAGCTACATGGCGCAGAAGCGTTCTGGTGATAATTTACCTTCGGGTGATTAAAGAATCAGAAAATGATTTTTGCACAGAACTAAATCCTGTTTTAATTGAAGCGATAAACCGTCTTAATGAGATTGTATCACCATCACGACAGGATGAAAGTCAAGATACGCGTGCTAATATATCAAACGCGCAGGCGTCAGATCGTGATTTTTTCTACAGTCTTAATCCAAAGCTTGTTATAATTACAAAACTCTCAAAGTGAGCATGACCGTGTTACACAAATAAATCCCGCATTAATCGACGCTGTGAACCATTTGAATGAAAGTTTAGCTGTTGACCCTATTGTAAATGACTCGGAACCTTCTTCAGCCGTACAACAAAACCACCCTTTACCATCTCGTGATTTCTTTCCCAATCTTATTCAAAGTCTTAACACGCTAAACGAAAGCCAGGCTAATCGTCAAAGTACATCATCCGATATTGTCACTGATCAATTGGGGAGCGGTTTAGAACCTAATGTTAGAGCAGAAAACAATGAAATTGCATCATGTTCTAATGTAAACGATGAAAATGATCAATCGGGTAATGGTTTAGATCCTAATGTTAGATCCGAAAACAATGAAATTGCACCATGTTCTAATGTAAACGATGAAAATGATCAAATGGGGGGGGTGTAATAAATCTTGATATTAGGATAACTCATCATGACAGATTCAACAATCCATCGAGATTAGGAGAAGGGTGAACTTTTCAGCTATAGCTAATCTTGATAGCTTTGAGGAATTTTATAATTACATTGCCGAAATAATAAACAGCATAATAGTTAGGGCTAATGAGCACGTTATGCCAAAATCTATCGTTATGGTGGAAATTAATGGGGACACTTTGAATTTGTCGTCACGTGTTGATTAAATCGACGGGGCTATTGATTTGAGTTCATTTTTAACGTTACTCGAAAACAGCATCCAAAGTAATCGTCAAATCTTTACTGGCAATACCCTCGAAATAAGCATACAGATCGTACATCCTCCTCGGGGCGGAATGGCTAGGGGAAAAATGTAGAAACTGTTCAGGTCTGACTTAGTTCAGAAAAAAATGAAACACCTGTACATTTTTTATGAGAGATAATGTTTGTTTTTCACTTTGTGTAGCACAACTTTTGAATCCTAATATGAACGCTGATGAAATTGAACAGGTTGCTAGACAAATGCATAGTGATGCAGGTCCAACTGAAAACACACCAGTAAGTTTTGCCGATGTACACAAATTCGAACAGCTAATGAGTTGCAAAATAGTTATCGTGTTCGTGGCCAGAGTAAAGTCTGTGTACTCATTTTTTCAAACCAGCGAGATTCCGCACAATAAAACGCTGTCTCTGTTTTTGCATGACAATCACTATTACGGAGTAAAAAATATAACGGGTCCTTTAGGATCTAATTACGTGTGTCGTTTCTGCCACGCGGGGTGTAATGATCGGGGTAAGCACAGATGCGCTTTTTACTACAACGTATGCATTCACCCTGATATATATTATTGCTACATATACATTACATACACTGATACATATTTTACGATTTTGAAACAAGACAGGAAACAGGTACTCATATAGCCAATTTCGTATGCTGTATTGATTTTCACTGTAAAGTGTGGGTGTCTGAAGGAGACAGGTGCGTGGCAGAGTTTGTTTTTTTTAATTCCGAAGTAACAAATACAAAGGGCACACCTTTATCGCACACAATGCCAGGGGGTTCGATTAATTTTTTATATATTATATTAGCATTTTTATATTATCATTTTTCATACTATTAAATTATTTAGTGAAAGAAGGAATCACCCCTGAAATAATCGCACAAGGCGGTAAAATTCTTTGTTTCACCGACTCTGCGTTCCGTCAAAAATACATCTAAAACCTATCATTCCTTCCCATGAGGCTTTCTTCGCTACCCGAAAGCTATGGAGTTTAGAGATAAAAAGAAAGGCTATTTTCCGCACTTTTTTAATACCTTAGAACACCAAAATTATGTTGGCCCATATCCAGATCCTCACTACTACGGGGTTGATGGAATGATGCAAAAATATAGAGACGAATCTTTTACATGGCATGCTACGGTTTCTGACCAAATCTTTGATTTTAAGAAAGAAATGGCTGAATACTGCGTAAATGACGTAGACAATCTGAGAAAGGGGTGTTTAGCTTTTCGAAATGAAATTCTAAAAAGCACAAAGGTCGACCCTTTTCAATGTGTAACGATCGCGTCCATCTGCATGAAAATGTTTAGAACCAAGTTTCTCCAGGAAAATACTCTATGCATCCCCCCGCCAGACAATTACATACATAAGCAGAAATCTCTTAACACAGTCCATTCAGTGGCTCGAATTTATGTACATCAGCAAAACGTACTGTTGTGTTTTCATTTAGACCTGCATCACTATGCATTTGTCTAGCAACCTGTTCAATTCCATCAGCGTCCATGTTAGGACTCAAAAGTTGTACTACGCAAAGTGAAAAACAAACATTATCTCTGTTATAAAAAATGTACAGGTGTCTCATTTTTTCTAAACTAAGTCAGACCTGAACAGTTTCTCCATTTTTCCCCTAGCCATTCCACCCCGAGGAGGATGTACGATCTGTATGATTATTTCGAGGGTATTGTCGGTAAAAATTTGACGATTACTTTGGATGCTGTTTTCGAGTAACGTTAAAAATGAACTCAAATCAATAGCCCCGTCGATTAAATCAACACGTGACGACAAATTCAAAGTGTCCCCATTAATTTCCACCGTAACGATAGATTTTGGCATAACGTGCTCATTAGCCCTAACTATTATGCTGTTTATTATTTCGGCAATGTAATTATAAAATTCCTCAAAGCTATCAAGACTAGCTATAGCTGAAAAGTTCACTCTTCTCCTAATCTCAATATTGTTGAATCTGTCACGATGAGTTATTCTAATATCAAGATTTATTACACCCCCCCCATTTGATCATTTTCATCGTTTACATTAGAACATGACGCAATTTCATTGTTTTCAGATCTAACATTAGGATCTAAACATAACCCGATTCATCATTTCATCGTTTACATTAGAACATGACGCAATTTCATTGTTTTCTGCTCTAACATTAGGTTCTAAACCGCTCCCCGATTGATCAGTGACAATATCGGATGATGTACTTTGACGATTAGCCTGGCTTTCGTTTAGTGTGTTAAGACTTTGAATAAGCTTGTGAAAGAAATCACGAGACGGTAAAGGAGGTCTTGTTGTACGTGAAAGAAATCACGTGATGGTAAAGGGTGGTTTTGTTGTACGGCTGAAGAAGGTTCCGAGTCATTTACACTAGGGTCAACAGCTGAAGGAAAGATAATCACCCGAAGTTAATTATCACCAGAACGCTTCTGCGCCATGTAGCTGAGTATTTTAACTCTTGACACAACTCACTTTCGCATATAATCAACAACTCAGTACACATACAGTAGATGGAAATGTTCTACCTGGAACGCTGTAAGCCTTTCAATTTTCATGCAATAAAGAAACATTCGGACATCATCGCTCCATTGTAGATCTTCACCCGCACTCCTGACAGCTCAAAATCTCGTTCACGACCACCCCCCACTCTTGCATGGAATCTGAAGGAAAACACAGAAAAAATTTGTGAGCGCCATGGTGATAAACATCTGTCCTACGAAAGGTTTAACATGTAGATATTTTTCATTGCTTACTTGTATGCGTAGTTATATTAAAATGGTGTTCTCAAGCTTGTGCGATGTTTTCATCAGCTGAAATCGATAAGGGTAGCTGTCTGAATCAAAATTAGATAAAAATACATTTAATAAAAAAATATATAACTAGGCAATGATTAGTTAAAAGATTAAAATATTATTACCTCAAAATGTTTTCTTATCCTAGATGTTATGGTGTTTAAGCTAATTTACTCAGTAGCTGATCTGTAATAAAAAAATAACAGTTTGTAAATCTAATTACACCATTACATTTTAATATATAACAAATTGCTAATCATTCTATTACATAAAAATTCTTACCTGATTAGAAGAACTTCGTCTTTTTCTTTTGTCGAATACAGAAACGTGTCGGCCTTTTTACCAAAGACTCTCAGCGAGCCATTTTAAAAATCTCTGCGCTTTTCAAATGGGCCGGTCTTATTGAACAACCACATGTGTGTGTGTCTGTGTGTGGAGATCCCATCTCTACTTGGGGCGTTTGGGGTTTCTGTTTGATGGCTAATGTTTTTGACAGAAGTGACCCTTCTAAGGTTTTTGTGTGTGTGTGTGAGTTTGAGAGAGAGAGACTATTCCTAAATAATGTTTAAAAATAAAACAATTAAATAATAGAAATAAAAACTATTAATGTTTTAACTATTAAACAATATATTTAAAAAGATGGTCTATCTTATGCATTGTACAATGCTTAACCGCCGGCCATTTTAAAAAATGGGGGTGGTGTGTGTGTGTGTGAGTCAGAGAAGTAACACTAACTAACGTTTAAAAATAAAACAATTAAATAATAGAAATAAAAACTATTAATGTTTTAACTACTAAACATTATATTTAAATGGATGGTCTATTGAGAGGTGGTAGTGAGTGTTTGTGTGTGTGTGTGTGTGTGTGTGAGCGAGAGAGACTATTTAGAGACTATCCCTAAATAACATTTTAGAAATAAAACAATTAAATAATAGAAATAAACACTATTAATGTTTTAACTATTAAAGAATATATTTAAACTAACGTTCTATATTATGCAGTGCAGCATTTCCTGACGTGAAACTAACATCTGAAAAGTTTTAAGTCATCAATCATCGGTACTTAAAATCGTTTACGCTGGTTTTGACAGATGGGCATATGTCAAACTCATTAAGGTCAAAGCACAAATTCCTTAAGGTCAAAAGGTCAAACTCATCAATCATAATTAAAATAAATAGGGGTTTAACACCATGACAGAAGGTGGAAGTTAACCTTTTTTTCAGGCTGTAGTCCAGATAATCTGTAAGGTCAGATAGGTCCAGAAACACCTGTAACGTGACAGGACTGTGGCCTGGACGTCCGCCTGAGGGCGCCATAAGACTGTGTGCGTGCTTTCATGCATCTCATGATCACTCTGTCATATGCACGTGCGCACACACAACATTCACACGCTCATTGCGTAACCACACACACCTGTATGTGCTTTTATGTTGATGAGCACTAAGTTAAATAGAGGCGCGCTGGCTCAGATCAGGGAGATATATTGATGTTCTGATGTTTCAAGGTGATGTTCGTTCCTGTTTGCTGAGTTTGTGCACTTCAATAAAGGACTATGTTTCCTAAACCAGCGTCTGGATCTCGTGCACTGCTCAGTTCGCGTCCCGCGATCCGAAGTAAGCCTTTCGGTCGCACCAGGGAGATGTTACAGAATAACTCGCCTAGTTTTGAGATCCAGCAGGTTTTGCTATCACCGCGCCCTGGAGCAGCGGTGAGAGTGAGAGAGAAGCCGGAGCAATCCGTAAAGCCAAGCCAGAAGAAGCGCGGATGCAGACGAGCGCGCGCTTCATTCCGGCACACTGAGCAGCCGGGTTATGGAGGTTACGAGAGCGATTCGGACCAGGAGTTTGTGGAGGAAGATTGGGTGACACATGAACTGTTTTACCAAGCGAGGAACTGAAACAAAAGCTACACGGTGAAACGCCGTGTTTTGCGACCCCGTTTTTCTTCCTGCCTCCGCAAGATGGTTTCAAGGAACAAAGCCTCGCGGAGTATTATGCCACCTACTTCCCACATGAGTCGTCATCATCGGACTCCTGCTCGGAAGAGTTTTTTTCCCCTGCGCCGATTGCACAGCCACGACGTAGCCGCCCCCAGAGGGGGAAAACACGCACTCGGCCAACCAAAGTTCACGTGCCACGCCCCCGCCAGCACGCCGAAACTGCCACGCCCCCGGAGCGCGTGCAATAGTCAACACTCCTGGAGGTCGAGCGGCGTTTGGCGAGCCTGATCCAGGGAGAGCGGGACGTAGAGGACTATGTCGCTGAGTTCATTGAGCTGGTGACTCCAGCTGAGCTGCACTGGAAGGACCTCGGGGCGGTGTTCTGGAGCGGACTAAGTGAGCCACACCTCTCCAGACGGGAGCCCTACAGGTATGTGCATTCACCACACACCCTAATATGCCCTCTGAGGTCTTTCAGCAACGAGGCAACGAGCGCAGAGACCACGCTGACCGTATTCCAGAGCCTGAGCGTGTTCCAGAGTCTGGCTGCGTGTCCGAGTGTGACTGGTTGTCTGAGTCTGACTGTGTTTCTGAGTCTCTTCCTGAGTCTGACTGTGTTTCTGAGTCTCTTCCTGAGTCTGACTGTGTTTCTGAGTCTCTTCCTGAGTCTGACTGTGTTTCTGAGTCTGTTCCTGAGTCTGACTGTGTTCCTGAGTCTCTTCCTGAGTCTGACTATGTCCTTGAGCCTGCCTGTGTTCCAGAGCCTGACTGTATTTTCAAGCCTGACCATGTACCGGAACCAGCCACAGAGCCCAGTGTAGCCGTAGAGGCTAGATTAGATGGCTGTAGTAGTGGAGACCCAGTTCCCACCCACCCGCGCAAGGCCATGGTTGGTTTGGTTACGGCTGCCGCTTGGCGTCGGACGTCGCTCCGTTCCCGAGCCCGGCCGAGGACGTCGCTCCGTCCCTCAGCTTGCCTGAGGACGACGCTGCTTCTGCCTACAAGGCGGAGGATGTCGCTCGGTCGACCACCTCGGCCACGGATGTCGTTCGTGCCTTGCTCCCCCCTTTGGCCTCGGCGTCTTTCTCTCTCCCCCCTCCCGCTGCGTAGGCACAACCAGCGACGACCTCATGCTCGCTGGGTCCGTCGCTCCCCCTTCTGGCCTTGCCGGTTCCGTAGCTTCCCCCTTTGGCCTTGCTGGCGCCTACATTTTCCTCATGGCCCGGGCCCACCCCTCCCGCCTCGCGTCCGTCGGCCCATGGTCCCGCCCCGGGAGCCTGGGCCGCTGCCTGAGTCCCCGGTTCTCCCCCATGGCTCGCCGTAGGTGTTGGATGTCTTGGTTTGCGCACCCGGAGTGTGCACTTGAGGGGGGGTACTGTAACGTGACAGGACTGGCCTGGACATCTGCCTGAGGGCGCCATAAGACGCTTTCACGCATCTCATGATCACTCTGTCACACGCATGTGCACACACAACATTCACACGCTCATTGTGTAACCACACGCACCTGTATGTGTTTTTATGTTGATGAGAACTAAGTTAAATAGAGGCGCGCTGGCTTAGATCAGGGCGAGTTATTGATGTTCTGATGTTTCAAGGTGATGTTCGTTCCTGTTTGCTGAGTTTGTGCACTTCAATAAAGGACTGTTTCCTAAACCTGCGTCTGGATCTCGTGCACTGCTCGGTTCGCATCTCGCGATCCGAAGTGAGTCTTTCGGTCGCACCATGGAGATGTTACAACACCCTGGCATAGTCCTCAAGGGACCGCTTCTCTTGATGGAGCAGTACGAGTTATACAGTGGGTGACTCCATACGTTAAAAAAAGCATAAGAAATACCTTGGTGTGATTAAATACACCAAGGTGTGGTAAATTTTAAAGGAAAAAGCAAAACAACATCCACAAAGTACAAAATAATCCTAGCATACATAGAAGTAGGCTAAGTACAAACAAATAGCATAACTATATAACAACAAAGCACGGTAATGAGAGAAAAGCGTGGCAGTGGTAGCGACAATAATACTGTCAGTAATAGCAAGACTAGGACCACCCTCACAGGGATTTATATTAGGGATCACATTCTTTGTGCTTTTCCCCCAATGAAAGTTTTATTTAGCACCTTCAGGATTTCACAGGCTCTGTTCATCATGGTTGCTGGTTAAAATTTCCGATTCTAAGACATCACACTGGTTGTCAGTCACAGTTGCATAGAATGCACAGGGACTGGCTGAATTTGCCATAACATTTTGCAATAGCGAGATCACAAAATACTAAAGCGAATGTTTATTCCAACATGACATCATGTTCCGTCTAAACAGAATCATCTAAACATAGTCCAACACATAGCCTGCAAATACACAAAACAGTAAAACTGTAACAAAACACTATGTGTAATGTGTTGAAGTGAATTCACCCCCGTTTCCACAGTACGCTTAACCATATTACCCTACCTATAACCCTATTGTTACGTGATCTTTCCCGATTATTCCCATATATGTTTTGCCGTCTGGAATTTAACCCGTATCTCTTCCGTGTTCCAGTGTTGTTTACCCGTGAACGATGGCACTAAACGTGAATTTCTGCATCTGCATCCTGCCTAATTCCTGCACCTCCTGACAGAGGCGTATAATATTGTTGATGCAGAATATTAACTTGGTTTTATCGATGTTTTGTGGATATTAGTTTGCATTCTTTATTGTTAATTGGTAGTGTTTTACATGCTTTCCCTTGCAAATTGTATTCTGTCATAAACAATAATGGCTTGCCAGTAACTTAATATACTCACTGTTCTTCTGGTTAGGATTTTCGATGAATAATATACTGTAGATAGTAAGAGGAACTCACTAAAGCACGTCTTTCATCAGCTCCTGCATCACGTGACCGCCAAAATTCTTAATCACTTATAGCTAATCAAATAACATGCCCATGCCAGGTTTATATAAATGAGGAAAATGAATTAACTTGATACGCAACATCTGTAAACAACGAAACGTTAAGGGAACCAACCAACTATGGGACAGGGGTGAACCATTCAGTACTCAGACTCATGACAAAACAGAAAAAACAAAAACAAAACCAAAAGGAGAATCTTTGGTAAGATGATGTGATTATCTAGTCAGGCCTCTAGTCAGCGCATTGTCCACCTTTACAGTAATTTGTTTTTGTGAAACATTGATTGATTGTAATTCTATTTAGTTTTTATTTGGAGAATAAAACCAACAACGAAAAGCATGTGCAGGAAAGAAGGAAAAAGAACATAAGTGTAGTAAGGAAAATGGAAAAAAAAATAAAAGGATTATAACATGAGTAAAGAAAATGAAAGAAATGAAAAGTGTTTTGCTAAAAGCAGAAGTAAGCAGTAGAGCGATGGACCTGTGATTATACGGTATGTACATGCAGGCAGGCAGAGCACTATACCTTACTGCAAAATCAAAATGAAAACTCTTTTTCCTTCAGAGTGCACAAAGAAAAACACAAACACAACAATAAATCTGTTAATGATAAGTAATTGGTTCTGTGGGGGTGGGGCTTAGTCACATGATGCATTTAAGAACACAAAAATATTGCACCATGCATGCACACACATAAATATTATTGTGCTGCGGTGTGTGTGTCGCATGATCCATTTAAATAACACCACCAATACTGCACCATGCCCGCACACACCCACCCTAAACACCTCACAGTGAGAAGCACGGCACCTTAGTGTAAACAATGACAAACTCGCTTGTGTTAACAGAGTAATGCTCTATATCAGGGGTCTCCAACCTCTTTGAAACTGAGAGCTACTTCTTGGGTACCGATTAATGCAAAGAGCTACCAGTTTGGTATTCACTTCTAAAATAACAAATTTGCTCAATTTATCTTTAATATGTTATTATTTATAATTAATGTTATTCATATATGTGAATATATAAGAATATAAGACACTGATCACGTTAATGATTTCTCACTATAATTATCAGCAATGATTGAACAAGCTAGGAAAGATAAATAGCAATATGCAACACTATTTCCATAAATCTCTGAAAGTAATTATATTTTCAAATTTACATTAATGCAAGCCTGATTTAAAAATGTAGTTCTAACATTATATACGTTATAACACATAGCAAAAAGGTGTGTGTGTGTGTGTGTGTTGTGTGTGTGAGTGTGTAAGCATACCTCTTCTGCTTGTACGTCAGCATAGCCTCTGCTATGGGAAGCTGATGAGCTCCATTTGCTTCTAACATGTACTGACTTACTCTGGAGACCACATCAGGATTCTCTTGCACTGTACAGACACACAGACATGCGCGCGCGCACACACACCACTAGGAACAGTTCATCCATTGTGAAAGCTCCACAGTGTTTGAGTGTTTGGTATGTGTGTGAAGCTTTTTGTTAACTTTAACACCAAAGCTATGAAAGTATTTCTAATGTTGCTAGCAAGTAATTGCTGCTTATAGCCAGTTAAGCATGCGCTTGTACAACTTATTCAAATTGACTGGGGCGGGGGTGTCCAAACTGTGGCAAAAGGTCATTTTATAATTGGCCTGCAGCAAATTCTAAAATTATTATCGAATCAGTCTGAAACTAGCACGCAAGTGTACTGTACTGTACTAGGTGGACACTAGGTGGTGCTACTGTCTTGTACAAGGCTTGTAGCACAACCTAATTTGCATATGATACCGTTCTGTGTGAAGCTCCGTCTCTGACACACAACCTCATAACGCCAGTGTTTTACACTAACCCACCCTGTCGGAAATCAAATTTTTTCCAAAAGTTAACCTTTCTCAATCTCTTAAGGCAGAATTCAGTAAACAGATTTTCCTGTCATTGAGAAATAAATCAAGCAGCTCTTAACTCCCTTCCTGGAGTGGATTTTTACAATTTTCTCTGATTTCCTTTTTTTGTTAAGTCTCTTCAGCTTACGCAACATACACAAACATTTCTCTGCTAAATCTGAACACAAGCAGACAGAGAACAGAAATGACGAACCAATAAACGAACTCCTGATCTGCCAGCCATCCTTCAGTCCAAAGTGAAGCATCACTGCTAGTATGGACTGCAACAATGTTCCCATTTCAGTATTAACTACTGATGATGGGCCTAATTACGTGATCAATTTAATCAAGTAGCGCTTCTAACATTTCTAACAAACGCTAGTTGATGTTCCAACAAGCCCATTGACTTATATCCTTATGACCTTATATCTACCCCCCACCCCACACCCCTTTTTATACAGGGCTGTGAAGAGGGGCCACCAATAGGAGTGCAGAGAAAAAATGGGAAGTAAAAAAACATTATTACATTATACAAAAACATTAAGAAATATTTCCACACTGCTGAGGCTGACATTGTGTTAGCCAAATACTGTAAATTGAGTCACGGGAGGTATCGGTTCTTGGTATCAGGATATTTTTACGAGAACAAGTACATGAGCTCTGTATCGGGTCCAATACCATCCCTAATTACCAACCTAAAAAAATAAATCTGAGGCAGCTGTTATAACAATGAGCTGCCAACCTGTAACGGCAATACCCGACTCCCACCAGCAGAGGGAGCCTCTGCCTACACTCTCAGCACCAAAAAATTGTCACGTGACCGCTGCACTCTACTTTTTGTTTGGGGCCTATATAAACTGTGTGTTTTCTGTTCAATGTTGTAAGGTATTGTCTCTATAACTGTGTTCCGCTGTTACTCTGTTCACGGTTCTTTGCTGATCTTTGCCATGTGTTCTTGCTAAGCCATGTTTCTGTTCCTTTGTTAACTC
>JAOUQX010000033.1:88362-100794 GCA_028566295.1 Liobagrus marginatus
ACCAATTCGCCTGCGATTTTTTGGCGCATGACGTTTCTCATATTCGCATACTGAAATTTTTTCCGTAAACAGAAGCATATTTTTTGACGAGCTGCAATTTCTAAACTGAATTTTACGTATTCCGGGGCATTCTTATACCGAGGTACCACTGTATACATATTAAAGACACATTCATGTCTATTTAATTCTTTTGTAATTGGCTAATATTAATAAAGTATAAAAAAATTTCTCCCAAAGTCCCAATTTTACAGTACTACAAGGGGGGTGGGGGTTAAAACCATAGCCTGTTATTAATTAGTCTAAATTGCCCATCACACGCCTACTATTGACTAGTTGTAAAAAGAAAAAAAGAAAAGAAAAGAAAACACACACACACACACACACACACACAAGCACAATGGCAAAGTTCAATCTGCGACAAGGTTGAAAAAGTACCGCAGAAGATGTTGTGACTGCGTCACACTCTAGTGTGTCTGCAGCTGTGTGATCTTCCTCCCACGGCCCCAGACAACTCCTCGTCACTCGAGCTGGAATCGCGTGTGTGTGATTGTGTGTATGAGCGCGTGTATGCATTTGTGTGTGAATGTGTGTATGGCAGAGAGTGTGTGTCTTCTCTGTGCATACTGATATGGCTCTGCAGGGCGGCCGGTGTAAGCCACTCTCTTGGTAAACAGCTCTGCAGGAATGGCACACACGAGCTGAAATACGCCAAGCGGTTCACCCAGCGTGGGATCTCACACCCGCACAGCAACTAAACACACACACACACACACACACACACATACACACACACACACACACACACATACACACACACGCATATGCTAGAGCGCTACATTACCACTGCCTCAGTATTCATCAGAACCAAACCAGAGAGCATTACTGTCAGAGACGTAAGAGCTGCTGTTTTCTGCATTTCCTGTTGACATTCTCTGACCATTTACATATGAGTGAGTTCAATCAGGTGTGTGTGTGTGTGTTTGTGTGTGTGTGTGTGTGTGTGTGTGTGTGTGTGTGCGTGTGTTTAAATTTAAAACCTCAGACAGGGCAGATGAGAAGTGGTTGCAGTTTTTGTGCATCAGGTGATAGGAATTTCCTTTAAATTCTTTGCCCAGTTCCACCATGATCTTATCAACATCCTCCTCTGTAAAGTCTGTGGTACCCAAAGCAATTGCCTCTCTGACACACATGCAAACACAGTATATTAGTTATAGTTTATGGTTCAACGTGTGTCGTTCCACTACTGTACACTTCAAGTCATAGTCAGTGAAATATGAAAAGTAAATATACTGTAGATACACAGCTACATTAGCTTCATATGTTCAATTAATATCTGGATTTTAGCCACGTGTGTGCGTGTGTGTGTGTGTGTGTGTGTGTGTTGTTTCTGTGTTTAACGTGTGCGAGTTCTCACTTGAATTTAAAAGTCTCTCCAAGCTCAGTGGCGTTTCCCGGGTTGATCTCAAACACACCACTGAAAGGATAGGCATGACCTCCATATGCAAATTCTGCACACAAATATTCACACACATACACACACACACACACACACACACACACACACACACACACACACGCACACACACACGCACGCACGCACACACGCTCGCACATGCACACACACACACACACACACACACACACACACACACACACACACACACACACACACGCATATGCTAGAGCGTTACATTACCACTGCCTCAGTATTCATCAGAACCAAAGTGTACTAATGCACTCCAAAGAGTATGAATAAGCATTACATTGTTGATTATTGGAGTATTGATGAGGATTAATCAGTCCTCATCTGATTAATGAATTAAGTTCACACTGCTACTGAGTATTCCAGGTATTGTTACACAGAAGAGTAATAATGATCATGAATGAGCGTCAATCAGCACGGATCAATAATAACACGCTTTAATCCGTATTAATATAAACATGGGAAAAAGTACCAATAGCTAGTATAGAGTGCTATTACTAAGGAGTAATGATAAATATTAAATATAGCTGCAAGCAGCAATTAACGGAGTCAAGCCCAATTGGTAGTTCCCAAAGAACAAGGTGGTATTTTGTATTACGTAATTTGATTTTAATTAATGGAGAAATTAATCTACAGGAAACACTACAAAACCAGGAAGCACTGCAATTCGCGAGGAGGGATAGAGGGAGAGAGAGAAAGAGAGATTTTCAATTGGTGCAAATGTCAGATTGCCATATCATTCTCTTAGTGATGACAGAATCAATTCTTTACGTACAAAAATGGGAAATCTGTACATTCTGATTATTGATGGTATGTCTATGGCTGATCATCGTCTATTGGCGTATATTCATGGACGGCTACGACAAATAAAACAAACTGGTGACTACTCGTTATTTGGAAACGTAAGCATTGTTGCTGTTGGTGATTTCTATCAATTACCACCTGTAAAAAGGACTGCTCTTTATGCCGATACAAAAAATGTAAACCTGTGGGATAATAACTTTGAATGTGCTGAATTAACTAAAGTTCGTCAGCAGAATTCATTTTTTGCTGAAATACAAAGTGAGTATTTCACTTAGTACTTAGTCACTTCACTTAGTCGCTTCAGTACTAAGCTGAAAATAATGGCAGTTCGTAACTGAAGTACTAAATAAAGGTATATGTTAAATACACGCTAAATACACGTTATAACTAAACGCAATAACGATCGTTTTATCCTACCGTCTTCCTGGTTATTCGTTAACGTTTATAGCGCGCTGTAGACAAAATGTATACTCGGTTTATACACATAGGAATTTAAGCGTACGGAAATGCTTCCGTATGCGTCAAAGGACCCTTCCGTTGAGGTAGCTGAAAACAATGCCAGTTCATAACAGAAGTACTAAATAAATGTACATGTTAAATACACATTAAATGCATGTTATACCTAAACGGAATGACTTATTAATTTTATCCTAACGTCTTCCTGGTTATTTGTTGACATTTATAGCGCGTTGTAGACAAAATGCATACTTGACTTATACACTGAACTGCTACTGTTTACCTTAAGTTGCGGTGGTGACACAGCACGCTACTGTTTACCTTAAGTTGCCATGGCTACGACACAGTGGAGTTTAATAGTCATGTGGTTTTATTTAACAAAATTTTATTAAATAACTTTTGACTCGTTGGACTCATAGAAAAATCAAAGTTGGTATGGTATCATATCATATTGTTTTCTCTTGGCATGCCAAATTTCATAATTTTTTGCTTTAAAAAACGTAGTTTACATTAACCTCCAGAGGAGACTAAAAGATTTCATGACGTCACTTCGCGAACGAAACCAATAGGGTTTCCCCTACAGGAAGCCAACCCCTACGGGTTTGACCCCTAACGATCGTTAGATAGTATATTTTTATACTGAAGGGAATGTCATTAATTTTCTACCACTTCATCCTGTTCAGGGTCACTGGAGCCTATCCCAGATAAGTTAGGGCATGAGGTGGGGTACACCCTGGACAATCGGCAGTTGATCGCTTGTGTTTGGAGGCGGGAGGAAACTGGAGTACTTGGGGGAAACCCACACAAGCACAGGGAGAACATGCAAACTCCACACAGAAAGACCCTGGGTGGGAATCAAACCCATGACCTTCTTGCATTGAGGCAGGATAGCTAATAAGTATTTGCATGTGTGTCGGTGTTATACCTCTGCCATACAGCTGTATTCCTGAGTGAAAGACTCCAATCCCCAGAGTAGATGTGTATTCATTAATCCAGTACTATCATGCAAACAAAGACAAACAGACAGTCAAAGATAAGATTAATACTTTAACGTCACCTTAGTGTCATTTTTGCCAGACTATAACGGCAGACATGATCAAAGTGTAGGTTTTACAGACGCGTGGATGCAGAATTAGAGACGTTATGAACACTGGAAAGGAAATGTTGGTAAAAAGAAACATTACCATCATAATAAATAAACTGTCATTGTGCGTGAGGTTTACACCATCTCAGGCTGTATCTTTCGCACTTACTCAGACACACCAATCAGGAGTGTCTCTGAATACCGTGAACAAAATATACCATGCGAATAAACACATGCTAGCAGTTGGTGCAAAGTATAATGCACGTACTAGCCATTGGTGCTAAGTGTAGTGCACGTGCTAGCCGTTGGTGCTAAGTGTAATGCACGTGCTAGCCGTTGGTGCTAAGTGCAGTGCAGATGCTAGCTGTTGGTGCTAATGGTAGTTACAGCATCATTTAAGGATTTCTCCTTAAATCAGTCAAACAACTCTAAGTTAAACATTGATGTTTATGTTTGGGATGTTTTTTCTTCCTACTCTTATGTTTTATCTAAACCGATCGCTAAATTTGCTGTTAAAAAAAAAAGCTCATATAGCTTCACATTTCTGCCATTCGACTCCACTTGAAATTATAACAGCATGGTCTTGAAAATAAATGGAAAAAAGCAGACTGAAAATATTTTGGCTACTAAAAATGTTATTTTCTGAGTTCACTGTCCATGTCAGAGAAAAGATTTTCAGACAGATTGTGACTGAACTAATGTTAAGTCATTCTGACAGGAAGTATGCGTAAATAACTGCGAAGCTTTAACTTATCAGTTATCGCTATTATTAGTTACTATGAGGAAAATACTATCATTCATAAAAAGGCAAATTCCCTCTATTATGCTAAATAATATCAACAAAATATCACAACATGATTATATCGTTAGTATTGCTGATCTAGCTGTTTCTGGCTATTCTTGTGTTCACATACTTGCTTCTGAGTGGTCAAACTAATAAACTGTTTTTGAGTACTAGCCAATCAGAGCATAGTAGGTGGGATTTCTTGGAATATACTGTATATATATCATATCATAAGTCATAATATATGGAGTCATATACATTATATTATGAGCGTAGTAGTTTATGATTTTTGATGGAGCACTGGCATGCTTTTTTAGATAAATACCACCACCTAGTGTACAAGACATATTAAGCAAACATGACAAGACTGAAAAAAAGAGATGAGGTTCAGGGATTGGATAGTCTGTTCATTAGCATATTGCATCTTTCGTATACATATAACTAGGCTTTAGAGCAGGGGTCTCCAATCCTGCTCCTGGAGGGCCACTGTCCTGCAGAGTTTAGATCCAACACACCTGCCTAGAAGTTTCTAACCTATCGTAAAGCTGATTAGCTGGTTCAGGTGTGTTTAATTAGAGTTGGCGCTAAACTCTGCAGGACAGTGGCCCTCCAGGAGCAGGATTGGACACTCCTGCTTTAGAGCCTGTACAAACTATAAACACTAAACTAAGACTTTCTCCCTATCCATGATGCTGGGTAGATCCAATATCGCCCTCTGCAGTCCTGGAGTCACATCGTCAACACATTTCAGCATAACTACAGGTTAAAACTGATAAGCTGCTGCAGGTGTAAAACTGGATCTCACCATGTCATAAACGTTAAGGATGACGGGTTCACTGGCCATTCTTCAGCCCTGAGAGAGAGAGAGAGAGAGAGAGAGAGAGAGAGAGAGAGAGAGAGAGAGAGAGAGACAGAGAGAGAGAGAATGCAGTGCAGTCCGATTATATGGTTAAACTGAGCAGGATAGAAGGCGTGTTTATCCGGTTTTACTCCTCTAAAGAAAGGCGTAAGTGTGGAGGTAGCTTCAGGAAGAGATTGTCTTATATGTCTTCCTTATTGGTCCTCTATCGTCAAGACAGGCAATTCAAAGGCCCGGAGGAATGATCAACAACACAAACATCAGGATCCACATCCAGGTGACTGACATCACTTCATCACATTATTTCAACACACCACATCTCTCCTTAAGTAGAAGAAAGACAAGTGCAGGAGGTCCAGCTACAAGCCAATGTGAGGACAGAGAGAGAGAGAGAGAGCTGGGTCTACTGCAGTGTCCCGTGAGTCAGCATTCAGTGATATACAGTCGCACTGCGCGCTTGTTCCACTAATAATGGCAGTAGTAATAATAATGACGATAATGATGGTACAGTCCGGTTTGCAGTCTCCATCAGAGCACCGAGCTCGTGCCACTCAATTTTTTCCCCGAAATCCAAAATCCGCTTGAAACCCGGGGGCTGACGTCACGACGTAGACCAGAGGCATCGGATGGGGCGCGCGGGAAGGACACGAGCTAAGATCTCTCGTCACAGGAACACCACATTATACGCATGGTTATTGGTTTTCCACGCGTAACTCCGCCCACCACACCATCACTGCTTCAGTTTTAAAGTGGAAGTGAGTGAACGTTTAAGTTCAAATCGTTTATAGATGTAACAATAAGAATAACAGTATTGTGCATTATAGTTCATAAACACCAACATAATTTTTAACTTGTACATAATAATAATAACTAATTATTATTCATTATAATAGCTTGAATAAAAAGACATTGGTGTGATAATATCCACTCTAAACCTACAATATAAGACTTTGAACGTAAAACCCTTTTAGAACTTATTTTCTACATTTGTAGATAAACTGCATGTTTAGAATATCTGTAACCTGGAACAATTATTTTCTTAGGGTAAAATGAAATACAATTGAATTCACAAATTAAAAAATAATAAGTAACATGATTTACAGGTGCATTGCAATAAACCCACAATCCTTTATACGGAGACCATTTATTACACTTTTATGCAGTGCAGCTGAAGTGGTGGCTTAGTGGATAAGATGTTGGCCTGCTGATCAGAAGATCATGAGTTCAATTCCTCAGGCCATGAAACTGAAATGAATTAACTTTCCCACGACATTCCAATTTATTGAGATGTACCTGTATATAGGCTTTTATATAATGCTTCTTGGCATTTTTATACCCTCAGGGCCCAAAGTGGCTGCTTACCTTGATTATTGGTTAATTCCTCCCCGACTAACCTCGATTTATATATAACAGCATTGCTGTACATGATCTCATAAGCATCGGCAGATTTTAATGAATTGAATCCTACAGAGAGTTTGACTATAAGACAAGGTTCTGAGTGAAACTCTTTTTACAGTCACAGCATTTGGTACTCAAATTCTAAAACTTTTTACAATTGCCATTTTTAATGTAAGCTCATCTGCTGCAGTTTCTGAAAGTTGTGTGTAACGTGCACTAACTGCTAATGCCTCCATGGTGCGATGTATAAGATAAATACAGTACTCAGAAACACACACTGGGAGTGGCTACCTCCTAACACATGCACGCACGCACACACAAACACACAGAGGACTAAAAGCTTATATCTGACATTAATGGACTTCCTACTATCGGCCTCAGCATTTTAAACTGAACATTGATTTCTGTAAGTTGCTGGCTGGACACACACTTGTTTTTGTACCTTAGTGAGGCCATTCCATTGGCACAATTGTTTTTAGTGTACAAATTGTACATTATATCCACATAGCCTCCCCCTATTCCTAAATAAAACATTGTTTAGTATGTTTTTAAACGCCATTTTACTTATGGGCACTCATGAAATGTCCCCTTAAAACATGCTTATGTCATAATACCAGTGTAATACCCATGTCATTACACAAATTTGTTTCCCCATAAATTCATGAAAACAAGTTCACACACTCACACTTCCACTCGTCTTTGTGTGGGAAGATTGTTTTCTGCTCTCTCATTAATAGATCCTTTTCTCACTAATAGATCAGCCCTGCACCATTCTTGCAACCCCTCATTTAACCCTCTAGTAGTGAATGTTCACTTGACCACTTCTCCAAATATTTGGAGTGGGCCTTGACTGCACCACCACTACTTTCTACTTCAAAATTATGTACACACCCAGCTGTTTGTATGGATCGGTGTAAGTTATCACATCAACATCAAAGTGCTCATTATTTATTTACATGAAATCACAAGTGCACTTTACACCATCCGAACAGCATCAAACCGCCACCATCTGTGCTACTCCCTCCAGATGGACAGGGGTATTTAACACAAATACACACTGTGTATACCGAAACACTTTCGGGCAAGTGTATAATTATGCTTGCACGTTTTAACCGCAGGGGCCAGCACATTGTGTCTCTCTCTCGCTCTCAAGCAGACACACAAATACACACTGACACACACGCACACAAGTTCATGCTTTCCTCTCATGCACAGACACTTTCTTTCTCTTCCTTTTGTGACATGCTTTGTCACAATGAGAAAAATTTGACAAGTTTTAACTGGAACATAGGATTAAATCACAGCCTTTTAATAGGGGCCAAGTTTAGACTACGTTTAATCAGCCAATCATACATATACTCTACTGTATGACATCACCAAAGCTCAGTTATAAACATCGTACCCCTTACATCAGTTAGTTGCTAAGACTAGCTTTGGCATAAACTGGCTAAGTGATGTATGGCAAGTCATGATCGATTTCAAAG
The DNA here is from genome assembly GCA_028566295.1 of Liobagrus marginatus. Classification (NCBI taxonomy): domain Eukaryota; kingdom Metazoa; phylum Chordata; class Actinopteri; order Siluriformes; family Amblycipitidae; genus Liobagrus; species Liobagrus marginatus. The sequence goes on from JAOUQX010000033.1 coordinate 96,715, forward strand.
TTTGTACACCCAAGGACAAAGTGCTTATGACAATAAAAACATGTTTTGCAGCAAGGTAATGTATTACGAGCAACAAAAATGTCACATTTGGTAAATGGCTGATTATAATTAGCCTAAGCGCTGCCCCATGACTCAGAAATGCCTGTCAATCGAGTTTCATTACAGATTTTCATCAAAAATCCAAATGATTCAATCATCCACAAAATACAGTATTCCATATTCATAAGCATTTATACTATACAATCGCCTTCTGTTCTCTTTGCGTGTGGTCATATTTCAGTCATGAAGAAATCTATGTGATCTGCATTTCTGTTCATACACTTCACTTAGCAACATACTTCTGTTTAGTCCTCCTGTGTGTGTGTATAATCATGGGTAATCAGCTATTAGTTACTGATGATTAGCATTTTTGTATTTGAAAAGAATCTGAATGGAGGTTGAACTGCTGCAGCTCAGACTGTTCCCTGTGTATTTGGACCCTCGGCAGGAGAAAGTCTGTACTGGGTGTGCTGTTAAATCGGCGTGTATCTCCTAAAGCCTCCAGGACGTCTGTAGTAGATGAAGGCTGCGATGGCCACCGCAGCTAGAAAAACGCTGATCAGCACCAGGGACGATGTGGGCAGCGAGAAATCTCCATCAGGGCGTGAACCCTGTGAACCGTTAAAGCTGTGAGCAGGCTATGAAACAAAAAACAACATGCAAGCACACAATAAATCTCACAATGCAGTTCAGAGTACACTATAATAAAAAAGCAGAAAAGGAGGCAGGGTTTAGTCAGAAAAGATGCCATTCTGTTACCTATATTATTATTTTGTTAAACCCACAAGATGTTCTGATCCTCTGAGCAACAATCTTGAGTGTTAACTCTTTAATCCTCTACTGCAGTGGTTTTCAACCGGTGGGCCGCAGCCCCCCAGTCTATATTGCAGGGGGGCCGCCAATAACCATTAAAAGAAATAATAATATTGTTACACACGTTAAAACGCCTAGCTTTTGTGTAAATTTTTTTTTGCAGTGGGCTGCCGAAACGTATGTTTGGTTGTGTGGGCTGCGAGTTGAAAAAGGTTGGGAACCACTGCTCTTCTGCCAGTTAGGGTTCATCAGGGAGTTTTAAAGTGCAGATATTTCCAGATTCACATGTCCATTTACATGCAGGTACCAGTGTGCTCAGATGAGTCACTGAAAATACAATCAGTGTGACTAAATGATAAAACAAACGGAGACACAAAACTAAACAAATGTGTGTGTGCGTGTGTGTGCATGCGCTGCTGACCTGCTGCTGAACGTGCAGTGTGACCTCCTCGCCTGCTGAACGAAACAACTCTACTGCAGCACTGTGACACAGATTCTCCAGCTTACGACCGTTTATCTACAAACACACACATACACACATGCGTTAATGGCATTCCAAAACAGCAGGTTTATTTTACAATGGTGTGTGTGTGTGTGTGTGTGTGTGTGCGTGTGTTACCGCTAAAATCTGGTCTCCCTCCTGCAGACGGCCATCAAGTGCTGCTGCACCGTCCTCTTTGATCTTGGCCACGTAGATCCCGCTATCATTCATTACATACTGCTGGTCGACGCCCCCCACAATGTTAAAGCCCAGACCTTCATCACAGACACAATCAATTAGTGCACACTTTAATTGGAACACCAGTACACCTACTCAGTCATGCGGTGATTCACACTGTGCTCGGCCATTCCTATTATATTATTAGTCCATTGTGTCCTGAAGGTTTTTTTGTTGGTCATGCGCATAACTTAAGCAAGATCATCGCCGACTAGTTTCTTAAACATCGTTGTTTACTAAAAATCCTTTATATTGTGGAGGTTTACAGCATGAACGTGCTCCTGAAACATCAGCAGGAACTCTGTGAAGTCATCAGTTCAACATGAGAGCAACGTGCACGCCAACCTGGTTTGAGTGCAATATCTAATAACATGACCACTGTGTGTGAGAGTGTAATGTATGCGAGATCATTAAAAAACTAAACAAAAAGAGCAATTACATTAATTACTGATTACATCGTTTCAGTGGGCCAATAATATAAGTGCATGAATTACTGATTAATACAACAGTTAATAAATAAGTTAGTAACTTATTAAGTTAACTAGTAAGCATTACCTCGTGACTAGTTTTCTATACAACACACCAAACTATTTATTAAATAACACTTTATTTAAAATATACTAGGAGGTGAATAATTACTTTTGTAAACAATATTTAAATACATGTTTAAGAAACACAAAAACTAGAGAGAAATGTTAAATAAAGAGTAAATTACACCAAAATAAAGACGCAGTTACTTTCACTTTGTCATTGTTGCGACTTTCTGCTGATTCAAACTAAGCATGAGCATTAGCCTTTTAACCCTCAGCATGCCCCACTAACGCACTCGGATTAACATAGTTTACTAGTAAACCAAAACGTGTCGGTTAGTATCAGCAACTTTTAATGAAGATTTCAATAAAAAAAATAGAAATCTATTGCGTATATTTAACGTGACAGAGGACTGTGATAAACATTTAGCATGCATGCTAATGAACTACTGTACACTCATCTCCTGCTGAGTAGTTCAGTTAAAAGTAGAGTATCTCTCTTCCTACCAGCGGGTCCTCTCCTGAGCTGAATTTCCAGAACGGGGTGTGAGCTGTGTGCTGATCCATTCATCTCTCCCGCGTTTTCTCTCGGGCTTTCTTTCTCTATCTTCTAGCTAAAGGCACTTTTATTAAACTCTCCGCCGGTTTATACAGCTAAAGGTGAAATTGCGGTTACAGCGTCGCGCTCAAACACAACGCGCCAACACATCGCTCCACTGACCCCTACAGACTGGGATCAGTAGCACAACGAGGTGACGTCACACGAACAGGAAGTGACTGCCGTTATTCGACCTGGAACTCTTGAATTTGCTACCCGTACGCACAAACGTACAACACTCACACAGAACAATGTTAAAATTGTGTTATAAAATCTATTATTTGCCAATTTCTGCATTAATCATTCAGTCCAAAAAATGATATACAGGGTTTGCTTTCCCAATAAAAAATATAAATGTTATAACAGTAAACAAAGTATGGGAGAGCGAGGACGAAAGTATAAGTGTAATTTTAAAAGATGTTTTAGACGGAGATATATTTTGGCTGTTGGCAATAACCTAAAAGTGTGTTCTATCAATACCAGGACGTATTTTGTACACACATCTTTTTCAAAAGTAACACGACAATACAAGCTAGATTTTTGTGCTACTCTTGTATTTATTAAATATACATGATTATGACCTTGTTAATATGTAACTGCAAACATATATTCGCCTTTATCTTTGCAACAATAAAGAAATTACATTTTCATTTTAAATTGCAGTTTTATTAATACAATTTAATCAAAAGTAGCCAGCCAGTAAAAACGTAAATTGTTTAGAATATTTTTATATCAATCCATTTTTTATAAAACATTTCGATTGGAAACACTTCAAATTCATAAGTGGAAGTGGAAAAGCTAAGGTACAGCAATTATGATAACCTCAAGTGTTTATTTCGTCCCGACAGGAACTCCTGTCAATAATTCCCGATTTACTTTTAAACTGAAAAACTCTGACCAGGCAAACTGCAAGATGTGTTACAGCACTAAATAACCTGTTGATTGATCATTACTGTGACCCATGAGAAGAAAAACACAACTTGTGATTAGGAAAAGTATGGCACTCGAAAACAGCAATCAAGACCTAATCCCAGGAAATGATGACAAAATCACATGATATCTGGCAGCTCCTTCAAGGGTTGCATGCTGAACGTGCTGTGATAGTTTGTAATGTAAATGTAGGTTAGGGCTCTGGAGAAAGTCGGTTCGTGTACTTTCGTCCCTCGTTACTTTCGACCCACTCGCCCCTAATATATTCATGAGTGTGTGTCGATAAAAACAGCGTAATGAAGACTGTTGGGTCTATTTCCCTGATAAAGCTGTGCACGGTGTAGCTGAGACTCCTCAGGTGTTGGATGAAACAATTAGGTACGTTTACATGGACACTTTTTTTTCAATCGGATTGATTTCAATCCGATTGTTGAATCGGAGCACACGTGTTT
>JAOUQX010000033.1:161857-176229 GCA_028566295.1 Liobagrus marginatus
CACAGTGAAACATCAAAACAGCGAGTTCTACAATCAAACAGTGAAACATAACAAAACATGAAGTGCGCAGACGAGTTGGCAAACTGCCAACTAAACATAAATATAACCCCAGTAGCGTCTGTGCACGTCACAGTTTTATGTAAATCTTTTATTACTACAAAGACTACAAATTGGGCTTGACCCCGATAATTGCTGTTTGCAGATATATTTATGGTTTTGTATTCGCTCATCATCTTTGAATAGCTGATAGAAATAAAAGAAACTTTAGATAGAGAAACTAAATTCCCAGTTGCAGTTATCGGCTGTGTTTATGAATGGCTCATGCTTTCAGAATGGAATTTAAAAACATTGTGATCTTAAGGTTTTCCCAAACATATCAATTAAAGAGAAACTGGATTGTAATTTGTCATGTTCATTTAGATTTTTTTCTAACTTTAATGTTGGTTATTATATTTTTTGTTCTTATCATCGTGGTTCACTTATTGCAATTAGAATTGAAAGCCCTATTTGATCATATTTGTGCTGAATGACTCATGCGTTTGCTCATATCTGCACCCTTTAATATAGCCCCGCTGCAAGAAAATATGTGCACGCACGTGTCATTACAGATGAACTCTTACAAATACAGATTTAAAATACAGATACATTACATTGGCTCCCAGTTAAATATCGCATTGACTATAAAATACTAATGTTGACTTATAAAGTTCTGAATAGTCTCCAGCCGCCATACCTATGCTTCTACATACTTCTACTTCTACAACCCGAACTCCGGAATACTAATATTTAATCATTGTAGAACATAGATAACATAACAAATGTATAAACTGAGAAATTTGACACTTTCATACAGTAAATGAGTTCATTCACTTTTCCGGAATGTGGGTTGTATTTTTCTATGATCTGATGATAAAGATGCAGGTTATTTATTAGTACCGCATGTGATAAAAGCTACAGCAGGGTGCAGAGCTTTCTCTTACAAAGCCCCATAGTTATGGAACAGTCTCACAATTAGACACCGTCTCAATGTTTAAGTCCAAGATAAAAACACATTTATTCAGTCAAGTTTATTAGAATTAGTTCAATCGCAGGTAAAAGAGCAGATCAAGAGGGTTCATGAGCATTGAGTATTTTGGTGAACTGGGATGTCTGGATGCCGTCATTCTACCTACTCTCATTTATCGCTGCTTTTGCTGACAGAGGAGTAAAAGTTTTTTAAAGTAAGGTTTCTTGGTAAAGTTCCTAGTGATATTTCCAGTCAGGATGCGGTCAGTGGTGCAGGTGCAGCTGTTCCATAGCACATAAGAAGGTAGTTAGAAGTCTTTTTGGGACCTAAGGCGAAAAAGACACGGCCACGCCTTCTTCACCATACTGTTAAGTTGACAGAAGCATTACAGATTTGATCCCGTAGCTCTAACAGTGCGAACAGTCCATTCTCTCCACTGGGGTCCTGTTAATTGTTTGGTAGTTCTTCTCCTAGTGAAATCTTTTCTGCATCTTAATGTCTTGCTGATGGTCAAAATGAGAGTTAAATTGAGACAGTTGACACATATGATATGTTCTAGTGTGAATAAAAGATGGCTATGAGATTTGCAAATCATTTCATTCTGCTTTTATGTTGGTTTTACACAGCGTCCCAATGTTTGGAATCGATGTTGTACATATATAATAAACTGCATGTCTGTGCTTTTGTTAGCATGTTTCAGTAACCGTTAGCACAAGGCACAGTCAGAGAATTTACTCAAGCAGGACATCTCACACTACTTCAACAAGATCACTTCTCTTAGGTCCTCCAAGAAAGATACGGGATATGCATGTTCCAGTATGATGCGTGTTAACGAGTGTAAAGCTGTGTGTGACAATGGGGTATGATGTTATACATTTGATAGTAATACATAAAGACCATGTACATCTACATTTAAAATGCATATAACCTCTAACTACACATTCTGCTGTCCCCAAAATGAGGATTGGTTCCCCCCCCCCGAGTCTGGTTCCTCTCAAGGTTTCTTCCTAACATTACATTTAGGGAGTTTTCCCTTGCCATCGTTGCCTAAGGCTTGCTCATTGGGATATATGTCATACTTTCACTTTTTTTTAATTTCTTCTTAATGTGAATTTTCTGTTAAGCTGCTTTGGGACAATGTGTATTGTTAAAAGCGCTTTATAAATAAAACTGAATTGAATGTACAGTAGTACACAGTATAGTCCCAGGGCTTCTTATGCACGGACATCTGTATGAGAACACACACACACTATATTCCTTTATTGATTGAGATTGAGTAAAATCTTGAGTAGGTGGATTCACCTGTGATGGGACACCAGCCCATGGCAAAACCAATTACACACACTCATTTACACGTTGGTCAAATTTCAAAAGCCAACAGACTCTGAACACTAACATTTATGAAACTTTAGCAAAAATATTCATTTACTTGTCATCGCCTACATTACAGTTCTCTCTCAGTAGGAATATCACATACAGACAGGATATACAAACCCTGACTTGGTGAATGATGTTGAAACCGACTTTAATGCTAACTTTAAACGGCGCCCCTCAAAGCCCAGTGTAATAACCGTGTTAATAGCATCTGATCAATAGTGAGTCTGTAAAGTCACAGGGTTGAATTGCACAGTGACGCGGTGCTAAAACAGTAGTATTACACACATTTCTCAGAGTCCCTTTCATTGGACATCACGCAGCTTTGAGCGTGTCTACAGAGCAAACCGGGCTTCCAGCTCGTCAGCGATTGCTATGCCGATGGCAAGGGATGAGGTCGCTGCGGGCGACGGTGCATTTCGTACATGTAACACTCGGCTGCCAAGCTCTCCAACGCCACCATCAAACACAAAGTCGTCCACAAGCTTACCGTCACGATCCAGAGCCTGTGCACGCACTCCGGATGGACCCCTACACACACACACACACACTAAAGCTACAGTACCCCATCTAGTCTGCAGTTTAGGACAACCAGTTATTGTGTGCGTGTGTGTATTCTGTACCTGACAACATCACTTGGTTGGAGTTCTGGTATGTACTTTTTCAGCATTTTCACCTGCGCACTGATAAACATCGCTCTGTACATCTCACCTACACCAAACCACATGTTCTTTATCACCAACTTCTGCAGACCCCTACGCACGCGCCCACACACACACACACACTACAATTAGTTACCGTTGATTACTTTTCTTAACTGCTTTACTGCTGAAAAAAGAGGAAAAAAATGTGTGCGTGTATTCTTGTTTTCATAAGTTATGAGGACACACATTTGTATAATGACATGGGTATTACACTGGTATTACAAGACAAGCATGTTTTATGAGGTCATTTCATAAGGCCCTGTAAGTAAAATAGCTTTAACCTACAACCTGGCGTCCACATATGTGGACATAATGCAAGTCAAACCAAAGCTAGGGTCTTAGGAGGTTAAAAACATATTAAACAATGTACAGCGGGGCAAAAAGTATTTAGTCAGCCACCAATTGTGCAAGTTCTCCCACTTAAAAAGATGATAGAGGCCTGTAATTGTTATCATAGGTAGACCTCAACTATGAGAGACAAAATGAGAAAACATCCAGACAATCACCATTGGCCGATTTGAAAAGATTGTATGGCCTTTGGAAAGAACAGGCCTCTCTCATCTTTTTAAGTGGGAGAACTTGCACAATTGGTGGCTGACTAAATATTTTTTTGCCCCACTGTATTAGCAAACATGTAAAATTCAGAATGTTGTGTGTATGATGTGTAGATTTAGGAGTATGGTAGGGTAGGGGGATAGAATGTACAGTTTGTACACTAGAAAAACCATTATGCCTATGGGTAGCAAAACAAACATGTGTCTGTGTGTGTGCTACCTGAAGGTGAGCGCATCTGTCAAGTCGTGTGTGTTGAAGTCAGTCAGGGCGTATCCCTCACGTTTAAATGCCAGCACAGCGTTCGGTCCAAGCCACACACTGCCGTCCATACGGGGGGTGAAGTGAACACCGAGGAATGGGAATCGAGGATCTGGGACCTACACAGACACAGTGAGTGCACCCACTCCCTCTGCTGACACCTGAGTGTGTGTGTGTGTGTGTGAGAGAGAGAAAGAGAGAGAGACGTACCGGGTAGATGTTGCCTTTAATGAGGTAGTTTTTCTCTGGCTTAAGCACAAGGTAATCTCCTCTGAAAGGTACAATGCGTGGCTCAGCGCTGCAGCCTGAGATCTCAGAGAGACGATCAGAGTAAAGACCTCCACATGTCAGCACGAACCGACAACGAACCTCCTCTTCCTACACACAAACAAAAAAAACATGAGCACATACTGTTAGTGCTGGCTGACAGGGTCTCTGAGACAACAAGGGCGGAGCCTAAGGACAATCTGCTCAACCATCACCAGTGGCCCCATCTATCAGTAACATAGTTACACTTGGTACATCACTAACTAGCTAACAGGAGCTAAATTATTAACGTATGTTAAGTGTGTTATTAAAGTGCTTCAAAGCAAAGCCATGGCTGAGCCTTCTCCTAAGGCAGGACAGAAATGACTTGTGAATGGCTGATGAAGTGCAACTTAAGCTCCGTCTTTATTGGCCCTGTGACGTCACTGGCCAGCATCTCACACACCTTTGAGCTCCTGATGATAATTGGATATTTCAGACCTGAAAAGATTAAAAAAATAAAAATAAAAAAAAACAAAAAAAAAACACCACTTTACCTTCCTGAACTCTAATATATTTTGGCATTAATATATCTCTAATGGGTTTCACTGGGTTTATAGGTGTGTGTGTTTGTGTGTGTGTTACCGTCAGAGCTCTGAGGTGGACTTTGTGCAGCAGGTTTGATGTCTGAGACAGTGAACATGGTTCTGATGGAGCCCCCGGCTTGCTGAAAATCTGCAGCGTATGATAAACATACCTCACGCCAGTCTACAATCCCTGTGTGCGGCGAGTCCAGAGCCATGATCCCCTACACACACACACACAACACCCTGCAGTAAGGTATTTTTCTCGTTCTCTCAAGCACAGACACACACACACACACACACACAGGGACACACACACAGAGTTTACCTTGCAGTAAGGCTCTCTCTCTCGGATATCCTTAGCGCTGATTAGTGTGAGGTCTTTCACATTGTTCTTCTGTCCGCGCTCATACAAACCTTTCAGACGTGGAACCTCCTCGCTGTCCACTGCTACTATCAACTTAATAAACAAACACACACTTGTTTTGCTATCTTGAAGACATTCCATAGGCATAATGGTTTTTAGTGTTTAAACTGTACATTTATCCCTAACCCCTACCCATCACAGACGCACCCCTACCATACCACTACTCTTAAAAATCTACTCATCACACACACACACCCCTACCATACCCCTACTCCTAAACCTACACACACAGACACACCCCTACCATACCACTACTCATAACACACATACACCCCTACCATACCCCTACTCCTAAACCTACACATCACAGACACACCCCTACCATACCACTACTCATAACACACATACACCCCTACCATACCCCTACTCCTAAACCTACACATCACACACACCATTCTGCAGTTTTACACTTTTAATAAAATATTGTTTAGTATGTTTTTAAAGCTATTTAGCTAATGGAGACTCATAAAATGACCTCATAAAACGTGCTTATGAAAGTTCTCACACACCCACACACTTTTTAATAACATACAAATTACGTTTTGTCTGTAGAGAAAAAAGTACATCCCCAGTCCAGAACTTAACATAAAACACACACACACACACGCTTACTTTGCCACATTTCCTGTATGGGATGTTCTTCTTGTCGAAGTATTCATAGGCCAGAGTCGCTCCTTTCACACACAGCCGAGCCTTCAGTGAACCTGGAGTGTAATACACACCACTGTGGATCACCCCACTGTTATGTCCCGACTGATGGCGTGCTGAAAGACAGACCGAGAGAGAGTTAGACAGAATGAAATTGCAACAATTAAATAACAACTCTTACTAACATCTCCTATTTACAGGTGCATGTCAGTAAAAAAGTTCATTTATTTCATTAATCCAACTCAAATTGTGGAACTTGTGTATTAAATAAATTCAATGCACACAGACTGAAGTACTTTAAGTCTTTGGTTCTTCAATTGTGACGATTTTTCCCACATTTAACAAAAACCCACCAATTGACTTTCAACTAATGGAATACGTCATAAGACCAATAAAAACATTTTTAGTAAATTGTTGGCCTTCTGGAAAGTATGTACATTTACTGTATATGTACTAAATACTTGGTAGGGGCTCCTTTTGCTTTAATTACTGCCTCAATTCAGCATGGCATGGAGGCCACTGGAGGCAAATGAGAAACAAGAGACCAAAAAATGCAGATGAGCTGAAGGCTACTGTCAAAGAAAGCTGGGCTTCCATACCACCTTAGCAGTGCCACAGACCGATCGCCTCCATGCCACACTGAATTGAGGCAGTAATTAAAGCAAAAGGAGCCTCTACCAAGTATTGAGTACATATACAGTAAATGTACATACTTTCCTTAGTTAAGAGTGAATTGGTGGGTTTTTGTTAAATGTGGACAAAATCATAACAGTTAAAGAACCAAAGACTTAAGTACTTCAGTCTGTGTGCATTGAATTTATTTAATACACAAGTTCAACAATTTGAGTTAAATTACTGAAATAAATGAACGTTTCCTCGACATTCTAATTTATTGACATGCACCTTTACATTCCCATCCATAATGTCTTTCACACTCTCACCGAGCTCTCTCTCTTTCTCCAGAAGAATGAATTTAAGGTCCGGGTGTCTCAGGATGAGCTCTCTGGCTGTGGCCAATCCCACAATACCACCACCCACTACTGCCACATCACACACACTGCAGAACACAAACATACACAATAATTGTCAGTAAAGTGTGCAAGTATGTTATTGGATAAATGAAGCCTTTACGTGTTAATCTTCATGCAGATCTTTACTGCTATATTAGCATTATAAATCCAGGGTAAGGCAAAACTCTGGACTAATAATTCCTGGTGGATACATTTCTGGTGTTCCTATAAATGTTGTGCCATTACAGCTGGTGTCAGACGCAGATGAAGCGTCCGATCTCCTTCAGTGCTAATGTTAAACTCTCAGAAAATCCAGCAAAAATTAAAAACCTCTAAACACCAAGGGAACAGAAAGCCAGGGAGGCAGTGATGGTAAACCCTGTCCTATGTTAACTAAGAAAGTCCAAAGCAGAGAACACAAACAGTATTAATCCTCATCTATTGTCTAGCGCTTATCCGGTTCAGGCTCGTGGGGGCGCTGGTCTCTATCCCAGTTAACTTAATCTCTAATTAATCACAGGGCTAACACTTAGAGACAGACAACCATTCATACACACATTCACTCCTATGGACAATTTAAAGTAGCTAATTCACCTATGCCCAATCTCATGTGTTTGGAGGCGGGAGGAAACCAGATTACTTGGGGAAAACCGGCGCAAGCACAGGGAGAACATGCAAACTCCACACAGAAACACCCTGGACGGGACTTGAACCCATGACCTTCTTGCTGTGAAGCAGGAGTGCTAATCACTCTACCACTGTGCCGTCAACACAGTATTAATTTGTAATGAAGAGCTTGTTTGCATAACATTTCTTACGAGTGTGTACAAAAGCTTGCCCTTTCCTTTGGAATCTGTAACAAAAACTACTAACATTAGAGGTGTGTCCAGAAAGCAATTTAAATGATATTAAACATTTACTAATAGAAAATTAAACATTGTCTATTAGGAGAAAAAAAATCAGGCTCTCTTTCCAAACAGGTCTTGGCAAATGAGTTGACGGTGTTCCTTCCGGTCAGGTGACACATTTCTCATGTTTAAATCACGAGTCAGGATTTCATGAACAATTGACTTGGTAATTCCAATTTCCTCTACTATCCTTCTGATAGTTAATCATTCGACAGACTTCACTACATCCACATGCGTTCTGTTCTGATTTTGATGAAGAGGGCATGTCCCGGTACTCTTCAACACTTTTTCGTCCTTCCTTGAAGGCTTTGTGCAATCAGTGCACTTGTGCAGATAACACAGATTCTCCATAAGCTTTCCTCAACATATTCCCAAAGCTTTGGATCCAATTTTTCCCAATCACACAAAATTCGTCTGTGTACCGCTGTTTCAAATGTGCTTGCATTAAAAAAAAAAAAAGTGGCATTTGAAAGTGCAGTCTCACCAAACAGCTCTGTTTAATAACATGTTCAAAAGTTTACACCCCCACTGAGGCTCTAGATCATGTGTTTATGAAACGTTAGAATATGTTCATTCGGTGAACTGAAACCCGAAACAAGCTCAAGCCTGCAGAAGAAAATTTCAGGAACTTTTACACACGCCCTGAACCTGAAAAGAGACACAAGAGGGCTGTGTGCGCGCCAACATTCAACACAATCATCAAAAACACAACAAAGATAAATCCTTTATTTCTCAAAAACTACATGGCAAATATTGTATGCAATATTATTTACTCATGTTAAAAAACAAGAAAGGTATTTTGTGAATGAATAAAGTATTACTATAAATTGCATGAATTTACATGAAATTGCATTAGACACATCACGTGGGACACATTTGTAATTATCCTGTATTAAAGAGGAAGAAAACCTTTTGCACTCAGCAGCAAACCTCTCAGAAATTAATGTAGTGTATTCGTCACTTATCAAATCTGGGGGCTAGTAATTTAAAGACAGTGCTGTTTTACATTCTTCCTGTGAAACACCTGGGCCAGGTGAGGTTTCCGCTGCGCGCTTGAAGAACATGTCTGAGCGAATAAACTCTTAGAAACACCTAAGTTACACTATCACCTCCATTCACTATAACTGCAAGGTTTTACTCACTCTCCATGCTGCTGGCGGACTGTAACACGTCCCAAAGCTGCTGTGGGGCTCTTGTGGCGTAAAGAAGCGCTGAGCAGAGCGTTACTGAGAGCGCGGTTCATAGCGGAGGGTTATAAGGCTGAATAACACACTTTCATTACATTGTGTTCATCTTTGTGCCCTGTACCAATAACACACCACTGCGTCACACCCAGGGAAAATGTCAAAATAAAAGCCGGGGGAATTTTATTTCCAATGCTGTACAGTATTTTAAATTAGCTTTATGACATCCTGTATATTAGTAGCTTACTAGCCTAGCTCAGCGCACAAGCGAAGAGTTCTCTAGGGACTCTAGCGCTCGGATTAAAACGCTTCAGTTTTCCGTGTCTATACAAATCAACATGGCGTCCGTGGATCTGCGAGGTAACCCAGCGGCGCATTGTGACACATTTTTTCCTCATAGTTAGAACGTTGGTTCTATATATAAAGTTAATATTCATTTTTGTTTAATGGAAACTAGCTGAAATTCACTGCCAGTGAAATTCATCTCTCTCTCTCTCTCTCTCTCTCTCTCTCTCTCTCTCTCTCATGAGAACTGAACAGCCTAACATTAGCTAAGGAGCTAAATAAGTACATGCGGTTTTTTTTTACTATTTAGTACATTTACTGTCATGACATGAGTCATGTTCTTAATTTAAATATTTAAGAGGCGTCGAAATATTTGTTATAATATTGATAATAATAATTGTTATTGTTGCTGTTATTGCAAACTAAACCCGCAGGTTTTTTGTTATTGCTTTGTGTTCATTTTGACTGTCCTCTATCTATTTATTTATCTATCTATCTGTCTACCTATCTATATTAAACTTAAGAATCGTATATACTATTTATTCTTTAATCTAAATGTTCTATTTTCTGTGAAGCAGCTTTGGGACAATGCCTTGTTAAAAGCGCTATAGAAATGAATTTGAATTGAATTGTGTGTATATAAACTGTGTGAAATTTATTTTGTCCTGCAATAATTGTAGATAATCTGCTGGGTATTTCGTGGGTTGACAGCAGCTGGGTGCCGATGCTGAACTCTGGGAATGTTCTGGATTATTTCTCGGAGAGGAGCAACCCTTTTTATGACAGAACCTGCAACAATGAAGTTGTGAAGATGCAGAGACTCACTCTGGAGCACCTGAAGTATGATCAGCTTCTCTGTAAACATCACCTGTCTGGGTTTACACACATAGACTAACATCAATGTGTTAAGGTTCTAACCAGGATTTAGGAATATTCAGAAATGTTTTTTATCACTGCATCCAGAACATATAACAGATTAGACTTTCCTTCAGCAGACTCACCTCACAACAGGAAAGCAAAAGATACTCCAATTTCTTTTCTAATGTGTTTACAGCTCTCAAATCTCTCTTTTTTTTTTTTTTAGCATAATCTTAATGCAGGAAATATTTGTGTGTGCAGGCAGATGGTTGGAGTGGAGTATATACTGCTGCATGCTCAGGAGCCCATTCTCTATATCATCAGGAAGCAGCAAAGACAATCACCTTCACAACGTTAGATTTACCTCTAACACACTCACAACACAAATGCACTTTAGTGACGATAAATTGAATTAAATCTCTCTCTCGCTCTCTCCCGCATTGTAGTTATTCCTTTGGCTGATTATTACATCATTGCTGGTGTGGTGTATCAGGCTCCGGATCTCGGGTCCGTCATCAGCTCCAGACTGGTGAGTTCCTGGATGGGTTCTGCTTTCTTTGGGAACTGTTCCTGATAAAGTTGTTTATTTTGTAATGAAAAGGGGCCTTAAGGAAAAACTTTATATAACACACTCCAATGACCAGAGGAAATAGTATTATATAAATTACAGTAATATGTGTGTAGTTGTCTGCTGTTCATGGGATCCAGTCAGCGTTCGATGAAGCCATGTCATTCTGCCGTTATCATCCATCAAAGGGCTACTGGTGGCATTTTAAAGACCAAGAGGAGCGAGGTAAGTACAGTACATACAGTAGCTCACAAAAGTAAGTACACCCCTGACATTTTTGTAAATATTTTATATCTTTTCATGTGACAACACTGAAAAAATGACACTACTACAGTGTAAAGTAGTGTGTATACAGTTTGTATAACAGTGTAATTTTGCTGTCCCCTCAAAATAACTCACCACACAGCCATTTATGTCTAAACCGCTGCCAACAAAAGTGAGTACACCCCTAAGTGAAAATGTCCAAATTGGGCCCAAAGTGTCAATATTGTGTGTGACCACCATTATTTTTCAGCACTGCCTTAACCCTCTTGGCCATGGAGTTCACCAGAGCTTCACCACTGGAATCCTCTTTCACTCCTCCATGACTACATCATGGAGCTGGTGGATGTTCGAGACCTTGTGCTCCTCCACCTTCAGTTTCAGGATGCCCTACAGATGCTCAAGAGGGTTTAAGTCTGGAGACATGCCCAGCCTGTCCAAACCTTTAACTTCAGCGTCTTTAGCTCTAATACAATGGTTGTCTTGGAGGTGTGTTTGGCCCATTCTACGAAGGGAAGGGATCATGCTCTGCCTCAGTATGTCATAGAACATGTTGGCATTCATGGTTCCGTCAATGAACTGTAGCTCCCAAGTGCCAGCAGCACTCCTACAACCCCAAACCATGACACTCCCACCACTATGCTTGACTGTAGGCAAGGCACACTTGTGTTTGTACTCCTCAACTGGTTGCCACTACACACGCTTGACACCATCTGAACCAAATAAGTTTATCTTGGTCTTATCAGACCACAGGACAATAATAATATGTAATCCATGTCCTTTGCTTGTCATTAGCAAGCTGTTTGCAGGCTTTCTTGTGCATCATCTTTAGAAGAGGTTTCCTTTTGTGATGAGTCACGCAGTAATGCTGGCAATTTGGACATTTTCACTTAGTGGTATACTCACTTTTGTTGCCAGCGGTTTAGACATTAATGGCTGTGTGTTGAGTTATTTTGAGGGGCATTAGAATTTACCCCTATACAAGCTGTACACACACTACTTTACATTGTAGAAAAGTGTAATTTCTTCAGTGTTGTTACATGATATGTTCTAATAAAATATTTACAAAAATGTCAGGGGTGTACTCACGTTTGTGAGATACTGTACACACACACACAATTTTAAAGGCAAACCCCCTCATATGTGTTTACTTCCCCCTGTGTGTGTAGAGAAAGTAAAGCCAAAGCAAAAGAAGAAAGAAGAGCCGAGTTCACTGTTTCAGAGACAGCGGGTAGACACACTGCTCCTTGACCTGAGGAACAAATTCCCTCCATTGTTCTACCAGGTAACACACACACTTTAGGCATCTCAAAAGTGTTTTTGTCTAAAAATGTGTTAATTCATGGATGTAAACTAATTTTTGGATATTAATTTGTTTGTAGCCAAAACCAGGAGAGAAACCTGTTCCAGGTAAACTCTCATTTCACCATAATAAAGTAAAAAACATTTATAAACATTCAACAGCATGCTTAGTGACTTTAGATAACTTTTGCTCAGTCTTTTGTATTTCTGTAGGGTACCTTATTAGAATGTTATGGTTGTGTTTGCAGCTCAATGTAATTATAAAAGCATAACATTGTGTATTTTTATTTGGACATAATTTGAAATACTTTATTTTAAGGATTATTGATTAAAGTGTGTGTGTGCGTGTGTATGTAGTGGAGGTGAAAAAGGAGGCAGAGCTTCCATCCGAAGCAGTAAAACAGGAAGAGCGAGAGGCAGCCATTAAACCTCCTGCAGCTTCAGGAACCACTAAACCTCCACCTGAGAAACGAGCACGCCTGCAGTGACACACAATGCAGTATTAATGATGTATAATAATATGATGGTTTACCTAAAATAAAATGTGCAAACTATTCTGAACCCAGCTGGAGTTCAGCATGGTGAGCATTTCATTCCTCACCAGTGTTTTATAATCTACAGGAATTTTTTCCTAACCCTCATCACATCATTTTCTCCTTTTTTAGGAAAACCTTTTGTGTGGGTTATTGTGCAAATAGTTATTTTTTTAATCTATGTAGACTTATTTTTACAAACCTCTATAATTGTTACTTAATACTAATGAGATGACATCACCCAGCAGGTATGGCTGTTAAAATAAACAAATATAATAATTTTGTTTTTTGGTAAATAAATAGGGTTGTTGAATCCAGTGTTTATATGAATGTGTGACGTTCCTTGTTTGTATTGAGTATGTCTTAAATTGTTGTGCAACAGTTATTACTGTAACACAAAGTGGACCGATATAACAACATGCACTATACGCAGAAGTTAAAAAAGGACACATTTTAAATCATAACTATACTGAAATCAAATGTATATTTAATCATCTGAGTTATGTAAATGTAGCAAATTTTTACATGGAGGATACACAATGTGTATGTTAACTATTCTATTAATAAAAACAGAATGTTGTTTATTAGTGTTTTTATTATAAATAAATGTATTGTTTTGGTATAAATGCGGTTAGATGCCAGTGTGGGCGTGTGGCTACTTCTACCTAATGATTGAGGTGCTGTTTAAGACAACTACATTTTTTAAATAAAATAATAATAATAATGTCTTTATTGATGTCCATGCTAGCGTTTTGGAAAAAGAATATTTTAAGCGTTTAATGTCACAGAAAAGACTTCTGTAAAATTAGCTAGTTAGCTAGCGAGTAAGCAAACTTCAAGTCCCGCGCGCCCATTGGAGTAGGTCGAGGCGCAGGGAATTGTGGGACGACAGGCGCCTCCGCTGGAGGACCTGGAGCAGCCTCCGTTAGCTGCAGAAGGAAGACCGATGGAGTGCGTTTTGCAGGCCTGTGTCAGAGCCGAGGAGGAGCAGCTCGGTTACGCTGTTCCCGGGACCAGTGTCCCGATTTAGCAGTTAAAGCTGTAGAGATTGAAAGCATGGGCTCTCAGACGCTGCAGATCCTGAGGCAGGGGGTCTGGGCTTCCGTCACGGGCGGATGGTACTACGACCCCCACCAGAACACATTCGTCAACGCGTTACACCTGTACATCTGGCTCTTCCTATTGTGTTTCCCTTTCACTCTCTACATGGTGAGTGTGTGTGTCTGTGTGTGTGTGTGTGTGTGTGTGAGAGAGAGAGAGAGAGAGAGTGTGTGTGTGTGTGTGTGTTTACATCTGTAGACATTAGTATGTGTTAATCATTAACTGTGTTCTGTGTAGTGTTGATCTCAGTGTCAGTTCTGACGCCTGCTGTGTGTCTGTGTCCATCATTTTCTTTCTTTATTTACATATCATTCAATTCCAACTCACTCAGGATTTATGTCACTCAGTCTCTTTAAGCCCGATGTTTCAATTGAAACCAGGTTTTAGTTCTCGTAGTAAATATTAGTGTTAGTCTGATTGTGGCGTTACTCGCACAGGTCACCAAGAGATGCAACTGACACACAGTTAGCAGGTAAAGTAAAGGTAAAGTTCAGTTTATTGGTCACATGCACATCATACAGTACAACATACAGTGAAATTCTTTGATTCCGCATATCCCA
>JAOUQX010000033.1:274575-285368 GCA_028566295.1 Liobagrus marginatus
AGGGGGGAGAGAGAGGGGGGGGGAGCTCTCACCTGTGACTTGAGTGATGACTGCCTCGTACTCCGACACGATTAGCCTATGAGGTAGAAGGTGTCAGATTCAGCACTGATTGTAAATAAAAGTAAATAAAGAGTAAAATATGTTGCGTGTGCTTACACCATGTGCTGATTATCCAGAGTCACCTTTTCAAGCTGAGACTTCAGATCAGCCTCGTTCTCCTCTGCCTGACAACATAAAATAATACTTGTACACACACACACACACACACACACACACACACACACACACACACACACACACACACACACACCCACCCACACCCTCTCTGTACCTGTTTCTGTAGCTTTTCCAAAGCAGTGGTCAGATCTTTCTGCGTGTACATGAGCATGTCTACGATGATGTCATCACTCTGCTCGGGCTCCTGCGGCACCGGTACCAACGGTTTCAGCACCATGGGGTCCTGAACCACAGGAGATTCCGCCTTTATTATAAAAAAATGACTTCATATTCAATTAATGCGTATTAAATGCGTGTAGATAAATGATGTATACGATATCATATGAACACGGAACAGTGATGAAGTTGTACACAGGCTTCTCTCTGGTGTGTGTGTGCGCGCGCGCGTGTGCGCGTGTTCAAGGCTCACCGGTGGAGGAAAATCCAACAGCTTTGGGCTGTCCTGCTGAGATTTACGCCGGACTTCTGACCTCGCCGCTTCCATCATCCTGCCAGACACACACACATTTGCAGCTATAATATGCAGTTAACTATTTAGACAACACTTCTTTATACACACAATAAAACCTCTTTGCTTGAGGTGTCATGTGACTAACCGGATGGCCAATGAGGGACGAGGCAGACTGAAGTCAGAGCCGTCCACTGCTGCCTTCTTTGGACTTTCCTTCAGCAGAGGGTCAAACTTCATAAAGAGGGACTGCTTACGCAGAGCAGATTGCTTAAACTACACACACACACACACACACACACACACACTAAGTATAACAGAATTTTTGCCTAAATAAAAACTAAACAAAACAAAGCTAGTTACGGTACTTACATCACCAGACCCAAACTGCGCCAGATAATCAATCTGCCCGTCCAGATCGCTCGGCATGACTTTACAAAACAACCAAACGTTTGTGTCAACATTTAAACGAACTCCGAGCACACACACCCTCACACACACCCACCCACACATGCTTACACACGGCGCCGTGAATAAACTCTTCGTCAGCTGCAGGGTTTTCAAACGGAGTGCTTTGGGTCAGTGAGTAGAGCGCATTCGACGACTTCTGTGGCTTTGAAATAAGCGGAACACATGGCTCGAGTGTTTCAGTGACCGGTAAGGACTCGGGTTGTTCTGCTGCCTACAATTACACACACACGATAATCAAGCGCGAGTTTAAAAAAAGAGAAAAATACATCATATAAAGTTTGCGGAACAACAGCGGATTTATCGCTATGAAGCGCGACACATTTTTGTACGTGTGAAATAAAACTAGTCACGCTGAAGCTACTGACATTTAGCACTAGCGATACTACAGGCAGTGTACACTTTCATTTTAGCATCCCTTTTCCTAACAACGCTGCAAACTGCCACACGTCTAACATACGACTTCGTTGTTCTGACCATGAAACTGGCCACTGATTGCCGCTGACCTGTGGCTGGACCTGCTAGGTGCTTTGTTCTTAAACGGCTGCACCGTAAGACATTTGAACTTTGATTAGCAAGCGTCGTACAGTGGCGTTTCCACAAGTTTATTATAAGAGCGACACATAGAAGAACTGATATTGCGTAACCGTTACATGACCGCTTTTATGCGCGTTATTGGTGGCGCCACCATCTGGTAACATGAACGCATCACCGCAGCATCGGCACAGAAAACGGATTTTTTTCTTTAAAGACAATATTCGCTCAAACTATTCGATATTCTATAATTAAAATCAACAAATCGAACAATCAGAAAATCATGACCCAACCCTAGTCAGCTTAGATACTCTTTAATGCCTTCATTTTAATAAGTAATAAGCCAGTGGAGTAAATACACACCACACACGATGGTTCGGCTTCCGCTTCAGTTTCGTCAAGCTCAGAGGAAGGCGAACTATTAAAGCATAAAAAAAAAATACTTTAAAATTATACGTCAACGGCCAAAAATACGCTGTACAGGATTCAGAATCTTGTTCTTCCTTTACTAACCTGTGTGTACGGTAGATCTCTGGCTGGGACGGAGGAACGGGGGCTTCGCTAACGACCAGAACATCATGAGGAGGAGGAGGAGGACTCCCCATTTGTGCAGCGTTACCAAAAGGATTGAAGTTCGGATCATCGAGTTTGTCAGAGTCAATAGTGTAGACGCCTCTCGCTGGAGGAATTACCACAGCTTCACCGTCTGTCCTCAGGTCACATGACTCGGCTTTGATCTCTGGACTGTTCTTCTCGGCTGGTACCGATGGCGGCTTTGAAGCGTCAGATTTAGTTTTGGATAGCGGAGGCCTTTTTAAACCGAGGCGCTTGGGTGGAGGTTTGTGCTTTCCGTCGTCAAAGGTGAACTCGAGCAGTACGGGACCCTCTTTGGGGGGAGCTGTTAAGAGGGCAGCGGTGTCAGGGCTCACCTCCGTACTGCCAGGTTTCCGCATGGAATCGAGGTTATCTTCTTGTTCACGCGGCAGCTCGATCTCAGTCACTCCCGAGCGTCTCTCTTCAGCGTTAGACGGTGCCGAGTTGCGGATTGGCGATTTGCTGGAGACGGGGGGAGAGTTGTGGATTTTGGAGCCGCCGGCACTGAAAGGGTTCACAGCGTCAAGATTCTCAAAATCAAGCGGGTAGGATCCTTTAGGGAGTAACGGTGAATCGGTTACGTCGGCGTTATCTACAGGAAGTTGGACGATCGTATAGTTTGCGCCGTGACCCCGGAGCAGCGTGTCCGCCAGCTCGATGATCACCGTGCTGTCTGTGGCAGTGTCGTCTGCGGGGGAATTCTCACCGGACAGATTAAAAGGAATTGTTTCGTCTAGTGCCGTGTCGGCATTCTCAGGAACAGGCGACGCAGCTTCCGGAGCAGGTGACGTCGACTCGATCGGGTTGTCAGACAGCAAAGCAGTAGGTTTGTGTGTAGAAAGGGCTATTACACTGGAGCTCTGAAAGGGATTAACCGAGTCCAGGTTGTCGAAGTTGATGGTGTAGTCACCTCTGGTCTGAATTGGCATGTCATCATCAGGAAACGTGTTTGTTTTAGTGGGAACGTCGGCCAAGACTGCGGCAGTACTGTGTGAAGCAGGCGATCTGGAACACCGAGACATTATTATGAGACTTGTGAGGTAAATTTATTTGACATTTATAGTATTTAGCAGACAGTAAAATGTTCCATCGTGTACATTAGTAAACCATGTACAGCACTCACGTGAGGGTCAGAGATTCCAGCGCGTGTATGGCATCATCTACGGTGGCCGTTTTACCGACACGACTCGGCGACATGATCCTTTTAGTGACCGGATCTCTGAGCGGAGTCTGGAAACAAACCTGACGCAACAAAAAAAACAACACAAAGCCAATAAATAAAATCCCACGACTACTACATTACAAAACCTCATATAGTAACAGTCGTACCGTCGCTACTTTAGGGAGGTTTTTCTTAATGTTGTCAGCCTGAGACTGCCTCAGGATCGACGGTCTACCGGTGGGCAGATCCAAAGCGAAAATGTCAGCAGCCGACTCGGGCAGGACGTGTTGGCAGACTGGCAAAGCGCCCACATTCTCATCGTTCACCACCACTGAGCTCATACTGTGGAAGGAAAACGTTTGAGTATAAAGCCCCGCCTATTGCGTACGTCACACACTTCGGCGCAGTGTGTGTGGGTCGGCTGATAAGAAGCACACACTCGTGCTGTAAACAAACAACAAAGTCATAAGACGCTGTGTGACAAGGAAGTGAAGGAACATGATCAGTGACATCACACATTAGCAATAACATCAATATAAGAATAAACAATGTCAGGTAGAGTTTTATGTGGAGCAGCTTCATTTTTTCCATATTTATTACACATTTTAATTCAGAGTATTAATGCTATTAAAACAAAAGCGATATTCTTTGGCGTGTTCATTTATTTCGCAGTGACATGGAAACTAGAAAAGTTCAAACATGTCACACCATAACATTTGTACAATGGAGCTACTGTTCGTTCTTTGCCCAGTTACAAAACGAGTCCTAATCTGTTCTTATATAACGCTGTAAACGTAATCTCACCATCACAGGGAGAATCGTTAGAACGTCAACGCCTTAAAATGTCACTTAAGAAAACCCGAGAGAGTAAGGAGGAGTCCGCTGTGTAAAATTACATCACACCGGTCACAGCGCCATCCGTACAGCAGGTTAGCGATGATAACGTCACCAATAAAACGGTACAGGATTTACAATTAAGGAAACGGATTATCAGGAGATCGAATCAAGCCTTCAAAATGGGAACGGCAAAAAGGATTCATTAAAAAAATACAAATAATTTCTCCTCTTCTGTGAAACCTTATTTTTCCAACTCTATTTGAAAAAGATTTCTTCAGAGAGATACACTCGTTATGTGTATACAGTATTAGTGCGTGTGTGCAGTGAATCATTTGATTAAAACTAAGCACAGTGATGATGAATTTTTTCAGATTTTATTTGAAGATGAATTATTTTAGGACAAGGCAAGACAAAAAAATAAGAAAACTATTCAGCTATGACTTCTAATGTAAAATTCTACCACTTGTGAAGTAAAAAAAAAAAAAAAAGATTGCTTTTTTCCACTAATATGTTGTGAGGGATGTGGTGGCTCAGTGATTAAGGTTTCGGTCGGGTCAGTGATCAGAGGGTCAGGGTCCGAAACCAGAACTGGAAAGTTACCATCATTGGGCCTTTGAGCAAGGCCCTTAACGAAACTAACCCCAGCTTACTAATAAGTTTGGATATGCGGAAAAACTACATAAAATTCCCCTCTGTGGATTCATAATGGGTAATGCTCCATAATCCTAACACACTTCTCCGTGTGTCAGTTTCCACATCAGTGGAGAAATCCTGGTGGACAATTTTACTAAAAACAATAATAAATAGTACCTAGTTATATAACTAACGTTACTTTTAGAAACAGGTATTTCTCCACTGAGAAAGTCGCATCCTCTTTCCCACACACTCTAGTCAGGTTAAGATCTGCTGTATACTAACGTTAGCATTTATGCTACATAAACTACCAGCTAACGTCTATAAAACAAACAACGGCTAGTTAGACAAAACCGGGAATACGAGATAATATTCAGTTAACTAGCTTGGGGGGGGGGACACACCGTTAAAGCGCCAGGCAATACAATATTATTTTATAATTATATGAAAGTTAAAAGTAAAGCACACAAGTGCTAATGTTAGTGGGGCTTTTGACGTTATTTGACATGCTAAACGTTAGCTAGCTAGCTAGCTAGCTAGCTGTACATTAACTGTTTAAACCGATATGAAACGTACAACTATTTCAACTAAAATAAGCAAACATTTTCAATCTTATGTTTAATTACAGTCGTATGTTGGTAACCTTACCTCAGTTTATAACCAGAAAAGCAAAATACCTTCGCTTTAATAACGGACGCAACAAGAAAAAAAACGTTGCTTGCTCTTGCTCTTTCTCTCGCTCTGTTTTAGATGTAAGATTTCAAACTCAACGCCGCCGTGTGGACCAATTAAAATACCTTATCGGCGTCTGGGAGGCGGGATATAATACGAATACACCAATGGAGTGCAGGACGCGCGGTCGTTCTTATTAGTTCACCAGAGATAGACGTGTTAACAGACGAATCAAACCCACCATTTATGGCGCGTCATAGCCGCTTCGATTCAGTAAATATTCAAACATCTGACCAAATTATAGTTCAAAAGAACAAATGTAATGTACATTAAAGAGTGTAGAACTATGTTTTGCAAAAAAAAAAATACAGATTATACTTTAATGCTATTAAAATTCTTTATTTCCCTTCCGGTCACGCGAGCGAGGACCCTGCTACGTATAACCATGCTCAATAGTAT
The DNA here is from genome assembly GCA_028566295.1 of Liobagrus marginatus. Lineage (NCBI taxonomy): Eukaryota > Metazoa > Chordata > Actinopteri > Siluriformes > Amblycipitidae > Liobagrus > Liobagrus marginatus. The sequence goes on from JAOUQX010000033.1 coordinate 280,620, forward strand.
GTAAATAAACGTAATTTATATTTGAGGAGCTTCATCTGCAATTTAAATACACCCACTATATTATAAACAACATAAATTATAAATATATATTTCTCTCCAGTCTGTTCTCTTAAATTAACTAAATGTAATGCTACAAGATGTTGAGTTGACCATGTGTTGAAACAGATCTAAAAAGAGGATGAATACTGTGTGTGTGTGTGTGTGTGTAATTTTGATTAATGACTGTCATTATACCGCATCATTAGGTCAGTCAGCGGCAGGCAAAGCCGCAGTTCAAATTTCAGCCAATCACACACACACACATTGTCTGAGCTACAGCCTTTCCGACCAATCAGAACGCAGAGGGAGGGATTCGTGTGATGCAGCGTTTCCGTGGCAACCGGCTGTAAATCCGTTAACACACCCTTTCCCCCATTCTCCACAAAGAGACTAGCAATCGAATTAAATAAACGAATCAAAAATAATTTAATACAACGGACAGAAGCGCGAGATTTTCTTTAAACATAACCTTCCAGGAATAATGTTTTATCAAAATATATTCACATTTTCCTCCATAATCATATCTGAAAAATATTAGTTATGTATTTACATTTACAGCATTTGGTACATGACATTATCCAGAGTGACTTACATTTTCTCCAAATAAAAATGAGCACGTGCATGTTAAGGGCCTTGCTCAGGGGCCCAGCAGTGGCAGGGCTGGGAATAAAACCCATGTTTTAGCTCAGCAGTCCAACAGTTTAACCACAGAGATACCACATCCCCAATATCGGTATTAGGGATCATCAGCATTATAACTAAATTATAGTTAATAAATTATGTTGCGATGTGGAAATGTTTGTATTATGTATGTTATTATTATGTATGTACTCTGTATTATGAGCGTGGTGTGTGTTAGCCTATAGGAGGTGCTCAGGGGCGGGGCATCAGTCTTTAAATCTTTAGATTTTAATGATGAGAATCTTCATTGCCCTGGAGTGAGTGAATGAAAGTGTGTGCGTGTGTAAGTGTTAATGTACATACACACTACGAGTTCATCCACATCACCCAATCCAGGGGAATGAACATTCTCACGATCAACATCTAAAGATTAATGCCCCGCCCCTGAACACTTCCTATAGGCTAACACAGAAGTCCAGACGTTCTGCAACCAGTCTAAAGATGTGGCAGCAAAAGACTACATCATTAAAAATGATAAAGTCCAGTGTTTACAAAGTCTGTACTAGTTACAGGTGAGGCAAACCCACACACACACACACACACTTCCATGCACAACAGCAGTGACACGTGTTGTAATCCCGAAACACACACAGTTGCTGCTTCCTCTATCAGATATGGAACATATTACAACTAGAATAGAACAAAGTGCGAACACACACACACACACACACACACACACACACGTGTTTGGGAGGTGATTACTCTGGTCAAACCTGATAAACCAGAATGTATACATGTTTTTTTTTTTAAGTGTAATAAATACATAAAATTTTAATCCATGAACACATTTAAAAGTAATTAAGTTTTTATCTAATGAACCTTTATACACTTTAGCAGTGTGTGTGTGTAACCGGTCATACCGGTCAGGGAACTTATACTGTATTGACTTGTGGAAGGTTTTTCTTCCGCATACAACCGACCACCCCCCCCCCCACCCCACACACACACACAGAGTAGATTTTTTTTAAAAACGCATTCATTTTATTTTATTTTTTAACAAAATAGAATCTGTCATGTGAAAAACCCGAATGCTGAAGTATTTACAGCACCACTGTGCAGATTCCAAAACAACAAAGTTCTGAGCATGAGCAAATGATATGCGCGCACACACACACACACACACACACTGAGGTAATTAAGAAAAAACCTATACATCAGAGAGCGCAGTAATCACTCTACCACCCCCCCACACACAATCTCATTCTTATGAAGAACAAAAAACAGACACTTCCTGCCCCTAATGTGCAAAGTTCATGTAGTGTAAAGATCTGACCACCCATCCATCTTAATCCCCACACACACACAAATACACACACACCTGTACCCCAGCGATCCCAGTGTTTTAAGTCCTGAGTAAACACTAATAAAAACGCAGCATGACCCCTACAGCCCACGATTGCACACATCTAACGAACAGGATTTACGGCTGTGACGAGGTTTGGGTCAGAAGTTGTTGTTGTTGTTTTTTGAGGTTGTTGAGTTCAGATTGATTAAAGTTTACTGCATGAGAGCTTTAAGGCTTTAAGTGGGTCATCACTTCTCCGTTTGATTGACCGGCATTGTCCTTTCAGCAGACTGGTGAGTTTCCGTGATGACCGTCCTGTTTGCATAAAGTGTGTATGACTTCTGTTTCTGTTCCTGTCCTCAAAGCGACATCTATATGAAGTCGCTACAGTAAAACACTGTGTGTGTGTGCGTGTGTGTTTATGGCTTTTTTAAGGCGCAGAGTTTGCGCAGCAGCAGCTGTCGTCTGGCTTGGAGTTTCTTCCTCTCCTGCGCTTGTCGTCTCTCTCGGACCCGCAGCTGCAGCAAGTACTCCGTAGCGCGGGTCAAAATGGCCACTTTGGAGGTTTTGGCAGACTCGGACAGACCCGGGATTTCGTTCCGGAGAACCTGGAAGCGAGATCGGAGGTCGTCCCGCCGCTTCCTCTCCAGGAAGTTCCTGCGCTGCTCGATGGAGTCCTCGGAGTCCGAACTCGCCGGGGAAGAGGACGACGAAGACGACGGAGCCGACAAGAACTCCGGGTCGACCCGGACTCGCTTACCGAGCGCCTCGTCTTCGTCGTAGTCGTCGTCGGGGAAGTCGCGGCGGCGGCGGAGTTCGTCGTCGGATTCGGGAGACGGAGCGGCGTAATTGTGCTGCTGTCTGTGCAGCGAGATGTGGAAGTGCGTCTTACGCGGTCCGTGCGGGTCGGCGCTCACGGCGATGGTGATGGGCGTGCGGGTGCGCTTCTTTAAACGGTTCTCCACCGTCACCACGTCGATCTCATCGTCGTCTGAGGGAGAAAGCGCATAACACACTTACACACTCTTCTAAAGCTACGTTTAACAAACACACACACACACACAACATCCTGGCATTGCTTTAAAACACCAAGTGTAAAGTTTTAACCTGAGTCGTGTGTGTGTGTGTGTGTGTGTGTTGCAATTTATCATAAAGTTTCTGTTCCAACTGCGTGTCCTTGCAGTCATAAAATATTCTATGTTTAAATATATGTTTAAAGTTGAACATAGTGTTCTACATTAAAGACTTATTAATAAAGTGCACTGTATAAAGACTATTTATTTATTTATTTATTACTCTGTTAAAGCAGTAGTTACATCATTACTGTAAACATGTAACAAATATATAAAAATAAAACAAACGCGACGTCTATATTCACACTTTATCTTTAAAAAGTTTAACGCTGATCAGAGAGATACACATCACTTATATAAAGCTTAAAGCATCGGGATCGTTACCGGTCATTCAGAATCACGTGGGGACTCGGTATTGGCTGCAAAACTCCTGATCGTTGCAGTGCTAATAAATAGGGCGAAAATAATTTTGACTGCTGGGAGTCTGGGGGGAAACTGCAGGTTTGAACGTCTGCAGTAAAGAACATAGAAAAGCGTATCCACATACATAACTGAAAGCACACACACACACACACACACACGCACGCACACACACACACACACACACACTTTTGTGAATTCGATTTTCAAACATCACTTCCTGTTTTCACTCCTGATCTAACGGTGTGTCACTCAGCACTTAACAGGAAGTCTCACACACACACACACCCCTGCATTGTCATGGCTGTGTACGTGGGCACTTACCAGACGAGTCCGAGTGCGACTCGGATCCCGAGGACGTCTGGGTTTTTTTCGACTGGGACACCGGCAGGTTGAGGACGGCGGTGGGGTTCACACACCTCGTCACTTGAATGTCCGTTTGTCTCGCTGCACCTTGGAGGCGTGGCACGTTGGCCTGCGGGGGTTCGAGCTGGTGCGTTTCCGAGCGAGGAGTCGGAGTCGCTCTGGTAGCGTTGAAGCCGCCGCTCCACATGCAGTCCTTAATCACGACCGAGCTCAGGTTCCCAAACAGGTCCAGCGGGTCCAGCTTCTTCAGAGGAAGCACGCCGTAATCGTCCGACGCCCACGTGCTCCGCTCCGATGGGAACAAACTGCGTCCTGTAGAAAACGTCCTGGAGGGAGACACGGGCGGCGTCGGGAGAAGCTCGAACTTTTTCCAGATGTCCTCACTGGGTGCGGTGGACGTGAAGAAGTCCTCGATCCCGCCGTCCATCTCGTCGTAGAAGTAGTGCTGGTGGTGATCATACTCCATGTTTAATCCCCACACACACACACACAGCTGGAGACACAACCTGCAACAAAACAACATGAGGGACAACGACCCATCAGCACAGACCGACCGGTCACTCTGGAATGCAGTGGCCACCGGCAATGGGGTGTTAATTATTTGAATATCACTACAGTGAGAAAAGAGCGCTCGCTGCAATAAAGGAACACATTTACATTTTAATTGGAATATTTTACAAACAAAAGGGAAAAAATAAACTAAATGCAGTTTTTTAAAGAAAAAATAAACTATTAAAGACTTAAGCAGGAGAAAGAGTAAAAAAAATGTCAATTTACTGTTACAGTAATCGGGGTGCAGCATGGACGTACACACACACACACACACACACACACTACAACGGAGCTTAGTGAACGCGCGAGCTCACAATGCAACACAATACAACT
>JAOUQX010000033.1:321238-334611 GCA_028566295.1 Liobagrus marginatus
CTCCCCCCTCCCCCTCTTACAGCAAACGAACAGTTAGTCACAAAAGAATTTCACTATGTTGTATCGTACAATGTATTAGTGACCAATAAACTTGAACTCCACACAGAAACACCCTGGATGGGAATCAACCACATGACCTTCTTGCTGTGTGGCAGGAGTGCTGAGCACTTACATAATTTAACTGTAAAATGGGAAAATAAAAAAAGATAACGCTAATGTGATGAAGAGGGGCGTGTGTGTGTGTGTGTGTATGTACTGTACCTGTCCTCTGTAGTTGTGGCAGTGTTTGGTGAAGACGCTGGTGATCTGTGGTTCCTGGATGGAGCTGAACACCAGCGTCTGTCTGTAAAAGCGGGCCCAGTTGTTCAGGTTCCACATGCGCACACGAGAAAAATCCACACCGTGAGAATCCAGCGGCTGCAGGTTCATGTGCTTCATCACATGCTACAAAACAACAACAACATCAGGTGTCGGGCGGCTCATACATGACCTCTACTCATGTCACAGCAAACACTTCCCGGTTCCTCACCAGCACATGCTCCCAGTTCTGCATGAGGAACACGTCACTCTGCTCCAGAACCAGTAGCTCTACAGACGACAGGAAGTCGAAGTCCCGCTGAGCTTCTCCTTCCACGCCGATCAGAGTCCTCAGCCCCAGAGGAGACGCAATGATGATGTCAGAGGAGTAGAACGGGGAGTAGAGACGCATGCTGCGCTTCAGGATAGACACACCTAGAGAGAGAAGGATGTTATACTGAAGGCTAGACCTACCCAAAACATGCTAGTCACATTAACCTCATAGCTGATGTGTACGTGATGTGACACACACCGATCCTGAAGTGATCGTCGATGTTTCCGGAGAAAATAGCGTGATAATCATCAGGTCTGTTCTGATTGGCCGGTTTGGAGCTCAGCTCCTCTCCATACTCATCTTTAAACCTCTTCTTATTGCTGACGTCCATCTTTTTCCCGTCGCTCTGCAGAAGGGAGATGAAGGTCTGGACGATGCGGAGAGCGCCATCTCGGAACGGAACCAGGATGAGAACCTGCAGGATGACACGGTTCAACATTGACGCTTCCGTTTGCGCTCTCGTTACCAGTTACATGAACAATGAATGATTACTTTGGGTCTGGTGAGTCCTTGATCCCTAAACGCGTCTTCGTCCCTGCCTTTCGCCTCCTTCAGCACAGCATTGTGGGTAAGCACTCTGGAGTTGGCCTTCAGGACGTGGTTGAGAGCGTGGAGACAGAACGCTTGCCGAGCCTCCGCTAGCCCGTTCAGCACGGAGCATTCTGGATAATAAATGTCCCTGTAGGAACCTACAGACAGTGAACATTAAAACGGTGCACTCACTTACACTTAACTCCCATAATGCAATGTGCACGTACTCTGCTGTATGTATATGGATTGGAACGCATCCCAGTGGACTGATGCTCAATAGTGATAACGTGTGAGATTTGGAGAACACCCACTGCGCGCTGTTAATGAGGTTTGTGTGCGCGTGTGTGTTAGGAATGCATGCGCAATAAATTGTTGCGTGATGTGACCTATTTAGTGCCTATGGCAGGTGGTTTGGGACACTTAGCTACTTAGCACACTCGGAGCCTCGGTGACACAGCAAGGCTTTGCATGCTTTTTTTTTTTTTTACCCTAACAGGTTCTAGACCCTTTTTAACCTGTCTGTCATTTCAGCATCCCTAAAACGATGAACTAACAAACTAATAAAATTGATTAAAAGTGTAATTTTTACTTTTAAAAATATAAATGAAGAGTAGCACTGTGGTATGTTTTATTTCCTGAATTAATACATGCATTCAATGCTTACACTGTCTACGGAAATTTGGCATCTCATATTAGCTATCGCTATAGCACGGAGCCACAAGGACAAAATAGAAGAGAACATAGCAAACTAATTAAGGATTCGTAATTGTTTTCTTTTAGTTAAATCACGGGCCGTGGCTATGATTGACTACAATGAAAAAAGGAAAATTATTTGTGGGACAAATTCGCCGTGCTATAGTTAATGATATTTATCCAGTTTATTATTCAGCTTATGTCACGCTTTATTAACTGAAGCAATCAAGTTTTTCTTGACGGTCAAAAACGATATTTTTCTCAAAAACCAAGTTGATATTTTTAGCATTTAGCTAACAGTAATAATGACTAACATGATTATGTTTACATTTATACATTTTACAGGAATTCTTGTTTTTAAAAAAATAATAAAAATGTATGAACGATAAAATCTGACAACTGCTCATGATCCTTACCAATGAGCCTCAGCAACTCGTCACGCAGGTCGGCGGGTTCCGCCGTGGCGCCCCCCGAAGGCATGGAGGAGTGACTGTTGGAAATCCATTTTGGCCTCAGAGTTTTATGGAAAAGCGGGAGAGAGACGGCTGAGGACTGAGCCACGGCAGGAAAGCGCTCAAGGGGATGAGAGCAGTGCAGAACGCCCAGCCTGGACCACTGAAAAACAAACCGGAGATTAAAAACATACCCGAGATACAAACACAGAATGACGACATTGTAGATGTTAAAATCATGACTGGAATGAAGTCGAGTACCTTAACCTGAGTCCTGAGTCTGGAAGTGCTTGAGATTCTGTTCACCTCGACTTCACTTAGCTCCGTTTCCTGATGCTCTGCAAACATGTCTGTGTGCGTGCGCGTGTATGATAGATAAGCACAGAACACACCCTTTGTACAATTCATTTATAATGTGGTGCTAGTATTTAATTGAAGGGATTCTGAGAGAAAGACAACATGCCTTCTGTCGACACGCCGTGTTTCTCGTGTTCGCCGTCCGCAAGCAAGTTTAACTCCAAACTGAGCTCAGCTTCATGTGTTTTATCAGTGAACTCGTCCTTCTGCTTCCCTGTTTCTAAAGGATCCTCTTCCTCAGCTGAGCTTGCAGCCTCCTCATTGCTGGCACCGCCATCATCTCTACTTTCCTCAGCATCTTCATCGTCCTCTAGAGAAAATGTAATTAAATACATAAACATGAAATAACATTAATGACAGTGTAACAGTGTAAATCTGCGCCAAGTTCCCAGAATCCCGCCGCTCTCTTCAGAAATCCCTCTCCTGCTTTCGGAACCAGCTTCCCTAACCTAATTCCTGAACCCTGCCTCAAATCAAATCAAATGAAATCAATCAATCAATCAATCAATACATACAAACACTCTCTACCTGCCAGAAGCTGCGTTAACATGGAGCGTTGTTTTCCAACTACAATTGGTTTAAATATTCTATCAGAATGGAAATGCTCCATGTAAACACCTTAATCAGAATGAAAATACTCCATGTAAACACCTTAATCAGAAGTCTTTAAATGTAGAAATTCTTCATCTATATTCGTTTTAAGAATCCATCCTTTATTTCATTTGCATTCCAGGAATTCTTTAACGCTTTCCATAGTTGAGTCTCAAGTGAGTTGCTTCTTTGGTGTTAAATCATGACCCGGTTTTATCATTCGGTTCTTTTTCTTTGTATTAACATTCTACTGTTGCAGACAGAAAGGCTCGATTGCCAGGAAGGAATTAATTCAGTCCATTAAACCTTCATTAACTCCATCCAGTTCCTCTGCAGCATCAGCATCATCTTCCTCACTGACGTCATCATCTTCCTCACTGACGTCATCAGCAACGGTGTTTATGCTCGAGAGCAGCTTCTCATACGCAGTCGGGTTTTCCTCCTCCATTTCTCCATCGCTCTCGGAGCCTGAGAAGGAACATTTCTCTTCCTGTTCTCACACACACACACACACACACACACACACACACACACTTAAATCAGGATCAGAGCTGATAAATTTCAATCAAATTCATATTTTTACCACGTGTTAAACATTAAAACTCACCACGCGGACGATCTGTGTTCTCTCAGGCTTTTCAATGACACTAAAACAACAACAAATAAAATCGTGCTGTATTTTTATTCATTATACATTTTCATAAAAATCATTTTCAAATTTTATTTGAATTCAAATCGTATTTTGATACAATATTTATCAACGCCTAAGTAAAATGAAACAGTATTACATTTAAAATTATAATTGGCAACATGACCAATGTTAAAAGGCATTGAAAATTGAAATTCGGCTCGTGAGCTAAAACTATTTGCTAGCCACCCTATATTGTCTGTAAATTCTATTTAAAAAATTGCTATCACAACGTAATTCTATAGAATAAAAGGCTTACTTGTCATCGAAGGGATGCTGTTCTCCGAACTCTTTCAAGTGTTTCTTCTCTTTCTTGGTTAAATTATCGAAATTCGGCTGTTTTCTTCTTCTTTTGCCCATTATATTTACAAGCGCGTGCGACTGTGAGTTTCTTTTTCGCTGGTTGTTTTTCTGGTCTGCTGTTCGCTCTTGCGCTCCCTGGCCGTGTGGAGGAATCATTACAATTGCTTCAACTGCTTCGACGTAAACACGTTCATTCATTCATTTAAATAAAGAAACACATTTAATTCCCCTGTAAAATGTCATTTATCACTAACGATCACTATCATACCTTTCCTATTAAGTTCTTTGCTTTTTCTAAATACATGACCTCGTTTTTCAACATCTTTTACACCATATGTACTGTAACTAGACATTTAGTTGGAACTGTCCACGTTTGCAATTTTACTGACCCCAATAGAAATAAGCCCTTTGGGCATTATAATGCTGAAACACATAAAAAAGGCCATTTCTTTAAACATTCCTTTTTAATATTCTGAACTTGTCCTTTGTTGAGAATGAAACATTCTGTATAACAGTTAATGATTTCTTTCTGGACATTTAGTGCACAGACAGGATCAGACAAAAATGTATGATTTAAGTTAATAAAGCCAATAAGTATCGGGATTGATTTAGTCACAAAATGTAATTCTAGCCTTTACCCTAGCAGGGAAATTTGGCACACTATATATAATGCACTTCATGTCCAAAAGAGAGACAAAGTTCTTTGGTAAATCGGTAGTGAAATGTGTGCAACCTTTACTGCTGCTTGGCTCGGTGTGTGTGTGTGTGCGTGTGTGTGTGTGTGTGTGTGTGTGTGTGTGTGTGCGTGTGTGTTTGTGTGTGTGGGTGAAAGTATGCAATTGATTTGATCAGTGAAAATCAAGTCATTACTTTAATCAAAAACACATGCACACGGTGCATTTTTATCCTGTTATTTATTTATTTCCCGGCTGTACTGTGCAGCATGGCCCCTCCAGCTTCTGATGCCATATGGGGCCTGATTATGAGGACATGGGCTTTAAAGCGTGATTAGAACGCCTATTAATAATGCGAGGGCACGCGGCCAGGGAAAACAAGAGGAGAGCTGTAACAAATCCCCACACACACACACACACACACTTGCTTTACCGCTTCAAGCAGTCTCATATAAACACACACACACAGAAGGTTAGAAAAACAGGGCCTAGTGCCAACTTGCCCCTGCACCCTTGAAAACAATCATCTAAAAGTTTGAGCTGTGGGCGGGCGTGTCTCAAACTGGATTCTGAAGTGCACTTAACGAGTCTGGATCCGAATCCAGATACAAATTTGGGACTGCATTAAATGAGAAAAGATTTTGTTGAAACGGTGTTGGTCTAGTCAGTAAGTACTCTTCGTACCGTGCACTTCGTAGGGTGTTTACTGAAGGTAAAATGCTGAATATTATTAATTTAACACTCTTTACACTGCACTTACATGTAGATTATAACGCTGAATACCGAACGTCACTGTTAGACTTTAGTACACTAATTAGTGTGTAAGAAGCTTCTTTAACCAGCACTAATGTACATAGATGTAATTTGTATACGTAGTGCTGGTAACCCATTTTCCTAAGTAACTTTGTCCTGCTTGTTTTCCAACTATTCCTGCCCTGCACAATGCTGGGGTCCGTCCAAAAACTCTAAAATGTTGCTTTAACAGGACACTTTTCAAGGCAGGAAAGCATCAAGGCACATCCGAATCCAACGTTAGCTTCACTTCCTGCTTTCTGAGAACTTCTGGTCGCTTTTTGAAGGCAGCATAGATGCATCCTTCACAGCACTCGATATCCCACAATCCTGTGCGCATCCGTCTACGGGGGAAAGGCTTTATTAGTCGAATGTTCTGGAATCCATGAAAAATGGCGTCGGAGAAAGGAGACTGTAGAGTACATGAGCACTGAGCGGTGATCGCCGGAATCTCACAACTCCAAAATCATCAGAGCAAATTTTCAAATAGGTGCTAACTTTATAAACAGTTTAACACCCAAAATTCCCACCTAAAAAACTCTTAAAACTAATTTTCATGACACAAAAACAACAACACTAACCCTAACTTGGAAAAAAAAGCCCTTTTCACTACATTCCATAATGCACATTTTATTGTACAATATTCCGTAAAAAAAAAAAAGTTTTTTAAATACCTTATAATACTTTCCCATTTACTTGTACTCAAGTAAAACTTCGAATTTTTTTCAAAGTATTAGATTTCTAATTTAATTACATGGTATTTGAAAATCTAATATGAAATATCAAATATTGTGCTGATAAAATACAGATACTTGAAAAATGAATTTTAATAAGATAAGAGTAGAACTGCTTCACTACTGTCCTCCTCAGGACCTTTACTACCAACCCTAACCTTTAACCTTTACTACTAACCCTAAACTTTAACCTTTACTACTAACCCTAACCTTTAACCTTTACTATTAACCCTAACCTTTAACCTTTACTACTAACCCTAACCTTTACTACTAACCCTAACCTTTACTACTAACCCTACCCTTTAACCTTTACTACTAACCCTAACCTTTAACCTTTACTACTAACCCTAACCTTTACTACTAACCCTAACCTTTACTACTCAGGACCTTTACTACTAACCCTAACCTTTACTACTAACGCTAACCTTTACTACTAACCCTAACCTTTACTACTAACGCTAACCATTACTACTAACCCTAACCTTTACTACTAACCCTAACCTTTAACCTTTACTACTAGCCCTAACCTTTACTACTAACGCTAACCTTTACTACTAACCCTAACCTTTAACCTTTACTACTAACCCTAACCTTTACTACTCAAGACCTTTACTACTAACCCTAACCTTTACTACTAACCCTAACCTTTAACCTTTACTACTAACCCTAACCTTTACTACTAACCCTAAACTTTAACCTTTACTACTAACCCTAAACTTTACTACTAACCCTAACCTTTACTACTCAGGACCTTTACTACTAACCCTAAACTTTACTACTAACCCTAACCTTTACTACTCGGGACCTTTACTACTTGAACCAGTGCTAATGTACAGAGCTCATCTGCTAATGTTCCTTCAACAGTGCCAATCCATATTAGTGCTTTAACCAGCACTCATTTCTATAGAGCAGCTCAGTGGTTAAGGTGTTGGTCTGCTGACCGGAAGATCGAGGGTTTGATTCCCAGCACCACCAAACTGTCACTGCTGGTTCCCTGAGCAAGGCTCAGTGTATAAATAAGATAAATCTAAGTGGCTCATTAAAAGGGGACGTCTGCTAAATGCTGTAAATATATAACCCAGTACTAATTTCTAATGCTGTAACTATATAACCCAGTACTAATTTCTATCATAATCATTTTTATCCAGTTCTAACTTCTCTATCTTCTCACCTGGTAAGCAGAATTAGAATAGCTCTCAGTTTAGAGGTGCTTGCTGATGCGCCCTAGTTTTAGTGCACTACTTAGGGAATGGTTTTGCTAATTCCTGCTGCCAGGTTGCAGCTTGCACCATGTGGATTTGATGTGGATTCCTCTTGAAGTATCTTAAGTATTAACATATTAAAGAGATTGCTGACGAAACACACACACACACACACACACAAACACACACACACGCACACACACACACACACACACTCGCTCGCCCTCTCTCTTTTTCTCATCGACACACACACAATCAGTGACAAGAAACACACATGTTTACGGGGCATGCCGTTAAATTGGCCACATCAAAATCAAAAGTGGTTTAATGGTTAGAAGAGAAAAATGCTTTGGAAGGAATAAGAGCAGGCCGCAGGCACATGCTGCGTGTGTGTGTATGTGTGTGTGTGTGTGTGTGTGTGTGTGTGTGTGAGAAAGTACATTCAGCTGTTAAGTCCATGTAGAAACGTGTTGCAGTAGAATGCCATTACAGCCACGTAGCCGATCTGGAAACATCTGCGTTTGTAATAAAGAGTGTAATTCTAACATGCAAATAATGAAAAGTGTGTGTACGGTTTTAGAATGGGACAGATTTTTTGGGGAGAGGATCAGACGTATACACTAGAGGGCACCGATGCCCCGAGAACAAGCAGTGAAAGGAGGAGAGCTCAAAAGAAAACAAGCCCTTGTCTCAATATTGTTTCTAGCACGCCTCTGTGTACTTGCCCTTGGCTTTTCCCCTTTGGGGGAATCCCACATCATCTCAAGTTTTTTCTTTATTATTGTATCAGAATAACAACTTACACACAAATCACTACCATGTTACACACGTGTACTGTAGAATGTTTTTTTTTTCATTGTCGCAAAAATGGTCAAATTAGTTTTAGTTCATTGAAAATAACTCTTTGCTAATGAAGTAAGTTACCGTCAAAGTCCTGCTTGACTTTATACCGACCTATAGCTACACGTTATACATTACAGCTATCTTTAATGTTTATTCTAGTTTTTTTAATGTTATTTCGTGCCCCGTGCTAGCTAGAATTTACACGTGTTAGTTTATATCCAATTTGAATGAAATTTGATCGGTTTAGCGCGTTCAATAATAGGCATTGTCTCAATTCAGCTTAACAGAAAATACAAAATTGAAATTAATATTCATTTCAGATTTATTCCTGATCAGCGAGCCTGCAACCACGGTGGCAAGAAAAAAATCAGTAACACTTTTTATTTGGACCATGCTTATAATGAATTATAGCCCCATTTATAATTATGCATAAGTCTTACTATTCAATAAAAATATTCATAAAGACTCATGAATACCTATAACCCATTCTAAGAACTGTTATAGTTACAGTTGTATTATTTTCTAATTCCTTATAAAGTATGTTTATATATAAGCATGGTCTTTATAGAAAGTGTTACTAAAATCTCCCTGAGATGATCTTAGGGAGAAACCGGACTCAATAAGGGAAGCCATCCTCATCTGAGTGATAGCGGGTTGTGTGATTATAGATGATGTCGTGTCAAACAAACAGATCTATATCAGGCAGAATTCCAACTAGGAGTTTTTTAGAGAACGATAAATCAGTAAAGCTCTAAGTTGATTTCAGGTTGAACACTAAATTCTTCTTGCTGAAGCGTGAAGTGTCGGAAAATGCAAGCATGAGACCATCTCCGCCGATACATCCTCAGCAGTAGTGGAATCAGATGATTTATACAGTGAGTCATTCAATGAATACTATGTTGATTCAGTCTTCTGGGCCCGCATTCACAAACATTCATTCATTATCTAGCGCTTTTGTTCAGGTTCGTTGGGGCGGTAGCGTCTATACCAGCTAACTTAGGACGTGAGGCGGGGTACACACTGGACAATCGCCAGTAACACTTAGAGACAGACAACCATTCACACACACATTCACGCCTATGGACAATTTTGAGTAGCTAATTCACTATGTACAATCGCATGTGTTTGGAGGCGGGAGGAAACGGAGTACCCGGGGAAAACCCACGACCTCAAACCCATGACCTCATCAAACCCATGACCGCAGCAAACCCATGACCTTCTTGCTGTGAGGCAGCAGTGATAAGCACTCTGCCACCGTGCCGCCCTTTACAAAACATGTTACGGCTAAAAAGTGCGATTTAAGAAAAGTAAAAAAAAAATCGTATTGAGTTTACACAAACTAGTCTCAGCTTTTACTTAGACATCTGAAATCATCGGTAGCTGCCTTATTGCATCGCTGCCTTTCCGGGCAATGAGTTGTAAGGCAATGAAGTCAGACTTCCGAAGCCACGTGACTTTGCTAAGTTACCAGCATCATCATTAGCGCCATCTGGTGTCATTGCAGGATTTCATTATATGTGTGATTAATATAATAAATATGTTAAATGCGAGTTTATACAGTGTGTGTATTACCACTATAATGATACTCGACGACCTTGATGAAGTCCCACCAATGATACAAAAACTGCTACAGTCGCGTTCTCCGACGCCATGTTTCATGAACTCCAGCACAATCGACTAATAAAGCTACGCTCTCTCGGACAAACGCACACAGGATTGTGGGATATCAAACGCTGTGAAGGATGCATCTGTACTGCCTTTAAAAAGTGACCAGACGAAGGTCTGAGGACGCAGGAAGTGAAGCTAACATTGGATTCGGATGTGCCTTGACGCATTTAAAGTGTTTTCGAACTTAGTCTTAGTTAGTCTATTTCTAAGTAAATGCTAGCATCTTGCCTATCAAAACATTCTAGGTTAACATGTTCGCTAAGCTAATAATGTAGAGCTGAAGTCTTGCTGCTATTTGGCCATGAGAGCTGTTGCTTTTTCCTGCGACTGTGCACAGGGTGTGAAGTTTCAGTTACGTTGTTCTTCACTGTCGAGGTCGAGTGTGCTCCTGTCCTGCTGACGAGGGGAAAAAAAACTCGAAACCTTCGGAAAAATGTCCGATTAATAAAGCAAAGCAGCTGGCTGTGTTTTGTTCCTAGCAGAAAAAAAAATCTTTTGTTTCACTGCTATTGTGACTCGCTGCAATAACTGACAGAAGGAGATGAAATATACTTACCTGCGTAGGCACGTCTAACACACACACACACACACACGTGTACAGATGAATAGGGCATTGTGTTCAGTGCAAGATTATGTGAGGGACGTGTGTTGTCAAATCTGTGACATCTCCTTCCCTTTAATTTTTTCTTTTTTTTTGTTAAAATAACTTATTTTTTAATAACCCAAGCTTCTAAAGAAGAAAAACACACATCCGCTCACATTCACGCTTAAACACACACACGCTCTGGTAAGACACGTCATTTAAAACCCTCAGGCTGAAGCCGTAGATTTTTTTTTCTGCCGAACTAATCCAAACACTTAACTGAGTTTCAGCACAAGGACACAAAAATATCAAACTTTTAAATCATTTTCAGTGTCGAAAGTTCAAATTGAGATGATGAAGCAAAAACGATGCTTTAAAACAAACACTACACATTCTCCTTTGCTGTTAATCAATGTGCATGTTCTTCAAAGGCATTGAATTTAGGCTGTTTGTTGTTAAACCAAAAACACACACACACACTTGCTTTGCTATCTTAGTGCGGACATTTCATAGGTGTAATGGTTTTTAAATTGTACAAACTGTACATTATATCCTCCTACCCTACTCCTAAACCTACACATCACACACACACACACACACACAGACACACTGCAGCAAGTGGGGTTAAGGGTCTTTCTCAAGGGCCCAGTGATGGTAACTTGTCAGTTTCAGGGCTCGAACCGCGACCCTCTGATCACTGACCCAGAGCCTTAATCGTTGAACCACCATATCCCCTTTAAATTTTACTTTACTTTAATTTTAAAAATGTACTATACTTATTTATTTTTTATGTTCTATAAACGTGAAAATGCGCAGTTTACGTAACGTAACTATCTTAGGATAACGT
Organism: Liobagrus marginatus; assembly: GCA_028566295.1. Classification (NCBI taxonomy): domain Eukaryota; kingdom Metazoa; phylum Chordata; class Actinopteri; order Siluriformes; family Amblycipitidae; genus Liobagrus; species Liobagrus marginatus. Next base: position 332,828 of record JAOUQX010000033.1, read on the forward strand.
TCTTGGAACGGTCTTTATGACGTTAGTCATACTTGTTGAATGCTGTCATAATGTTTAGAGAAAACAATGTTCCTGGAACGTTATGCAATCTGGACATTTACACCTTTATGGAACTTTACAAATCGCGTTCCTAGAACATGAAGTTGTTAGCTGCGTTATATCCTGCTTACAATGTAAGCTAATATCCTGCTTAGAGTGTAAGCACGGTAAGCTAATTATTTGCTTATGTATACATTTTTGGGCAATCCTGCTAATATGGGTATGTGTGTGGTCGCTAATACAGGGCCTTTCTAACATCTTTTATGGTTTACAGCGTAACTGTTTTTTTTAGTACAAAATCAACATGAGATGTTTCATTTCTTCTCTCTGTTGGAACTCCATCATTCACTCTATCTTGCTTCAAGCTTTGCTTTGCTTTTCAATCCGTGAACCTCTCGTCGTCTTCTCTCCATCTCTGCAGCTCTCCCTCGCTCTCTCTCGCCCTTCAGCTGGAGTTTGTGATGAAGGGAGAGGGTGGATATGAAGCAATAACCCTCTGCTCAGCGTCTCTGCGTGACTCGTGTTTATCTTCCACTTCTTTCCTGCGATGGAATGATTCTCTTTCTCCTCTTTTTCATTTCAGGTTGTTTTACTTGAATTCGCCGAAACGTGGGAAATCGGGCAGAGTGTCCATCATGAGAAAACTCCCTAAAGATTTATAGGACCTCAAGTAATCTGATTATTTTATTTTATTTGATACTGATGCAATGAAGAGGATTATTAAAGTGAAAGATGAGCAAGCCTTCAATATTAAACACGCTGAGCAGCATACACACACACGGGACAACAGCAGCATAAACACACACGGGACAACAGCAGCAGAAACACACACGAGACAACAGCAGCATAAACACACACGAGACAACAGCAGCATAAACACACACTGGACAACAGCAGCTTTGTATCAATGCACTTGCTCTGATAACTAAATGTTTCTATAGCAACAGCTCTCAGAGGAAGTAGTATGAAGAGGAAGTGAGACTGAGAGGAAGTAGGGTGAAGAGGAAGTAGTATGAAGAGGAAGTGAGACTGAGAGGAAGTAGGGTGAAGAGGAATTGAGACTGAGAGGAAGTAGGGTGAAGAGGAAGCGAGACTGAGAGGAAGTAGTATGAAGAGGAAGTGAGACTGAGAGGAAGTAGGGTGAAGAGGAAGTGAGACTGAGAGTAAGTAGGGTGAAGAGGAAGTGAGACTGAGAGTAAGTAGGGTGAAGAGGAAGTGAGACTGAGAGGAAGTAGGGTGAAGAGGAAGTGAGACTGAGAGGAAGTAGGGTGAAGAGGAAGTGAGACTGAGAGGACGTAGGGTGAAGAGGTAGTGAGACTGCCAGTTCGTAGCTTCTGAAAAAGGTTCCACATTAAACTCTATGACATACTGATGGATGAAATATAAGGAATGCCTCAATATCACTCAGAAGCCTGCCATGTCAATAAATGTCAAACCATGTGGACGAACTGTGTGTGTGTGTGTGTGTGTGTGTGCGTGTGTGCGCGTGTGTGTGCGTGTGTGCGTGATCCCTGTGATGGAGCCACAGAAATAACAATAATAAAACCTTTAACAAAGGCTCCAGTGTTTCGGAGCGAAACCTGCGGCGGCGCTCTGTCCATCAAACCGGCTTCTTGTTTAGGGAAAGGAAGTCACTCTCAACTGTCTCCCTGTTCATCTCTTATTCTATCTCTCTTTCTCTCGCACACACACACACACACACACACACACACACACACACACACACACACACACACACACACACA
>JAOUQX010000033.1:521137-539919 GCA_028566295.1 Liobagrus marginatus
TATATATATAGTGCAGCTGGATAGCGTTCAGCTGTGAAACAGCGGCGCAGCAATGTGCCCACGATGATTCTGGACTGATCCCAACGCACCTGCAAACTCTCTCTTTCTTTCTCGCTGCTTTTTCCACCTTTTTCGCTCCTTTAAGCGCTATGAGGTCATTAATTGGACACATTTGCATCATTAAAACCTCAGCAATGCACACATGCTAAAACGGCAGAGTTCACCTGGAGGTACTTGCCGCCTGGACGTCAGTCATCTTTGACCGATGTGCCAAATCGGAGCGGTTTTGAGTGCTTGAATGGCGTTACTACGTTCATTACCCATAATGCACAGCATATGTCAGGAAAATGTTTCGTTACCAAACCCCCCTCAATCATACAAAACCTGAGATTATATTTGTAGTTTAAGGCTATGTGAGTTTAGCACCATTACATCAAGCAGCGAATAAACAGACGGGATACGATGCCATAGAAAAGGGATCCAAATGCCAAATACTGTTACCTTCCCAATTAAAAACTGTAGTTTTATTCCTCGACTGACTTTTTTATTATTATTTGTAAAAAAAAAAAAAAATCAACCAATAACATCAACAATCGATCAGCAATCACTGAGCAGTTTCAGCTATTGCTGTCAGAACGACGGCACTACTACAATAAACCCGTATCCGCTCTATCTGACCAATCCGAGCCAGGATTCCAGAGCAGCAGGAGGGTTTCTGTTTTCTCCAGTGTGTCACAGGAACTACGCTCGAGCATCCAAAACCGCATGTTCTTTCATGTTCACATTAGCGTTTGTGGTAGAGCGCACTTGGAACGGCGTGTCCTCCAGGGCACGGACCCGCCGTGTCTGTAGCGTTCCGATTGGCCAAAGAAACCTGGCAAATGAGGCGTTTATTACAACGTGAACCAGATGTCCCATGATTAAAGAGTTCATAACATTTCTGCGGCGATGGCCGTGGCAAGCTGACCCGGCGCTATTTGCATGACGTAAAGTGTATCGGTAGCAGAACACTGTTTGTTACCGTAATAATGAGAGCTCCTTAAAAGCAGAGAGCTCATGCTTTTAAAAAAAGGCTCCCGCACAGCAACTAATTGGCCTTAGATATTTTTGCGCTGCGGGTTCTCGCTAACTTTTAACTCCAGATTTATGTTGCGTTTTCACCGTTTTGCTGCAGTACGGCAAGAAAGTGCAGTCAATCCACCAACGCAAACAGCCACCTTTGAGGTCATTGTTAATGTTGGACGGAGCAGCATGTCAAAAGATCCCGCCGAGCAGCCGTGGTAGCCTGGGACTGTATTTTTAGGGTTTTATTTATCATCCAACGTGTCCAACTTTTCCCATTTTCTCATGTTTGCTAAGTGCAAAAGGGCAAACCGTTAGTCGTGAATCTTGGTTTTACAATTTAACAACATCAAAAAATTCCTTTTTGTCCATCCGCATGCAGGCGGCTCTACTCAGCTTAGTCCGGGATGCCATGTTTCATGTTTACGTTCATGTTTAAGAGACGTGGTGACGGTATGTGGTGCAGGTGCTAAAGCTAGAACAGTGTGATAAACTCTCAGTAAGCCATAAACTGTCCAATAAACTGTCCGGCTCAATACGCAGGTTTATACGCGCAGTGCTCACACTGGAGGTCAGGAGTCGGAGTAGCAACCAAGAGGAGGAAATGAGCTCTGAGGGAGCTGGAGAAAAATTCATTCCGACTTCCGATTGTAGCAAATACAAAATATATAAGTATCCAAAGGGGGCGAATACTTAAGAAAAGGCAAAAGTATGAGCAGCAGAAATCATCAGAAAGTGTGGGGATTAAGAAGATATTTTAAACTACGGGAATTAGGAGAGTTGGGAAAATGCTAGAACTAGTGTTTACTAGGACAAAAAGGAAATCAGGTCACATGACCAATCGGAATAAACGGTGTTATAAATAAATGGCGTTTACTGACAATAACACGTGCCGTTACAATAATGTAGATCACTGAAGCTGTTTTCATCCGAGCAGGCTCTCTCTCAGCCGGACCTCCATGTCAAGTACACTTCCTTTATTGAACATATTTAATATTGGGACATCCAAGTTATTTGACATAATTGAGCACAATCATCATATTTCGTGCTAATTAGTTACTTTTATAATGATAGAACTCAGTTACTATTAGATAGAAGTATAACTAATTACTTTTTTAAAGTAACATGCTCAACACTACACTTGATAAGCTACAAGAAGGGGGTGGTGGTGGCTCAGCGGTATAAGGCTCTGGGTCAGTGATCAGAGGGTCAGGGGTTCAAGCCCCGCACCAGGCAAGCCACCGTCATTGGGTCCTTGAGCAAGGCCCTTAACCTCACCTGCTCCAGGGGCGCTGCACATTCTGGCTGACCCTGCGCTCTGACCCCAGTGTTCAAATTCATATGCTGGGATATATAATTTCACTGTATGTTGTACATGTGACCAATAAACTTAACTTTACTTTAAAACATTAAAGAACAAGTAGAATGAGGTAGGTGAGATAAAGGAACTGTGAGGATTAGGAACTGTTGGATAAACCTGATTAATCAGGGAAATCCAGGATACTAGGAGAACTGAAGATGACTGATCTTTAAGCATCAGGACGCTGTGGTGACCAGGTCAAATTCAGATCTTATTTATCACATACCCATACATACAGTGAAATGGGTTTTTTCCCCCCGCATATCCCAGCTTACGAATTAGAAGGCTGGGGTCAGTCAGAACGTGCGGTGGCCCTACAGCAACTGAGGTTGAGGGTCTTGCTCGAGAAACCAATGATGGTGGCTTGCCTGGTGCGAGGCTTGAACCCCGACCCTCTGATCACCGACCTTACCATTGAGCCACCACCATCCAAAGGAGTAGGAGAGATATATTGTGATATATTGTTATAGTGGACTTCTGAGGAGAAAGATCTTCTCAATGTGGAAATAATATGAGCATCTTCAAAGCGAGTTCATTAGACGAGTTTCTTAGACGAGAAGCCACTCGGTGAGGAGCACTTGGCGTTTCACTGCGGTTCTGTTCACATGGTGAGCACATGCTCATCGGGTCATCGGGAGGGAAGTCATGTGTGGGAAAGTCATAAACTTATATAAACAGGATGGAATCTTGACAACACAAAGCATCGTTAACTTTGTATCCGCGCACCTCAAAGGTCGGACATTAGATTAAAGCTGTTGCTCAATCGAGGTTTGATCATGTGACCAGGATCTTCCGGGTGTCCCGGTCCCATCAAGGCTCCAGCTGACCGAAAAGAATCCAATATGTAGAGAAGGTTCCAATTAGATGTGGCCGTGTAAACATTCTGGTAAACATTCTGACATTGTAAAGAACTTCCTTTAAGAACACGTGTGATCACAGCTTGACCACTAAAGTGGGTTAATGAGACAACACATGAAGAACATGAAGCTCCAGAAGAGCTACAGGAACTAGGGACTGACTTCAAACACAAGTATTTGTAAATATGTAGAGAGAAACTAGTAGAAATACGAAGTCGGCGTGTGCGAAAAAACCCAAGAAACTGTGAGAACCAACATCTCCAATAAGTTAGAGGACTCGTCAATAAAAATAGTTGAAGAACTAAGAAACAACTGGCATAGGAAATATGAAGAACATCTGAAGTATAAACTACAGTAGGAGACCCTGTGGAAAAGAATGGAAATTAAAGGAACATTAAAAATTGGAAACTCTGACAACTTGGAGAACTAATGGATCTTGGAAAATTGGAAAATAGAAGAACTTGACGAAACAGGCAACTAGAACCTGACTGCGCTACTGCCTGCTTGGAAACGCAGCTGATGGACGAATGAGAACTAGATGATGTGGGAGAGCTTGGGGAAATCAGAGAACGGACATGAACAAAAACAAGAGCCTATGGAAACGTATCTGGAGTTCCGTAAACGCTGCTGACGGAGTGAATTTGTGCAGGAGGAAAAGTGAAAGCCGAGTGATGGCAGATTAAATTGTAGAGGTGAGAAGCAAAGGAGGATATGTGTTAGAACCTGGAAGTTCTCACTCTGTCAGAGCGGGAACCTTGAGAAATGTGGTTAGGGAATGGATGATGGAATGGGAGCAGTGGTCAGACACCTCATCATTTGGAATTCTTGGCATGAACACCTGGGATTCAGGACACGGGGGGAGAGAGAGAGAGAGAGAGATAGAGAGAGAGAGAGAGAGAGAGAGAGAGAGAGAGAGAAAGACAGGAGAATGTCCTGACCCTTTAGGGACAATTAGAAAGCTAAGAGGAGGTGAAGGAGTGTGAGAGCTCCCAGATTGCAGCGGTGACTCAGATGAGAAGATGGAAGCGTTTAACGCAGTAATGTCAGCATCGTACAATTGAGATAAAGATAAAGACGGTCGTTTCTGTTTATTTCAGCAAATAATCTCCAACATATTATTGAAAAATGGTAAATACAGCTTCAGCATCAGACCCTTAATTAATGAATAAACTATTCTGCTGGACAGAAGGGGACAAAACCTCTCTCTCACTTTTATTTTCTATATGATGTGGGAATTCTACTCCTGATGTGGGAATTGGGAAATAAGGGGTTCTCCCTTCCTATCGCTCGCTCACACAGACGTCCCCCAAAACGAATTGGATGCAACTTAAATGAGTGTAAATGTATAAATCACATTGTTGATAAAGTATAATATTAGTAATTATAATAATTAGTATGCAATAATTAGTAATATACAACAGCATTTACGTAATGATATCACAAAGATGTTTAAATGTTGTGGAATGCCTAATACCTATGGAATGCCCTCACTAGCATAGCAAAACAAGTGTGTGTGTATATATGTAGATATATATATATATATATATATATATTCATGGTGTGTGTAGGGCACTGGGAGTCTCACGTTTGTCACACTCTAACACATGAACATATAAACACACACACACACACACACACACACACACACACACACACACACACTAGCAAGCGGCCTGAGCGAGGACCTCTGTCACTGTAGTGCCTTTCTCTCGTTCCACCTGCGAAGCACATGTCTCCGGGCTTCTGTTTAAAACCTCGGGGTTTCTTAGGAGATGGAGAAATAAAAACAGAGACGTGAAACCAAAAAAGACGGAGAGATGAAGATCCCGTTAAGGAGCCGAGAGGAATGAGGCGTGGGGAGGAAACAGGAATGTGAAGTCTCGTTAAAAATCCATTAGCTTAATTCCATCAGGCTCGCTAGGAAAACCTCGAGAGGGGGACGTGTTGAAGTGTTCTGCAGCTCTGAGTGAAAAGCTGCGTTCACGTCAGCCTCCTGTTCTGTTCAGGGTCAAATGGAATGTTTTTAATGTTGTTGTCTTTTTTAATGCTAAATTCAACAGCACAAGAGCCAATTAGCTAATGTAGCTAACAGGTAACAAAACTGTACAGCTCGCAGTTTTGGTTAACATTCTGCACATTAGACGCCAAAAATCGTTACACGACAGCATCGTTTATATACGTCTACTTCTAATATAAGACTCCGCCCACACACTTTGGGCAGGGCCCTTAACCCTCAATAGCTCAGATGTATTAGTAAGATCATTAATTTTATGCCTTTTTTTTTAAAATAACCCTTTAAAGGTGTCGCTTGAGGTTGTTCTAAACTGTCGTTTGTAAGTGCGTGGGAAAACAAACGCTATCTATAGCGTTTAATACTCAATTAATTAATAATAATGATAATTGCTATTGGAGTGGTACTTTATCTTCATAGCCTGTAACGTGTGGTACAAGCATTGATGACTGACTCAAATCCAGTTCTAATGCGACAACGAAGCTACCGTGAATAAGGGATCCTCCTCGTACATTTACGAATGTTTCGTTCAGCGCCTTGCGTGGTGAGTCATAGGCAACAAGAAATACAGGCTACTCTCATTCCAGCGTTAAACCAGCAGGATCTTTGTCATGAGTAAAGTAAACAGATGGCTTTCGAGATCTGCGGTATAAATTATATAATATGTGCTCGGATTCTGAATCAGTGGCCATTGATAGCTTTGCAATGAACATTTTAGTGCTGAACCTGTAATTAACTTAGAACTCTGTTTATTTATGGACCGCTCGAAAGCTCACGGTCAGAACCCTACTGGATATGACATATAAACTTATTTAGACTGTACATCATCTATAAGACACACTCTGATGTCTCCCAGATGAGAATGGGTTTCCCCTTGAGTCTGGTTCCTCTCAAGGTTTTTCCTTTCCAGTCACTTCAGGCTTGCGCATTGGGAAACATTTCAGAATTGATTTATTCTTTTATTTCTTCAATCTAATTGTTATCATTTTTGTGAAGCTGCTTCGGGTCAATGTCTATTGTTAAAGGTACTATAGAAATAAAAGCGAATCGAATTGAATAAATAAATGAAAGTCGCTCTGGATAAGTGCGTCTTTCAAAGCCCAGCAATGTAATTGTTACATTTACATAAAACTTCACTTCATTTTTGAATTTGATATAGTGTACACGCACCCAAGCAGTTATTATAGAAATGATAACACATTCGAGAAAGCTCTTTAATATAATCCTGCGACTGGCAGGTGCATGGATTCCGAGACGGTCTGCCCAATCTGGCTCCACAATTAGGAAGCAATTTTCCTCTAGGAAGCCATTTTAAGTTGCAAATCAATGAAATGCAGACATGTAGAGTTACAATGTGAAACTACACACAAACACCTGAGTACCTGATGGACCCTTGCGCCATCATGCCCACAACAGTGCAGAAGAAGAAGAAAAAAAAGCAAGAGGATTCAAATGAACCTGCTGTCTAGAAGCGATGGAATGAAGATACTCAAGTTCTGATGGGGACAAGGAATGGCCGATAGATCTGGATATGTCTCTGTATTTAGGTCTACTTTGATTTTATGCGAGTTTGCTAGCTGTCTTAAATAAACATGGGGAAGACGAAGCAGTAATAAAGATCGCTGCAAAAATAAACGCTAGGATATCGGCCCAAGCTCGAGTCCCTAAAGCCTCATATCTGCGATTTAACGCCATGGCCTGCACTATGGTTCTGTTTTTTATTTTATTTTTATTTTGAAGCTTTACGACGGCTCCACTTGAAATAACCATTACACTAACAATTCCTGACCAATGTTTCCCCCACTGGAGTGAACGATGGGCCAAAAGCAGCGCGATTCACCGCAGGAGAATGTGTTTTCAAAGCTAGAGCCATGTTAGGGCAACTCCCCGATGATGAAACCGCTGGGAACCTTAATGAAAAAAAAAAAAAGGCGAGAGGTAGGAGCCAGCGTGGGTGGAGACGCAGGTTGAAAAATAGGTACGAAAAGAATGAGAGCCGTGTTCCTTATGCTTCAGCTGTGAAAAGATGTGAGGACCAACGCCAAGGAAAATGGGAAAGGAAACCAAAATTTGATTTGATACCAAACCAAAAAAACCCATGAGATCAAATAAACACGGGACCCGTTCGCCTGATGACCCTCGGTCTTCCGAGCCTGGCATAGTCTGACATCATCATGATTAATGATCATCTCGCAGATCTCCTTCTAAACTCCGGCGTGACACCAGAAAGACCCGAGCTCAAGTCCCGGAGATGGCCAGAAGTTCCACCCTGGTGACAGCACGGATCAGAACGTCCACAATGATGTCACCGCATTGGGAAAGATGGCTTAATCCCTCGCTTTCTCCCAACGCAGAGTGATGAAAACTGACTGACCGACCGACCGACCGACCATGGGCGTCCCGGCTGCTCACCTCGAACGATCATCTACAAGAGCTGACAGCAGGGCTGTTATTTATATAATGTCTGTGCCATTGCTCTGTTTGGTGAAGGCCATGAACTCAGCACAGATCTAAATGATTTTAGTGACCAGTCCTGGCTGTTGTTCAACCTTTACAGAACTGTTTAGACGTTTTACTCGAATAAAGATCTCAGGAATGTGTCTTGATCTGTGACGTTACGCTCAAAAATGAGATGACCCGTTTAAACCGAGACCGTGAGCTCACGAGACTGGAAATAAAGCAGTGAAGTCTGTCAGCAGGGGTCAGTCAGTCAGTCAGTCAGTCAGACACGAGCCAATCGTGGGTGTTGCTGACCTCAGAACTGGCAGCTGGTAGACGTGTTGGATTCAACACATCGGTTTAATGTGAGGGTTTACTTTACTTGTGACATCATGGTGTGTGTGTGTGTTTGGTCAGAGAGAAAACAATTCCTAGTGCTTCAGAGAAAAATGAAATGAAGGCATGAAAGGACATAACAGATGAGTAATGTAAAAAAGAGGTTTATTAATAAATAAAACCATTTTGGTGGACCAGATGGGACAAAAATAAAAGGATGGAGAAAATTAATTCCAATCCAATTTATGTCCAATCCTGTTCAGTCCAGTCCAATTTTAATCCGGTTCTAATTTTAAGTAAACCCGATGAATCAGTAAAAATCTCAATCCAGTCCAACAAAGGCAAATTTAACCTTAACTAATCCACTCCAATCATAATCACAATGCCGTTAATACGTAAATCAGAACCATGTAATCCAGTCTGGTTCAGATACAAACCAATTAAAACCAATTTAAATCAAAGCCAATACAATCCCAATCCAGTTCTATTTCAAACCTGCCCAATTCAATTGTAATTCAGGCTCATTTTATATACAAACTAGTCCAAATCCCAATCCCACATCAATACAATCTCAAATGAGTTTCTTCCCAAACCAGTCTTAAACATCCTAATCCAGTTCCATTCCAACTGGGAACTGGTAAATCAGTGGTGTTAAAGTGTTGGTCTGCTGACCTGAAGATCGTGGGTTCAATCCCCAGCACCACCAAACAGTCACACCTTGGCCCCTGAGCAAGACCTTTAACCCTCAACTGCCTAGATGGAGAAAAAACAAATGTGATAGATGCAAGTCGCTTTGGATAAGTGCGTCTACCAATTGCAAATGTAAATATTTAACCTCCTAACACCCGAGCTTTGGTTTTGCCTGCATTTTATATACACGTATGTGGATGCCAGGTTGTAGGAGGTTAAGACATCCCAATTTCATGCCCATTTAATGTTAGTTAATACAAATCCAGCCAATCCCAATCCAATACGACATATGCCACAAAATAAATAGGATATCTAATCATGTTGTTAAATTTCCAACCCAACTACACAACTCTATACATGGTCTATCTATGGTCTGGATCATATGAATTCACAACAATAACAGCAACAATATCCAACATAAAAAGCGAAATGACGACGAAATGGCGACACGCGCCGGAAAAACATGATGCGAAGACATTAATAGTTTTTACGTCTGCTTGCAATCAACCATCAAATGCTAATGAAGGCTGGAGCTTCCACAGAGGAGGATCCCAGGCTGCTCGGACTATGTGTAGAAGAACGAGAGGAAACCCCACGGCGCCCTGACATCCACTCGGCATTCAAAGGACATGTGGAGGTTGTGGGGGGCTGTGTAAAATACAAAGATGAGGAAAGAGTGCGGGGACACGTTAGCCCCGGATCTTACAGTAAATCCCCACAGACCCGGCAAGTAAGGCAGCGAGGATTACAGACATGCTACAGGCTAACGGATAACATTTCACTTAAAACACCGCGCGCTCATCCTGCAGTCTCGGTTACAACCGCAGTGTATACAGTACTCTATACTATAATATTCTATACCTGATTAAATCTGCAGAACAAACAGAATGGAAACAAACAAAAACATTAAAACAGATTTGAACACAACGTAACACAAAATCCAGTCAGGGCACGATTTAGAGATTTTGCGATCACAGAAATCGATAGAAGATCAAGCAAACCCTGTGATGACATCATCAGATCAGATATCATAGATCAGATTTGACGTCATCGACCGTTTATATGCAAAAAACAAACAGACACAAAAACCTTTATGAAAAACAGGAAAGAAAAGGAATGGAACAGATGGAGATATAAAGTTTTTCCTCCCAGACACCAGTGAACACGTTTTCCTCTGGAACGTCAAGTGTACTGCTTCTTGTTAGCGATAAAAACGGTTTGATAAAGCGTTTGATTAAATAATATAAAACCCGCCTTCAGTTTTGAGGCCACGCCCCCATTATATACGCCTAATAACATCTGGCAAAGGGACTACCAATGAAAACTAGCCTTTGGGCTAATTAGGGTACATTTACTTTCATGAATGTTGATTAATGTACTCTCCTTTTTTGGAAATAAAAATAAATAAATAAAAATAACCTTGAATCCCACTTCGGCCTTACATGTAATCCCTCCCGATTCCATCTGACTCACAGATTTACAAACCATTGTAGCTCTTTTACACCGAATAGCCGGAAAAGCCATAACTCAGAGCCCATGTCACTGTAACCCATAGGGACGTATTAGCGCAAGAAAAATATTCTGGTGTGCCGTCTCGTACAGGATGGAGGTTTCATAAGGAAGGAGAGATCACCTACTGGCCGTGGACGTTATGGACGATTGCAGGAATAGAAAAAGAAACAGTCCTGGAGCAGAGAATCTGCCATGATGAGAAAGACAGAAGCGTATTAAACTGACGAGCGAGAAAAAGCGAGCTTTTACGATTTCTCAGCGCCAGTCTGGTCTTAAAGCGTCACTCGTCGTCCGCCGCTGGGCAGGGGCCGATCTCAGACTAACGCCTGCTGGTGAAAAAAGATCAATTTACTAGAGAAAATATAACATTATGAAACAGGGAGTTCTGGCTTGTGATTGGTCAAAAAAGTGCTGATGAATTGTGTCTATAGCAGCAGCTTTGACAGCAATGCAGCTGCGCACATCACGTAACGGGGTTTTCACATGACGCGCTCGTTTTAATACGTTATTGTTTCCACAAATACAGATGCAGGAGAGGAAGCATTTATGGAAGGAGTCTCCAGTGTCAGAGCGCTGTACGAGACAGACATAAACCTGCGGCTAGAAAGATTTGATTAGATTAGAAAAATGCTTGTATACAGATCCAATGCACGGGTCCGGGGTGCCAATACGTTTTGCAGCACAACCGATGGTCCACATCTTGCCACTGTACACTTCTCAAGCGTGTCCCTTTTTTCCACCCCTTCTCTCTCTCTCTCTCTCTTTCACTTTTTTCCATCTGTCTGTCTCTTGTCCCCCCCCCACCCCCCCTCCCCTCGGAGATCCGTCTCTTCTTTCCTCTGTCCTGTTTAGTTTAACTCTCTCTACATTACCGCTTACACTGTACAGCTCAGTGGAACAGCGCACAGTGAAAAATGGGGACTCGCAAATTAATGGCTAACACATGTTCCCTATACCTTACACACACACACACACACACACACACACACAGACGCAGAGGCAGGCAGTCACCCATGTGCTGGTCTTTTTTAAGCCTTTGCCAGGAAGGTAAGACTACACTGCAATCAAACAGCGCTTAGGGACAAGTAGCTCAGCGTTCTGTATTAAAGACGCAACAAGACGTACGATAAAAGCGTCCAGATCAACGTCCTCATTTCTCAACCATCGTACACCGCTCTGGGGCTTTCAAAAAGACGAACCTGAAGCCCAAACGTCCAGCTGATTGTTAATATCAATGAAACGTTTCATGGAAACAATCACAGCAGCTATTTTAAATCGGGTTTGCTCATTCGTACGTTAAGTGTGAAAGAATACGACTAATTCTAAATGTGTTGTACAGCTTGTAACACTTAAAACACCACAAATCAGGTGACAAACTTCCAATGTCAAATTTGCATATTCATTGAACATCTGGATTAATTTGCATATCAATGCATACATGAAGCATACACGAGAAACACATGACTCCTGCTGCGGTAAAGGTGGAATAGATTGCTTTTATTACTGGAAATGCCATAAAATTCCTTTTAAATGTATTAAAGGAGATTTCAGAAAGGCTAACAATAGCAAGCTATCTTACCTGCATAATCCCTTTCCAAAACCACGCCTCCTGCAAAACACCCTCTCTGCTCTGCTCAGGCAGAGCAGAGGCTCAAACAACAAGACGAGAGAGAGTGTGATTAGCTCATGTGTAATTCAGCGGTCAGTAAATATTACAGTACAAAGCCGTAATATTACAATAACCAACGTAAGATACTTCATAAACACTGTAATTACACGCAGTAAGTTTATAGCAGGAACATAGCGCTGATGATGTAGCTGTCTGCGCTAACAGGGTGCGCATAGTTATGCTAATACACATGTTAACATTCAGGTAGAGCGGCCTATCCGAATGTTTTTATGACCTGAAGTTTTTGGCTCCTACGCCTTCCACAGATGATATAAATACATTTAGAACATTGAACTTAAAGAGTGCTATCGAGATGTGACAAGACTTTCTATATTTTAGAACAAAATCACTTACCGTCTTTCTTTTTTTTTTTTTTTTTTTTTTTTACGTTAAATGTCGTCATTCAAATAATATTTGTGGTTAGAAAATGTTTCTCCTTCCTAAAACAGGAACTGTTAAATCACTTCCAATATTTGGACATTCAACAAATCTATCATACTAATCATATCATACTAATATAAGCTGTGTAGTTAGCCGCTAGCTAGCGGTGTAGAACTTTGCTGTAACGCTAGCTAGATATATTTAAAACTGCTAAAGAACTTACTCCTTGATTTAACTAACAGTTTCACGCTACTACAATAACGTAAGCAGAATTCCGTTGAAACAGACATTCTTTAGCTGTATGCTAACAGACCCGGTATACGTAGTAGTGCTGCGTAAACCGCTGTAGATCATCGCTCATGTCTGAGATGAGCACAAGGTCGTCGACCGGACACTTTGTTATTTCTGCTGATGATGCTTTTTTTTTTTTTTTTCTCCTCTGAGACTGAGAAACTCAACACAAACACACTTCTGGGCTGTTTGGAGTGAAAACACACTTGAGCGATACGTTCAGAGCTTCTTCAGGGTCAAACAGTTGCAGCCACCGGATCTGACCAGGTTTCAGAGAGATGAAAACATAATAACGGTGCTGAAAATCAGGGGTTTGTGTTTACTGCACTTGTTACTATATTAATAGCTTGTGCAGAGACTTCAAGAGTTGTTGACGAGGTGAAGTTGAATGTTGAGCGTTTCTGGAAGCTGTCTCTAGTGTTGGTGCTTTGTATCTTGGGGTAAGGCTGTAATTGTTTTCACATCTTTAGGACATCTTTTTTCTTAGCGGTTTCTTGGTGAACGAAAGCAATTCGGTCCTATTAACTTGAAAAGAGAGAATAAAGAGACTGGTAAGAGAACGAGTGCTAATAGCAGTTAGAACATAAGAAACAACAAGCACTTGTTTTGTGAACAGTAAATGTAACTATAAACAGATAACGGTGCCTTGGACCTTGGACAAGTGACTTGGACTTGAACCTTGGACCATAAATAAATACATTTTTTGCGAGGACAAATTGTTGTGCTATAAAAACCAATTAGACACTGGTGTAATCTGGACGGTAACACGCATGATGCTGAATATTTTCCTCTAACAGCATGGTACTGAGTGTTTTATTTTTTCATCTATCCATTTGCCTGTTGTACTGACCTGTGCAAAAGATGGTGAGAAGTCCAACAAGGGATCAAAATTGTAGCTTCATGGACAGGAACCTACAAATGCCTCTTTTCCAGCTAACACTTAAGGTGATAGGGCAAAGATGCAGGCAAACCAGTCCAATGCTGAGCAACCAGCCGCCCACGATTGGTCAGCATCACTCTGCGTTGACAGGAAGTAAGGGATCAAGCCATCTTTCCCAATCCAGTGATATCATCATGGATTTTCATGAACTGTTCTCTGAGCGGGGTGGAACCTCTGGCTGCGGATGACTGTGGCATCTCCGGGAATTGAGCTGGGCCTTCTTGGTGTCAGTGCGGAGTTTATAATGACCTGTGAAGCCGGTCTACGGGGCGCAGGAAGCTTATTAATCATGTTGTTTCTGAGATTTGTCAGACCGATGCCAGACTCTGACTAATGTGACCACGTCGGAGACGGGAAGACTGCGGGCCATCATGCGGACTGGTTTAGTGCTCAGCTGACAGCACAGGTTTTCGTCTGGTAGCCTAAAAGACAGCTTTCTACAATAGCGTTTCATTGCCAGCGCCTTTTCTTTGTCCCAAATCTCTGACTCAGATGAATCTCTGGGGGTCACTTTTGTTTGCGCACCTTCACACGGAGTGGTTCAAGCCTCCATTTGGATCGTACACTTGGACTGCTGACTTACGAGCTGGCAGAACAATCTAATGGTGTTATGGACACTGAGGAATCTGCATAGAGTTTAGATAAATGTTTATTTTCATTTCTAAAGAACAGGCTGATGAATTTGGTGGCTGTGCAACACGTCTGACTCACAAACAGTCCTGGGTTTGGAAACGTGTGATGATCAAAAGGTCCCTGTAATAATAACATTAATGACATTTTGACCACTTTAACACATCGAGCTAAAGTTCAGTTAGGGTTCGGTTATGGTTCTCTGGGTAAGGTTAAAGGGTAAAGTTATTGAGGTTAAGATCAAGCCTACTGGGGTAAACAGCAGGATGAAGTTAAGGGTACTGGGTTTCTTGAGGATAGTGTTTCTGAGGTTAAAAAAATGAAGATTATGGTCACAGGGGCAGCATGGTTATTGAGGTTGACGTTTAAGAAATCAAGGTTCTTGATATTAAGTAGAGCTTATCTAGGCTAAGTTGAGGATACGTTTAGGGTTAATATAATAGAGTTAAAGGCTCTTGTGTTTGAGGTTAAGGCTACTGAAGCAACATTTGCCATTCTTAGGTAATGTTTATGGTTACTACCGCTAGGGTTTACTGATGGAAATGGATCCTGAGTTTATGGTCACAGAGGTAAAATGTTGGGTTTCTGATCTTAAAGTTTACTGAGATTAAGGTTGTATAGTCTAAGTTCAGTGTTAAGACATGTAGGTGGGGGTTTAACAGAGGCAGATGTAAAGGACAGAGTGGTATGGCGACAGATGATCCGCTCTGGCGACCCCTAACGGAAGCAGGTGATAGTAGAAGAAGTAGCTGTTAATAGGCTACAAGTTCTTCAGCATAAGGTTACTAAGGAGAGGGTTAGGATTGTCATTATAATTACTGGGGCAAAGGTCAAGATTATTGAGGTTATGGATATGGTTATGGGGTAAAATGTAGGGTAACATTTTTATATGTTTTTTTTATGTTAACATCAGTAACCCCTAGTTAGATCCATTCAAGTCAACAGAAGAGTTTCAGGTTCAAGAGTTTTACTGTCTCATCTTATGAGGCAGTAGTTATCCAAGATCATAAATCCTAAATAAGATCTAAAATATCTAAACATCTTATCCTTATTTTAGAAGAAGTGATAGAAAATGCTAGTTATGTTATGCTATTTATTTATTTATTTATTTATTTATTATACTTTATTAATCCACGGGGGAAAATTAGGTAGATTGGATTTGCAAATCCTAGCTTACTAGGAATCTGGGGTCAGAGCACCGGGTTAGCCAGAGCATGCGGCACCACTGGAGCAAGTGGGGTTAAGGGCCTCGTTCAAGGGCCCAATGATGGTAACCTGCCAGTTCCGGAGCTTGAACTTCGACCCCTCTGATCGCTCGACCAAGAGCCTTAACCGTTGAGCCGCCCCACATCTAGGTGGCTATACTGGGTTCACAGAACCACAAGCTTTTCTTGTACTCTAACGATTATTACTATAGTACATTTCATTTCTAAAGGTAGCGCTTTAACAAAGACGAAACACGATAAACAGGACGCAGACTAATAACAAACAGATCACTTAGATAAAGGTCATGTCCTGAGTCAGCTTTGCAAGTGAACAATACTGTAGTCTTTTTACAGCAGACACATAACGGATTAATCAAGCTCTTCTTGTACATTACAAACACACACACACACACATCTCCACAAGTGAGCTAAAAATACTCGGTTTAAACCCTTCCATATGTTCCAGTGGCCATTAAAGCAAATATGTTAGTGGCATGAGGCTTCTGCGACTCACACACTTCCCCTCGGTTCTGTCTCTACCTTCTCCTCTTTTCACATGAGCACAAACCTCGAAATGCAAATTATTCGGCTCTATCTGGACGGAATTAGGGGGAAGGAAACGGCTAGCAGCTTGCAGATGCGTCACCAGGTGGTAGTCACTACGCTAACAGGATATTAGCTCCTTACACTATTAACAGATTAGGGCACGGAAAATGGTCGTCTACGTCGATCACTTCCTTTACTAACCTCTTCACCTAACAGCAAATTGTTGAGAAATATGCCTTTCATCCATGCTCAGGATCGAACCCAGGAAGTGGGAATCAAGTGCAACACTTTAGGAACCAATTAGCCAGAGCGCTCTTGAAAAATGTGTAGGAGTCACAGCATGAACATAACATAAGCGTAAACGTACAAGACAACCTTTAACACAAGATCTGAAAAAATGAATTTACGTCTGCTAATTCACACCACAGTTATGCTAACTATTATACTTTTTTTTATATATTACGATATTTCTGTTAATAAATGTAAAATTCTGATTCGGCTAATCCACAAGCCTGCATAAAGGCAGACTGCTGCACTTTTATATGCTAACAATTACAGTTATTCTGCTAATCCTCACGTGTTCATGCTAATTAACATGCTAAAAAAAAAAAACTCTTCTGGGAAATGTGAAGATTTAATTCAATTAAATTTTATTTTAACAATACACATTGTCCCAAAGCAGCGTCACAGAAAATAGAAAAAATTTGATAAAAAGAATAAACAAGGACAAATTAAAAAAGAAATTAAATTTATCCCAATGAGCATGCCTGTGGTAATTTAACAACGTTCTCACAATTAGAAATCCTGTTCTGTTCTTGTTCAGTTCTTGTTCAGTTCAGCCAATTTTCTAACTAAAGAAAAAAGATACGAATATTTTGTATTCCCAAATATTCTTCTTAAAAATCTTCTTTTTTTCCTCTTAAGATTGTTCTTACGACAAAACTTATTTATAAAAAAAAATCAAATTTTTGAAAAGAATTTTCTTCAGAATCATTTTAAATAAATTATTAAAGTTAGGATAACTGCCAACTAGTCGTAAATCCCCACAGGGTAACATTTTTACTGAAATGTTTGCGTTTTTCGCATATTAAACCTTACAAAATTACAAAAATTATATTAAAACTGTCTAACCACTTAAATATTACATAAACTAACATATTATATAAACTAGCATATTATATAAACTAGCATATTATATAAACTAGCATACTTGGCTAATTTGATGTCTGTGTTCCAGATGCAAGTTCCGTGGGTTGCCAATAGTCTTACAGAGCCAGAAAGGCGTTTTAGAGACGGAGCAGATAAACTATAAGACTAGAGTTAGTAAGAGCCATACGGCAGCTTTTACCTAGTGATGTTTTTATTACTTTTATTGTCATCCAACTCAAATTAGCTGATTAGGTTACGCTTTCCTGCAAATAAATTCTCTTTTGCTTTACATTCAAAAACTCGACCGGGTTCAGGATGTGGTTACTTCTTTAAAGAAGTATAAAAAAGTGATGCAATTAAAATGTAGCAGTAAAAAACTTGTTGTGGCTACTTTCATTTTAGTCGTAAGAAAAAAATCTTATGAATGTCAAGAATTGCACTTAGGAACATTTGAAGAATTTTTTTAACTTTGTTCTTAAGATGTTTGTGAATCTGGCCCCTGGCTTTCCAGATGAAGGTTCTAAAAGGTTTAAAGGGTTCTTTCAGGATGGAGTGTGACTTGCTGGCAAAGTGTGGCAAAGTAAGCAGGAAGTTTTCTTCCTGACACAAGCTGAATTCTTCTGGATAAAACTTCACTAGAATCCTAACCCTAATAACGAAACAGGACGTGGGCCATGAGTTCAGCGGCGTGATTTATAACTAACAGACTTATGGGCTTGAACTCATCCACGGTGTTCATTTATGATGCATTTCAGCCATAAACACGGATATAAATTTAATTCTTATTAAAATCTGCCACAAACAAATTCATAACCTCAGCGTCACTATTATGCTCTTTAGTCCGTTCCGTTCTTTAAAAGAATGAGGTAATAAATTGTAAAGACGTCGTTGCTGAAAGAAATTTAATTAAAACAGAGGGAAAGTGAATTCCTAAAACAATCTGATTCTGCTCATTTTCCTTAAAAATATACACATGTATCTGTTGATTTACTTTCTTTAATTAGCCTACAATGTTTATGCTAATAAATGAAATGACGGTAGTTTTTTGTGAATTTGGATGTTTTTATGCTAATAACTCTTTAATTTAAAATCATCTGATTGATGCGCACAGCGTTTGCTAATTCACAGGTGTTTGTTTTACTTCTAATTCAGCAGTTACGATAAGGAGGAGGATAATGACGATGGTTACACCGTTTCTGCCAATCAAATGCCGATGTTTTATGCTAAGTAAAACAAGGTAGCTCTGCTAGCTTAAGGACGTTTCTACTCTATTTCACAGACGGCGGTTTGTTTTCTCGTTAATTCACAAGTCAATTTACGGAAATTTAAGTTTATTCACAGACCGGTTCTGGTAAGCCTCAACTGATTATGCTACCAAATGCAGACTTTTTCCTAATTCTCTCTCTCTCTCACACACACACACACACACACACACACACACACACACACACACACACACCATTTCCAGATTATCTCCGCTAACCCATGTCTTTACTGCCCTGAATAAAGACTGTAACCCGATAAAGTGGACTTTAGATGTTCTTTATAGTTTAAAAGCTTCTCTCTCTTTCTCGCTCCAAACACACAGACACACGTTTTGCTATCTTACTGAGGACATTTCATATGTGTAATGGTTTTTATAGTGTACAAACTATACATTCTATCCCCCTACCCTACTCCTAAACCTACACATCACACACACAC
>JAOUQX010000033.1:579541-591699 GCA_028566295.1 Liobagrus marginatus
ACTGTGATTATATGTTAATTATGTTATGTTTAAAAGAGCTGCGATGAGTAGGAACATCGCTGGTTATTATTTGTGTTTACTTTCAATCTTTAACCGCGTAACGTGTGCTCCGATTGCAGCGAGCTTTTGTCATGTTTGTCACAGAAGAATAAAGAGACTTTATCTTTCAAGCGCCTTGCATACCGGGTCTTCCTACACTGTTGCCGGAGCATGCAGCTCCACAACAACATCAGTGAGTGCACTACTCCAGACTCTCAGGACAACGATCTGGTGCTATGGGAGTGGATGTGTTTTACCTGCTCACTATTAACCAGCCGAAAGCCATTTCTAAAAAAATAAATAAAAAGACTGACGCAATGAGGGAACACAATGGCGGTTGCCACAGGTAGACCGTTCACTCTGAAACTGAAAACCCGACAAATATTTATTTATTGAATGCAAATATAGAGGAGATTCCACGACCTGATGGAAACATTCCTCTAAAATTCTACTTCGTGTGGACATGACATCATCCAATAATGTCCGGCTCTACCAAACGCCATGTTCCACTGGGGTCACATCCGACCTGGTCATTCAAGTACATGACACCAGACATTCATTAACAAGGCTAACAAATAGATGTTGTGAGAACGTTCTAGGAACGCGATTTATAACGTTCCATAAATGTGAAAATGTCCCAACATTATGACATCATTCATCAAGGACCAATAACGTCGTAAGGAGCGTTCCAAGAACATTGTTCTAAGAACATTTTCTCTCAAGAGTATGAGAACGTGCGTTAACTAGTAATAACATTATTACAACGTTCCATGAACATTATGTAAGAATGTTCAGTCCTAACATTCAGACAACTTTTAAAGAGCATTAGCGAAAGTTGAGGGAACGTTCCCTGTGAGCTGGGCTGCTGCTTCATATTTGCAACCTCCTCTGCGTAAACGTTGTGTGAATATTTCATGAAGCACTTTGGAACAAATGTTTTTTTGGGAGGGTTTTGGATTAACCCTCGAAAGCTTCCACTGGTGGGATAAGTTGAGAAAAGCGGTTTCAGGTTTACGCTTTGTAGTCTATTCTGGCTCAGATGGTCTACTGTAGATGGGCCTGGTTCTTTATAAACATCTTGTAAGAAGGGCGCGCTTCTTAAATAGTATTTATATGCAACCGACCCCCCTTTTACAATTCCTGTCTCTCCCTCACCCCCACTTACAGCAAATGTTCGGTCAGTCGTCAAAGCATTTCACTGTATGTTGTACCACGTATGATGTACATGTGACCAATAAACTTTGAACTTGAACTTCTGTTTTAGGGCTCTAATAGACACTTTATGGGTTCTCTAAAGGAGGACACATATGTAAGCAAAGAAAAGCAGGCCTTCAAGAAGCAGGACATTCTGAAATCCTGGAGGATGTTACAGAGTTCCTTAGTGTTTCTCCATTGGGACACTCTGAAGAACCGCCAAGGGTTATTTTCATTTCATTTTTCATTTTCAGATCGTGTTTGTCATATACACATAGTGAAATGTTTTTATTCCGCATATCCCAACATATGAATTTGAACGCTGGGGTCAGAGCGCAGGGTTATACTGTAGATTTGACCATTTTGTCTGAACAAGTGAATTCATTAGCCAAAAACGTGATCACTTCTTTAGATGTTTAACCGTAAAACAAAAACGTATTAGCTGAGCGGTTAGCTCTACAGAAACCGATGCGTTGGTTTTTTTTTTAAACTCCTCACAAATGTCTACAAGCCTAGTAGTATTTTCCGATAGCGTCCAACAGTCTGTGAAACGGCTGCCGCTCCCAATCAGGACTCAGACATTTAATCCTAAAACAGAGGGGACAGGTCCTGGTTTGGAACGTGACCAGACTAAACACACATCCACTTGCTCGGCCAATTGCATTTGACATGAGCGCTGAACCGCGAAGCAGAGGCTCATCAGATGCTAAACCTAGCGTCCGGAACCCCGAAACTTTCAGGCCTCCCAAACTTACAGTCTTGACCTTCAAGAAAATAAGCAGAGGTTTAATTTGAGCCACATGAGTCCAATATCGCATTACAAGCCGTACTGTGTAGCAAACAAGTGCGAGACACAAGTTACTAGGTAAGCAGCCGTCAGTGGCTAATAATAGATTAGCTAATGTTCAGGGTATACATCCAGATTAATCTTTTTCAAAGATTTAATATCATATTTTAGTCAGATACAGCAAATAATAAATGATTGCTAGCTACTAAATGTAAACTAGCATGCACAGAAAGAAGTTTCTCTCTAAAATTCATGAATTTCATAGAACATTACAGCTGCTAATGTGTCAGTTAGAAGCAAAAAAAAGTTCTGAGGTATTTAATTACAGTTACGCATGTGTAGCGTAGCATGCTAATCGGTCTAGACCTTTGTTTCCGACATGGAAATATTTATTTACGTAAAGAGGGAACCCAGAATCTAAAGGCTGCTAAAGGAAGCACTTATTCTAGACATAACTATGACCAGATAGAGGAATCGAATGCCATAGATTTCCAGGAGAAACCGCCTAGCGTGATAAACTTAGCGGTACCTCCAAGTTACCTGAAGCGGCGCTTTTCTTTCACCTCTCGTTGACCCGTACCAAAGATATACCAAAGTTCTGATTAACGGTTAGTAAAACGGTAGAAAAGCGTTAGCTTCACCGTGTATCTGAGGGTATTATAATGCGGCGCTGCTTCTTGCCAGGGCTTTGGAAGTCGGTTAGCCAACAGTTGATTCAATGTTTAGTACATTTAATAAAGACAAAGTTTCTTTCCAGTGTAATTCAGTGAAGGGCTCTATTACGGGTTTATTCGAACCAGCGTGGCTCCACATGGATCCAATATCGCATTACAAGCCTTATTGGGTACTAAACAAGGACGATGGGCGAGCAGCGCTATCGAAGTATTCACTGGAGCACTTGAGCAGTGCAGGTTAGCCAACGTTTGATTAAGTGTGCTTAATAGAAAGAGGGTTTGTTCCCTCCCTGCTAACGGCTTCCATTACAGGTTATTTAAACGAGGGTTTCCCTGCACATGGCTTTAATATCCTCCTCCGCGGTCCGTGCAGTCTATTAGCGCTGCCTGGTAGGAGAGATACGGTTACTCGGAAACGGCACCAAGGAACAGCGGCTCCCTGATTGCGCTTTTACAGTTTTACGAGCTCTCAGATGCGCTAAATGCGCTTCAGATGTGAGCCGGGCTGCATCGGTGTCCGGCCGCGTCAGGGCCTACACTTCGAGTTCATCGGATCGTATTTATGTCTTGGAGAGCGGTCAGGACGGCGAATGTCAAGGCTGGATTTAAGGCAAATTGACAGTCTGTAGTTGGCTTTCCATCTTCAGGCAAAAAGCCAAGTTAAAACGCTGTGCTAAAGCATGATGAGGGTGATCCCTCCCCTCCCTCCCTTCTCCCACTTCTCCATCCTCCTCCTATCCTTTCTTAAAAATTCGATTAGGCTGAGTGAGATTTGTTGGATTTGGACTGAAAATGCCGATGCGGTCACGTACATCCTGGTGATGGCATTGGAGGTTACAGTAAACGCTTTGATGTAGGTGAAGGTAATGCAGCCGTGCTGGCAAAACGCCGACGACTGACACGAAACACTGCCAGAAAGTTTAATAACGTTAACGCTCAGGAGAGACTGCGTTTCGACGTTCTGACAGACTGGAATAATAAAAACACCCTGGGCTTCGTCTATACTCCAAAAAAAGTGATGCGGCGGTGCTTTAGTCCTCAATCGGCAACAGCGTTTTAGTGGCACTTAAAAAGAATTAAAGTTATGAGAATAATGTTTTGAGTCGTAGCGATGCAGTATTAAACGTCGTTTACTTCACATCCATTTTTATGCAAAAAATGAAAACATTTCATGCAATTTTTTAACGTTTTACTGAATGTTTTTTTTTTTTAAAGTTTAATATTGATATTATTACAACTCGTAATTATGACTACGGTTGAAATATTTCGACTTTATTCTCGGAATTTTGACTTTATTCTAGAAATATTACATAGAAGCTTCCGATTTTAGCAGCTACCCAGCTAACAAATTTCTGTTGTGAGAACGTTCTAGGAACGCGATTTGTAACAGTCCATAAACGTGGAAATGTCCAGTTTGTGTAACGTTCCAGGAACATTGTTTTCTCTTGACATTATGACGTCATTCATCAAGTACGAATAACGTCATAAGGACCGTTCCAAAAAACATTGTTCTATAAACGTTTTCTCTCAACATTATGAGAGAACCCTAACCCTAACTATTAATAACATTATAAGAACGTTTCGTGAACATTAAGAATGTTTTGTCCTAACGTTTAGACAACGTTTAAAGAACGTTACCGAAAGTTGTGGGAACGTTCTCGGTTAGCTAGGCAACAATGCAATTTATGCGCTAGCATCAACAATGCACTGCTCAGAGAAGACCGAAGCAGCTAGAAGACTAGCACCAAAATCAAATCACGATTTTACTTTAAACAAGTGTACAGCAGTTTGATACAGATTCGGGGTTGGAGGAAATCCTCCTCTCATCCTTCAGCCAAGGGAAGACCTTCGTCACAACCGACGCTCAGAAAACATTCACATCGTTTACATGAACCCGTAGGACACGCTGAAATATGTGACAGCTCCCCTCCCGACTCCGGGGCGCTAAACGAGCAGGAACGGCCCGAGCGATGTAAACATGCTGAGGAACAGCGAGCGGGCAGCAGCGGTAGCGCCGCTATTGTTTTTAATATCGCTGACGCGTGTTATTACATGTCCAAGCTGCTGCGCTGAACTTCTTTTGAACAGTAGCCAGGCAGCACTAACGTCGGAAAACCGCTCGCTTCCTTTCGTTTCGTCGTCATGCAATGACCAAGAGTACCAATTAGGTATGAGTGTGTGTGTGTGTGTGTGTGTGTGTATATATTAAATTTGCTTCTAGATCATTTTTCTTGGGGTTAAACATCGCACACATAATGAACTTGAACAAAATAGAATAGGGGCGGCACGGTGGTAGAGTGGTTAACACTCCGGCCTCACACCAAGACGGTCATGGGTTTGATTCCCGCCCAGAGTGTTTCTGTGTGGGGTTTGCATGTTCTCCCTGTGCTTGTGTGGGTTTTCCCCCGGGTACTCCGGTTTCCTCCTGCCTCCAAACGCATGCGATTGGGCATAGGTGAATGTGTTACTCTAAATTGTACATAGGAGTGAATGTGTGTGTGAATGGTTGTCTGTCTCTAAGTGTTAGTCCTGCGATTAACTGCTGATTGTACGGGATGTATCCCGCCCTCACTCACACACTAAGTTAGCTGGGATAGACTGCAGCGCCCCCACGACCCTGAACAGGATAAGTGTTGGATAATGACTGAATTAATATATAAAGGGCAGAGAGAGAGAGAGAGAGAGAGAAGGGAAAGACAGACATATAGAAGAAGATAGATACAGGAGAAAGAAACCAAGCAAGAGTGAGAAATATGTTGTGTGTGTGTGTGGGAGAGAGAGAGAGAAAGCACCACCTTGCCTCGAGACCTACAGGGTTAAGTCAGATAAAGTGCTATTTGTCTCATACCACCAAAAATGTGGGGAGGAGAACAGAAAACAGAGTGGTGAGGTGAGCGACGAAGTCAGGCATGCGACTGGCAGGTTCCAGTGAGCGCAGCTGTGCGAGGCGTAGATGAATCTGGAGTAAACGTCGTGATTGCGGCGTCTCGGAGACTCTGACTCGTTGTGTGGTGGTGAGGAAGAAAAAAAAAACAAACAAACAAAATAAGCGTCTGAGATATCACTCCATCTCCACGTCGCCTGCGAACAATTACTTTACGAGGCCCTTTTTCTTTTTCTTTTCTTTTTCTTTAATTACACTGATTGTATTTTTGTAAGGCCGCGAAATTGCAATTACCTCCAACAAAGCCGCTAACGCTCTCGGCCCTCGTAAGTTTCTCTGGAGCTCAGGCTCGCCGGAGTGCTGTTTCCTTGCTGGCTGCCAAGAAAATGAGGAACAGTCGTGCACGAAAACAAGCTGAGAGCAAAAGCGGAGAGCCTTGTAATGGCGTGGAGGCCGGAGCGGCGAGCCAAGCTGAGGATCCATCCGAACGGATTCGTTCTCACGCATGTGTTCCTGCTCTCGCTAACGCTTTCTGGAAATGAAAACAGATAACTCGTTCCTCTTTTTTTCCCTCTTTTCAGGCCAGAAGAGAAACGGCGTTGCCGTAGCGACAGGAACGTGGTTATTTGCACGCTGTGTACGTGAATAGCATCGCCCGTACTAAGCAGGGGTTCAGGTCCAGGTTTGGAGCAGGCACATGGCGACTACGGGCTAAACGAGAACTTTGTCCGGCGGCCTCAAATCTCCAGTCGGTTTCTTCCGCTGCTTCTCAAACCCCCCCCTCCCCATATTTCTACCACTTGTTGAACGTTGCAGCTGCGAACGAATCTCCGCACCGTTTACTTGACAGGAAGACTAATAGCAACCTGCTGTTTCCGGAGAGATCCGGATCTGAAGCGGGATCCAAAAAAAAAAAAAACGCAGCGGAAATCATCCATCATGCTCTGATGAATAATAATCTACAATCGTTTTTCTTTTTTTTTTTGCTCAGGTCAGGAGTTAAGCATCAGTTAGCACGGAAACCGACAGGTGTGTTCAATACGACGAGGCGTCACAGCATCACAATATAAACGATTCACGGAATGATTAGCGGTACAGCGATGTCGAAATTATACAGGTTTCTTCTTGTTCTGTATTTCCTTTTTTGCCTTTATTGATAGGACAGTAGGGAGGACAGGAAGTGAAGAGGGAGAGAGAATGGAGGCGGGATCAGGAAACGTCCACAAGCCGGGACGCCCGAAACTCAACATCAGGGCCGTGTGACCCAACAAAAATATTATAGCTGTTTCTCACATCAGCATAAAAGCTATTATTATTATTATTATTATTATTATTATTATTATTATTATTATATACTGTTATTATATAAAATGGGGTAAAAAAAAAAAAAACTAGCTAGTGCCAGTATCCACAAAAGGTTGAGCATCTAAATCTCGAGTTCTTTAATCAGTTGTAGCTGTTATTAAATAAAAGCGGTAAAAAATCAAGTGTATTGTGGCACATTGTTTTTATTATATATATTATTGTATTGTTATTATATATTGCATCATTATTATATAGTATAATTATAACCCTTCATTCGTCTATTCATCTAAATCCCCTGCAAAGAGAAGTAGTAAATATCAAACTAACTAACTACCACTTCATCAGACTAGTTCATATCGGTTCCCTTTTGAACGTGACTTTGTTTAGGCGTCGAAGCAGGAACGCGTTTATGGATACCGAACTCTCCGATGTCCGTGGTTTAAACGGTGATGATGCTACGTTAGCGATGAGCCATATGGCTTCAGTCTGTCCCACACGGCTGAAAGGGTCAGCAGTGAGCACAGGCTTTCTCCACTCCCTTTAGAGCTTAAAAATTAGCTTTCAGACACATGGGTGCTAAATCGCTAGCGGTGTTCAGTGATGGATGCGTTTAGCCTTGATGTGCTTTCTTAACCCCCCACGCACTCGACCAATCCATATCCAGATGGTCCCTGAGTTACGCTTGGGCGATTTATGAATTTTCGACTTTACGGTGACGATACAACAACAAAAATTGTAGGGAACATGCGGCAGGGATCGTAGAGGTGAACGATACACTGGGACATTGATCTATCTATCTATCTACCCATCTATCTATCCAACCATGTATGTAAAATAGACTAACTGTATATCTGCGAGTTCATATATACACTATATATCTATACTATACTATATATCAACCCATTTCACCCACCGATCTATCCATCCATCCATCCATCCATCTATCCAGTCATCCATCCAACCATCTATCCAGTCATCCATCCAACCATCTATCCAGTCATCCATCCATCCATTTATTCATCCATCCATCCAACCATCCATCCATTCATCCATCCAACCATCTATTCATCCATCCATTCATCCATCCATCCATCCATCCATCAATCCACCTATGTGTTAAGCTCTTAATCGGAGCACTGTGTGTGTTTCAGGTACAAAAAGAGGGTCAGGGTGTGAGGTCAGAACACCCTGGAGTATTTAGATGCAATCCTGGCGGTCTCAGACAAATTAGGCAGTGCTAGACGGCAACCAACCTGAGCTCACCGATTTCTCTCGGGTTACCAAAGAAAACATTGAGGCTTTGACACTTCGTCTTTACCCCAAAGTTCACGGGCAAGCCAACGAGGGCCTCTATGACACACGCTCCACCTCGCATCTTATCAGTTCTAAAAATGCTTACAAGTACCATTGCGGGGAGAGAGAGAGAGAGAGAGAGAGAGAGAGAGAGAGAGAGAGAGAGAGAGAGAGAGAGAGAGAGAAATGGTTGATGGTGCAACACAATGTCTCATCCCCGCTGAGATGGGACTTTCACCCCATGCAATGGATCAGGGTTAGAATGAGTCACGGAGTGAGGGAGACTGATGGAAAGGCTGGCTGTCACAGAGCGGAGATGGAAAAGTGAAATAAAATATTCTTCCACTGCCGAGCCACGGACTGTCAGATCCTTCTCCGGATCGGCGCTGACGGGTTCACCCAGAGAACCACTTTGCCTCACTTGCCCTCTTTTATTTTTCTTTTTTAAAGCGACCGACAACCAAAATGGCAGGCGCTACCGTAAAAAAAAAAAAAAAAAAAAAAAAGCACCCTCCACGGCAGCATTGCTTCGTTTTATCTGGGATTCTGGTGATATACTGCACTCTCGCTTGGCTAAACTCACGTTCCACGCTGCTGCCATGTGCCTTTTTCTAAACAGCCCTAAAACAATGAGCAACGATCTGATTTCGACATGGCCTTTGGAGATCGTCCTGTTAAAAAAAAAAAAGGAGAAAAAAAAAAAAAAAGGATCAGAAGACAAACTGCCTCACAAAACGTAAACATCGAGCAAAGTTTCAGTTCCAAAAAAGGCGAAAACGTGTAAAAGGATCACGTTTGCAGCAGCATCGTGAAGAAGCACGCGCTGAAATCTGCGCGTACTGATTTATTACGCCGACTTCGCAGATCGTTCACCTGGATTAAGGTGTTTTAGGGCTCAGGATCTGGAGACGTGTCGGCTGAAACGGTTTCAGTGGCGTTAAGACCTGATGTATATTTTTACCAACATCAGGTTCAGTGTGGATTTTACGCAGAATTTAGGACCCCATTAACATTTAAACGGTATTTCATATTAAAATGGGAATGTCCCTGAAATTTATTTGAATACATAATTAAATGTAAAATATGATGGTAAACATGAGGATGGTGATGATGAAGAGGATGAAGAAGGAGATTAAGTTAAAGGTAATAAAGTTGAGGAAATAGCGATGTTGGAGGTGATCATAATGATGATGGTGATTAAGGCTATATTTATTATATATAATAATGATGGTGATGAAGATGGTGGTTACGCTTATATAATGAAGGTGATTATGCTTAAATGATGATGACGATGAAGGTGATTAAGGACACTGCTTATGTGAGAATAAATGTTATTAATGTGATCGTGATGATTATGCTAATGTGATGAAGGTGACTGCTTATGTGATGTTGATATGTATGTGGTGATGATGATGATGATAATTATGCGGTGATGATGATGATGTAGGTGATTAGGCTTATGTGCTGGTGATGAAAGTGAAAGCTTATGTGGTGGTCATTATACTTGAGATGATGATAATGATGAAGGTGATTATTATGTGATGATTTTGATGATGCTTTTTCTTATTTTGCCATCTTAGCAATGGCTTTCTTTCTAAAACTTTTGACCAGTAGTGTGTGTGTATACATATATAATGTTATAAAATTTATAGTAATTATAAAACTCTGGAGGCAAACATGCCTCCAGTTTCATTTCCTTAACAAACACTTTACCTTTAACACATGAACAGGTTCTTAGACAGTTCAGGAAATTTCTAAGTTAAACAATCTAGGGTTCGGGTTGCAACAGCGCTATTAGTGTACGCTTCATAAACGTTCTGCTTCATTTCTTATTATGGTTCCAATTTTACATCAACAGTGTAAAACTAAACAAACAGTCACTGTTTACACACAGCGTAAAAAAAACGCCCAGAACCCGAAATAATGGTACATCAGAGTGTCGCTCGATTCTTGCTGGATCACTTTAGATACACATTTCATTATCCGAAGATGATGAAATCATCATCATCACTGACTTCCATCATCCTAAAAGCACCCAACCTCTTTATGACCTTTATTATCCGTGCCATGCCGACTCGTTGAAACTTTTCAGACTCTACTTCTAAAAGTGTACATGAATGCACAACTGGTGGAATTCCGCCGCTTGCCAAATTTCATCCCGCGCTCTTTGGAGCGGATTGTTGCGTCTGTTTACTGTCGCAGGTTTGCATGTGACGGCAGTGTGTCATGGCGCCAGGCCAAGTACGGGGCAAAGTATGCCTAATGTCGGGCCGTGTTCAGGCCTCCAGCAGCAACGCAGGTCTCTGAAATGCATCTCGAAAAGACGTCTACGCCGGGGGAAAAAACAACGCAAAAACATTTAGTGCGAGAATGTATTATTCTCATGTCCTTCATTTATTAGTGATCAGGGCTTGGCGATACGGCCAAAACAAGTATCACGATAAAATGTTTATCAGTCGATATCGATAGTAATCATATTATTTATCACAACAAATATTAAATCGTTATTTCTTTCAAATGTTTCAGATTTTTAAGGGCTTTTTTAGAGATTTTTAAACGACACTTATTATCAGAACATGACAAACACTCGCCAAACTACTGAACCATTTCTCAAAACTGAGGTAGTATAAAGGTTAGGGTAGGTATAAAATAAGTATTAATATAAGAACATAAAATTAATATAATATATTAAATATCTTTATACAAAATGTAAGAAGTGTAATATGATCCAACACCTGTTGCATGGCTCTGACTGCTAATGTAAAGTTAAAGACCTTAAAGTTGATCAAACTGTTATCGTTTTATCGGGGAAAATATCACGATAATTATCGTTATCGTTTTATCAAGTAAAATGAGATCACGATAATTATCGTTATCGTTTTATCGGGGAAAATTATATCACGATAATTATCGTTATCGTTTTATCGGGGAATATTATATCGCGATAATTATCGTTATCGTTTTATCAGGGAAAATTATATCGCGATAATTATCGTTATCGTTTTATCAGGGCAATTTATATCACGATAATTATTGTTAATGTTTTATCGGGGGAAAATATCACGATAATTATCGTTATCGTTTTATCAGGGAAAATTATATCACGATAATTATCGTTATCGTTTTATCGGGGAAAATTATATCACGATAATTATTGTTATCGTTTTATCAGGGAAAATTAGATCGCGATAATTATCGTTATCGTTTTATCAGGGCAATTTATATCACGATAATTATTGTTAATGTTTTATCGGGGGAAAATATCACGATAATTATCGTTATCGTTTTATCAGGGAAAATTAGATCACGATAATTATCGTTATCGTTTTATCAGGGAAAATTATATCACGATAATTATCGTTAATGTTTTATCGAGGGAAATTATATCACGATAATTATCGTTATCGTTTTATCAGGGAAAATTATATTGCGATAATTATCGTTAACGTTTTATCGCCCAGCCCTATTCCTGATCAAAGTCTAGTTTTCCGTCATCTCACATAACCGCAAGGAAAAAGTAACAAAGACAAAGTAGCATCGCTGCATGCAAACGTATCACAGGACGTCATTTCCCGTTCAGTGAAAAGCAAAACGTGGCAGTTCCAGTAGTGTGACGGCGGCTTGACAAACTAGGGTTGAGATACGTGTGCAGATTGGTACATCACATGAGGGTGACAAGCAAACAGTAGTCGGTCGAAGAACCAAACAACAACAACAGAGCCGCAATCGTAATGATGGGAAAGAGATCATGGCAGGTAAACACGGGTCAATATCAGGCAATGCCATGTCAAAACAAGACTCTGAGCGGAGGTTGGCGTCCGTAGTTCTTAAACAGTTTGACTGGAGAAGTGTGTGTTCAATAAATGTAGTTCATTGTGTAGCTGGGAATTGTAGTCCAGTACTAATACTCGTGTGTGTGTGTGTGTGTGTGTGTGTGTGTGTGTGTGTGTGTGTGTGTGTGTGTGTGTGTGTGTGTGTGTGT
>JAOUQX010000033.1:678986-689371 GCA_028566295.1 Liobagrus marginatus
TTAGAGAGAGAGAGAGAGAGAGAGAGAGAGAGAGAGAGAGAGAGAGAGAGAGAGAGAGAGAGAGAGAAAGTAGGGTTGAGGAGGAAAGAATGAAAAGAAAAGGGGAGAGAGAGAGTGAGAGAGAGAGAGAGAAACAAATAAATCAGGAAAGACAATACAAGTGAAAAGCACACAAACAATTTAATACAATCATTTAAAAAAAACTAAGTGCAAAATGAAAGTTAGACAGTGAATAAAAAACAGGAAAAGAAAGTGAATATTTGAAAATATAAAAACAAAAAAGATTAACTACATAAATAACTGACCTTTACATTTAGAAAATAAGAATAAATCGGGTTAGGGATAAATCCGTCTGAGTCGGAGCGGAAACATGACGACAAACGTTAAACACAAAACATCTACAGACGCTTAACAGCAAATCAGTCGAATGCAAAAACTGCAACGACAAAAAAAAATTCTGTGAAACACTGATACTAATGATTATGAATTAATTTATTGTAAATGTAAAAATTGTTCAAAACGTATTTTAGGCAAGTCATTTCAACCACATACACTTCAGTACAGTAGCCGAGTGAAACCAAACAACGTTCCTCCAGAACCAAGGGGCTACACAGAACATAAAACAAGCACACCAATAGTACATTTTATATTTATTTGACTTTATTTTTAAAATATAAGTCGCTCTGGATAAGGGAGCGTCTGCCAAATGCTGGAAATGTCGAACAAATTTTTTTGGACTTAAATGATGTGTAGCTATTACATAGAATTTAACTGAGAGAAAAACAAATACCATATATCCCTATGCGCCCCGGCCTATTGTCTGTTGACTTGTGTCCTCGGTAGTGGACATTTCGTGTCCATGAATATTCATTGAATGTTTTGAACTTCTCCATTCGTTCCTGCTGTACTGTAGCCATTTTGAACATTCTAGTAATAAATCATTTGATAGGCTGGGAGGCTACGAACTGCATCTCATGTGGCCAATATAAGAACAAGCACCTGTTAATGAAACGAGAGGTTTGTTTACGGACTTCGGTCACCTTTTCAAACTAAAATGGTCATATGATAGACTACGGTGGACATGCTGTAAACTTAAAAAGAAAAGTTTAAAAACACAAAATTGTACAATGTTTTTAACCCAAAAGAAGTAATAAAATAATTTGATGACACTTTTTTTCTTGGGAAGATGTAAAAGATAAAAAATAAAAAAGAAACGTGTGGTACTTTTTCCTGAGGGACGTTAAACGTGTGTGTGTGTGTGTGTGTGTGTGTGTGTGTGTGTGTGTGTCTTAAGGCTTTCCACCACTAGCCTGGCCAAAATTCCACATAATGCTCAGTAATTGTATGTAAATGATGGAGCAGGGAGCTCTGCTAATGAAGTGACCTCGCTCTCTCTTCCTCGCCCCCTACCTCCTCTTTTCTCACTGCCTCTTTCTCTCTACAGTGAGAGGTAATGAAATCATAGAGCACAGGGTCTCAGAAGGTCCTGTGAGGTCCGGGGAGGTCAAGGGGGCGAGTGTATGACGATCCTGAACGCTTTTTATCAGGGTCATTAATATTCCGGAGAGAATCCCGGTGGATGCACTGGCGGCTAACCGCATGCTTGAAGCGATCACACGCTGCTGCACAGCGTTTCTACAGCAAACAGCAGGAACGCCGCAAAATTCCAGCTTCACAACAATGGAGGATTTAAAAACTAAATAACCAAATACAAGGAAGAAAATAAAACTGATCATGGAGAGCTTTCCTACAATTGCTTGTGTGTACAACACAATAAACTCAACTCTGATCCTGATGAAGAGGGACAAGGAAAGAGGAAAGGGATGGGAAACAAGAAAGAAACAAAGGAAAGTAAAGGAAACGAAGAAAGACAGGGAGGGAGTCTGATCAGCCTGATGGATGGATGGATGGATGGATAGATGGATACAAGAGGGGAGGTTTAGGGTTAGGGAGGGACAGATGAAAAGAAAGAACGAAAGAAAGATTACAAGAAACTATATTACAGACGGAAAGGAAATAACAGGAAAGAAGACGGACGGACAGACGGAAGGAAGGAAAAGAAAAAGAAGCTCTGTGGTGCGTGTTAGCACTGGACCAAAGGATAACGCAAGTTTACTGTGAATGTGTTTCCTGATTACGTTTTTATTTAAACATTAGCGAATAAGCAAACGAACGGAAAATGGACGTGGCATCATGCAGGTCGGCTCTGACCTGACCTGTGGAGCCGAGCCAGCAATCTGCAGCAGAATGTCACTGTGGAAAAGCGCAAGCACTCAAACCTACGCTTCTGTTCTCTGAAACGGCCACTGAGCCAATAAAGATGTGTTAACGAGCTGTTAATGAGCTGTTAATGAGAGCAGGAGAACCCTGAGAACGTGTGCTGCATAGGATATCTAATAGCAAGCCTGGAGGTGGGCAGGAAAGATTCACACTTCCTTCCTCTTTTTTAATAGTCAGCGCGCACCACCGCTGCTCGTCATGAATTAGCGCCGTGGTAACGGAGACAAGATGACAACCGGACACGCCCACTAAGACACAGAGCTCGAGCGAAACGCCTCCTTACAACCCGCTTAACCTTCACCGTGGGGGTGAAAAAAAGACAGATAAGGAGAAAGAAAGAGAGAAAAGACAAAAGGGAAAATGGAAGAGAACCCGAGTACTGCAACAATACGGAGATAGTCCATGAAGAGAAAAATAAAAGTAAGGAAACGGACAAGAAGAGAAAAATAGAACGAAAGAGAGAGGAAAAAGTTAAGGCAGGTACAACAGAGAGAAAAACAATTAAACGGTTAAAAAGAAACAAGGAAGCATGTAATGAAAACGCGAAGAATAAAGGTGTAAATAAAGCAAAGAATAAAAAAAATCTAAGAAGACAGGAAGAATTATATATAAACGATAGAAATAGAAATGAAAAGAAAGACAGATCTGAAAAACATGTTAAAAGGATGATGATCAAAACGAGGAAGGAAGGAAGGAAGGAGGGCAAAGGAAGGAAGTAAGGAGGGACAAAAGGAAGAAAGGAAGGAGGGTAAAAGGAAGGAAGAAAGTAATAAAGGCAGGCAAAAACAAAGGAGGAAAGGAAGGAGAGAAGTAAAAAAGGCAAGAAGGAATAAATGAATAAATGAAGGAGGGCAAAAAGGAAGACTGCAAAAAGGAAGAAAGGAAGGAAGGGGCAAAAAAAAGGATCAAAATACTAACGTTATACTAACGGCATGGGTAACGATAATAACGCGTCTCGTTAGTGATGACGCCGTCTGGTAGCGGCTCGTCAAAATAGACAATTTGTGTCTTTGGTGGCCACTGAAACTGCCTAAAAGACACAGAGAGTGAAAGTTTGTGGGAAAGACTGGATTACTTTTGGAGGGAGACAAGACAGAGAGAGAGAGAGAGAGAGAAATAACTGGAACCCAATATGGCCGATCCAGATGACAGCACTGGAAACCGGAGCCCAAGGGTGTAATAACCTATACACCTAAATCTGATATGACAATCCATTTGGGTGCCGAGGATGGAGGGATGGAGGGGTAGAGAGTGGATGGATGGAAGGAAGGAGGGAGGGGACCCTGGCTTCTCCTCTTTCCCTGCGTGTCTCCTTGCCTCAACAAGCGCCAGTCACAAATACCCACAATGGCAGACGTCGGCGTCTCGGTTTTCCGTCCTCAGACTCGTGTTGGTTCCCCATCACTGGATAAAAGGACGAGGACAGAGTTTCGAAAAGTCCCTTGACTCTTCTCATCTCAAGGTGTTGTTTCAAAATGTGCAGAGGAAGAGTGGAAAAGCGTTTCTTGCAGCAGGGTGATGCGTTGTGATTACGTCACAAACGCATCAGGAAATCCGGACCGCTTACTGAAAATTACATGTGGTAACGGTACACGAGCAAACACTGCACTCCGGTTAGGCGGGCAAAAGGTGTGCAGGAGGAGGGAAATGTAAAGAAACAAAATGGAATGGAATGAAAGAGAACAGATAGGAAAGGAATGGAAAGAAAACAGAAAGGAAGGGAATATGGATAACTGAAAACAACGCCAAAAAATACAGGAAGTGAAATAGAAAATAATGAAATAAAGGTATTGTTTAGAATAAGAGTAATTCTGCGCTGTCACTAACAGCAAACTATACCAGTTCAGATGTAAAGTGATAAAAGTGTCGAGTGTTTGTATTTACTAATTATTGCTTATTAATTAATTATTGAGCACTTCTCTCTGAAACGCAGCATGATAAACAACAGGAAAGAAGCTAAAGTGTCGGCGCACATTGTTCTGATAAACTACTAATCCACACTGGAGCCAGGGCTCTCCTCCAACAGCATGCCACTGATCTTCCTAAAATTCCGGATAATACTGAAGTTCCTGCTCTTCCTGTTCATTTTAAAGTTCCCGATCTTCCTAAAGTTCCTGATAATACTGAAGTTCCCGCACTTCCTGTTCATTCTAAAGTTCCTGATCTTCCTAAAGTTCCTGATCTTCCTAAAGTTCCCGATCTTCCTAAAGTTCCCGATCTTCCTAAAGTTCCCGATCTTCCTAAAGTTCCCGATCTTCCTGTTCACTCTAAAGTTCCTGATCTTCCTGTTCACTCTAACGTTCCTGATCTTCCTGTTCACTCTAAAGTTCCTGATCTTCCTGTTCACTCTAAAGTTCCCGATCTTCCTGTTCACTCTAAAGTTCCTGATCTTCCTGTTCACTCTAAAGTTCCTGATCTTCCTGTTCACTCTAAAGTTCCTGATTTTCCTGTTCACTCTAAAGTTCCTGATCTTCCTGTTCACTCTAAAGTTCCTGATCTTCCTGTTCACTCTAAAGTTCCTGATTTTCATGTTCATTCGAAAGTTCCCGCACCTCATTAGGTTCCTGCTCTTACTAAACTTCCTGCTCTTTCTAAAGTTCCCACTCTTCCCATTAATACTAAAGTTCCTGATCTTCCTGATGATCTCATTCCACCACATCAGTCATAACGTGAAGCAGATCTGATGGACTTTTCTCCTTTCCTGTTTACCCATCCTGCAGCTTGTTAGCACACTGAAGCTGTCAGTCTCCGGTGTTGCCTGCAGAAAGCCAGAGGACGTGTCGTCTTCAGCCACAGGAGGGAGCCTTGTTACGGAGTATAGCCTCGTTACGGAGAATAGCCTCGTTAGAGCGTAGCTGAGGAGCGCAAAAACATGACGAAATATCTGTAACCTCTGTAAAAATACAGATCACGTGCTGGGATTTAACACCGTTTACATTCTATGGTGTGCAAGCTACAACGACTGAAAGATCAAAGAAACCTAATCAGGTAAAAAAAAAAAAAACGGAAGCTAATGCAACACGTGCAAATGCAGCAAGTAGGGTTGGGTGGTCTGACGTTTCTACAGTTCCCTGCTCACAAATTGTATAAAATGAGTTCCTGCAAAAATGTGATTATATACACAATAATACACAACAACAAAACATCCTCGCATGAATCATATCGGAGATGTGATGATGAGAAAAAAAGGTTGGAACAATTCAGCAGACGATTTTCTGATTTGCTAGTTTACATGCTGTAACAACCTTATATATTATTTAGGGTTAGGGTTAGGGGCTCGGGCAATGACGTACTATGATTGATAGTGACGACATTTCCAGCAACTTTATTACCCGTTTAACAAAATTTAACTGTGATGATTAACGAATCCGCAACGAATCGCAGTTTTTACATGATTCCGAACCGAACAGAATTCTGACCAAACTAATTTTTTAGAAAAGCGATCCAAACCAAACCGGGTTCGAAAAATCTGTTCCGCACATGCCTACTATTATTTTCATTTTCCTTATTTATATCTCATTCTGATTCCTATTCTTGTTTTGTTTTCCTAACTTTTCCCTGACGCATTCTCTCTCTCACTGCACAGGGAATGATCAGTATCAGCGCCAGCCTGGCTGTGCTGGAACACAGTTGAAAGTCAGTTTGTTGGATCTTACATTTGTACGACTTTCTCAAATAAACAAGCTTTAGTTGACATTGACTTTATACATGACACTGAACAAAAATGCACTGTGATTGGTTGCGGGATATGCCAGTCAAACGCCAGACCTGCCATAAGTCACGGCACAGTATCCTGTTTATTAATGGATGATGAAGTCAGCGTGAATCCCTGGTTCCAGACAGTGAGTGAAACATGTGTAGGAGTTGTTTTGTGTGTGTGTGTGTGTGTGTGTGTACCTGGCAGTGTTGAGCAGCGGGTGTTTGGTTCCCACCAGTTTGCGCACATGCATGGCGACGTTGCTCAGCTCATCACTCAGCAGGCAACGCAGACTCATGAAAGACGTGGGATAGCCCACGATCTTCTCCGCATCAGACACCACTTTACTCCAGCTGGACGGAGACGCACCGGAAAACAGACTCAAACTCCTCCGTCCTCGCCTCGGAGTACACCGAGACCCCAGAGCAGCAAGAAAAGCAAGACGGGAACGTGCGGCCATCCGGAACACCCTGAAAAACACAACGACGATCAGCTTCATCAACTTTCACACACACACACACACACCTTTTCGTTTACATTATTTATGTTTTTTTCCCTTCACTCCTTTACTTTCTTTTCATTCATTCCTCATCTAACTATCCTGTTCAGGGCCCCGTTGGCGCTGGAGTTTATCCCAGTTAACTTAGTGTGAATTTATGAATGAAAGTTTGTTGTTACGTGTTGTAATAACTTAAAACTATGTTACTACGTATCCTCGCGCTTTTTTAAGTGGGTGTACGGAAATCTTTGGCCTGTCCTAGTTGTTATACGTCATATACCTGCGTATCACGTAAACAACACCACTGTTTCTTAAACTCTCTAAGAGGATGAACCATTTCTTGTTCTTGCCACTTTATGCTTCTATTTCACTCACTTATATCTGATACCAACCACCGGCTTTCAGTTTGAACACACCCGCATTCCATCAAATCACGCCTTCTGCTCGGGGATTAGCTAGTTTCGCTGAACGAAAGCTGATAGCCAATCGCAGTAAAGAAATCGCTTTAACGCGAACCAATCCTACTAGGAAATGCCTAATACAGGCGCAACATAAACTGAAGCTTGCACGCGACTGACACCCTCAATGTCACCTTCTTATTAGAAGCACACGCTATCCTCAGCCCCAAACCGGCTATTGTCATCAAACAGAACTTCCTCTTCGAATTCACGTTGGCAGTCCACTCAAACTGGCTTTTAAATAAAAATAATAAACGACTTTTATTAGACGACGTATTACGCTTAGTAATGCACCGAAGGCGCCATCTTGAACGACGCGCTTTACGGCGTGTCGCAAAAAGGGTAGGAAAAAAATCCCGCAGTACGTCGTTCGTTTACTTTTGGCCACAGATCGATACTGTAATGGACGAAACGTTTTTTTTTTTTGCTGTCCAAAGCTTAGCTTTCTGGCGCAGATATATATCATATATATGAATATATATGATATATTCAATAAACTATGGATATTAACAAGTATGGATATTTAGTAAATCTACAGATTTTACAGTGAAATTCTCCATAGCGTCACATCATCAGGTGGTTGTTTTGTAGTACAATTTTACAATATTTTACTCTAAATGGAATTGAGGGTTCACTTTATGTTCATTATTCATATTCAAATTCAAAAGGATATGTATGAGCAGGGGAAGACTTAATTAATAAGCGAGGTAAGCAGTTGCTTAGGGCCCTGGAGAATTAGGGGCCCCAAAAAATACCAAGAAGCCAATATTTTAATCGTATAGTACTTATACTATTAGTTTTTATTTGTGAATTGAATTGTATTTCACATTTACATAATTTTACATTGAGAAAATAAAAAGACCTGGAATCGCTTAGGGCCCCCAAACAACTAAGTGCTCCTTCCTCTGTTTATGAGATTTTCTTTTTAGACGTATTTCTTCAATTGAAGTTTAAAGTAAAGTGTGCAATGGTACTTAAACATCCAGTAGCCAGGACCATATCCTAAATGATTACGTGCCGTGCGTTTTGGGGTTTTATACCGTCAGTTTTTGAGTTGTGGTCAAACATGAATGTGACGGACAAGATGATTTTGCTGACTCACCGATAGAATGTTTAATTTTCCGTTTGTCTTAAGAAAACGACAGTCCGTCTTTGAACAGCACTTTCTGTGATAAACACACCTGTGAAAACGTACCGCTCCAAAATTGTCATACTGGAATTATACATAACATTTCACAGCATTTGGCAGATGCAATTATCCCGAGTGACTTACAACCGAGCAGTTGAGAGTTAAGGGCCTTGCTCAGGGGCCCCGGTCTTTGGATCAGATGTCCAACACCTTAACCACTGAGATACCACTTCCCCCACTGCCAAAACAAACAAACACTAATTTTAATGCATAGTTTAACACTACAAAACCTTGAATTGATCATTTTTCACAAATTAAAACTAATTTAATTGATTTACACTCAGGTGCTCGGTATCCTGGTTCAGATCAATGAGAATAAATACAACAAATCTGGAAACCAGGCAGATCATTCGGATTCACTCAGCAGGACGTTTGGCAGTGAGTGAGACAGGCACACTCTATCTCTCTCTCTCACACACACACACACACACACACACACACACACACACACACACACACACACACCACCCACCAGCCAGATTCCTTTGAAATTCAGTAAATTTGACCTTTTATTTCAGATAGGGTTTCCTTAGTCTAATTAACTGCACATGCCGTTCACCTTCTTACAGCAGCGGCTCAGGATTCTTTTATTAGCGGGGCTCACGGACGATCCGATTACAGCGAGAGCCGCTTTTCATCCTGGTTTAGGCAAACTTCTATTCTTTACAAATGTGCGTTTGTCCCCCGGTTCACCACCATCACCCTGGAGACTCCTGGACACAGCTGCATGGTGAAGATTATGCATCATATTTGTTTATTTTGCATAAAATATGTGACTTAAAAGTTAGGAATCTAGTGAAGATTGCAGAAAATCCACGCAAATGATATATTAATGCGGAATAATTTTTGTATTTATTTAACTTTTTATCAGTTATGTTATAACTACTGGTGCAGGGGAAATTAGACATCTTTTAATCTAAAGTGATGCAGCAGCACTTTATTTCAAATTCAGATTGTATTTATCACATACACACAGTGAAACGCTTTTATTCCGCATATCCCAGCATACGAATTTGAACACTGGGGTCAGAGCGCAGTGTGAACGGGACCCCTGGAGCAAGTGAAGTTAACGGCCTTGCTCAAGGACCCAATGATGGTAGCTTGTCTGGTCTGCGGCTTGAACCCCTGACCCTCTGATCACTGACCCAGAGCCTTACCATTGAGCCACCACATCCCATGATTTCATCATTCATTGTCTAACACTTTTAAGGTTTAGGAGTGTATCCCAGCTAACTTAGGGTGTGAAGCGGGACACTGTACACCTTGGACAATCGTCAGTTAATCACAGGATTAACACTTAGAGACAGACAACCATTCATACACACATTCACTCCTATGGAAAATTTAGAGTAGCCAATTAACCTATGCCTAATCGCATGTGTTTGGTGGCAGGAGGAAACCGGAGTACCGGGGAAAACTGGTAAGCACAGGGAGAACATGCAAACTCCACACAGAAACACCCTGAGTGGGAATCAAACCTATAACCGCTCTGCCACTGTTTTTATGCTTTACAGCAGGAGTCTCCAACCTTTTTGAAACTGAGAGCGACTTCTTGGGTACCGATTAATACGAAGAGCTACCAGTTTGGTATTCACTTCTGAAATAACAAATTTGCTCAATTTACCTTTAATTATGTTATTATTTATAATGAATGTTATTCATATATGTGAAGACACCGATCATGTTAATTATTTCTCACAATAATTATCAGCAATGATCGAACAAGGTAGGAAAACAGATAAATAGCAATATGCAACACTTTATGTCTATAAATCTTTATAAGTAATTATATTTTCAAATTTACACTAATGCCAGCCTGATTTAAAAAAGAATAACAATGAAAAAATATAGCTGCCGCTCACTGATAAGTGGTGCTATGGTGAGCTATCTTTAAAACAGGCCCGTGGGCTACTCATGTGGTCCATGCGGGCGACCTGGTTCCATGTTGGTGACCCCTGCTTTAATGCTTTCAATTCTCTAACTATCACCTCCGCATCTGAACACTCTTAATCTGCTTAAACAAAGCAGACTGCTTAGTATAGTAGCCACATTGCATTCGGTGTTTTCAGCTGTCTGCGATTGTGCAGCAGGTTTAATAATAGACATTGTTACAAAGTAGGAAAATCAGGCTGCAGGTTCAAATTCCATGAGGAACAAGAGACAACAGCTAGGTGTAGCGTACCAACACTAAGATGTAGTTGTGTGCCGGACGCGCTCCGGTTGCGAAGCATATAGACCCAGGATGCAAGGCGATTGAAAGCA
>JAOUQX010000033.1:802923-818324 GCA_028566295.1 Liobagrus marginatus
TTGTAGCCACATCCGTAAACAAGCTGACGTCACCTTCGGAGCTCCGCCAGAGCGTGTCCCAGTCTACGTCATCCAGCGTCAACCATTCATATCTTACAGTTTTTGAATGTCATGTGAACCGCATGCACATTTTAAACAAGGGCATTTACTCTTGTTATGGTT
Organism: Liobagrus marginatus; assembly: GCA_028566295.1. Taxonomy (NCBI): domain Eukaryota; kingdom Metazoa; phylum Chordata; class Actinopteri; order Siluriformes; family Amblycipitidae; genus Liobagrus; species Liobagrus marginatus. Next base: position 803,086 of record JAOUQX010000033.1, read on the forward strand.
CTTTAGTCATTAAAATTCATAAGCCACTTTATGTTTTTTTCTATCAGCCATATAGCATCGATTGCAGTTTTACTAAGCACACCTCAGAGGCAGAAGTCAACTTCGGGACACAAACTTTTTTGTTTTATAGTACGTTGAGAAGTTTACGAAAGATTCATTCAGTGAGTCACTTAAAGAACTGATTCTTGCTACTTTGAGGTTTTTTTTTCCTTCTGCAGTTTTTTTTTTATGACACACTCCTCTTCTTCACCATCCTGCGCTCAGCCGTTAGCATCGCAATGTGCGAGTCGCTTCTCGAAAGCCTGAGCGGCCCGCTTTTCTCCGGTTCCTGCTCGAGCGTCCCGTGCAGCTCCATGAGCTCGAGCTCGTGTCTGGCTGCAGTCTCCAGCACTTTCTGCTTGTTATAGTAGACAACGAAGTTGTTGATGATGGGGTGGACGGGCAGCGCGATGGCTACGACGCCGCACAGGAAGCTGAGTGCTGCATTGCACCGCCCCAGAGCAGTCTTCGGGTACACGTCGCCGTAGCCCACTGTCGTCATGGTAATGATGGCCCACCAGAAAGAGTGTGGGATGCTGCGGAACATTGTCTCTGGATGGCTGTGCTCCATGGTGTACCCAAGTGCCGAGAAGACGAAAATTCCAACACCCATGTAGGTTAGCAAGAGCCCGAGTTCAGCGAAACTCCGTCTCAGCGCGTATGTTAGAGTCTGAAGTCCAGACGAATGACGCGCTAGTTTTAATATGCGTGCTACCCGCATCACGCGTAATGCCTGCACGGCTCGTTGGACATCTGTGAGGTCCATAGCAGCCGTGCCAACGAGGTGGGTCAGAGCCAGTACGATGTAAAAAGGTGCGATTGCAGCCAAGTCCACCATGTTGAGAAAGGAGAGGACGAAACGTATCTTTTCAGGAGCTGAGGCAAAACGTAACCCGTATTCCAATGTGAACCAGCACACACACACAGTCTCGATGGCATCCAGAGTCGGGTGTTCGACAGCATGGCCGTCTGCGTCTTGCACCTGTAGCTCTGGAAGCGTTGCCAGGCACATGACCAGCGATGACGCTAGCACGAACAGGAACGATGCCACTGCGATGGCGCGAGCCACCCACGACGACTCCGGTTTCTCCATGAGCCTCCAGAGAAACTTTCGGATGCGTTCAGACCGAGTCGCCAGAGGCCCTCCATCTATGTCCAAGTCTTCCAGGATGGCCTTGACCTTATCAGCTATTTCAGCCAGCTCTTCCTCTTTCTCACGCACGTTGCTCTTGCAGCACTCATCCAAGCAGCTCGAGTCAATCCTCCAGAACTCCATTTCCTTCATGAAGCACATGGGGCAAATTCCCTTCTTCATGTGCACCTCGCCGAAATAATACACCTCCACGATGCATTTAAATGAGTCCGGGTCCCGGTCGAAGTAAAACTCCCCTTTTGCCGGTTCGTAGTCGTCACACAGCGAAGAGATGGCGTCGAAACCGCGCGTTGTGCAGCGCGCGAGCTCCGCGAGGCGACTTTCTGGGTAGCGGTCCAGCATGTCGCCGCGCAGCGCGAGCCTCACGCCGCCCACGTTCACGGCGATCTGCTTCTCCGCGCCGTCGCGGTACCCAGGCTTCGGTAACGTCCACATGTCTTAAAACATGTTACCGGGTAGGTTTCTGCTACGTAAATATAAAAATGTCACTGCAAGATGTGGTGGAAGCGTCTTCTCTCTCCGCGCGCAATTTGGCACTGCGCTACGCGCGCTCTACTCAAGAGCGCGGCGCCTGTACTCTGTGAAATCGAGTGTGTGTGTGTGTGTGTGTGTGTGTGTGTGGAGCCCCCCCCCTTTTTGATCATGATTATTTACGAGATAAAGCAGCTCACATGTCCTTCTCTCATATCTAAGAAATATTACCTGGAATACTGTTTAACTTTAAATCTACATGAAATTTAGGTATCTGCTTAATAAAGCGACATTTTTATGTTGAGTCAAAGAACGCAATAATACTACTACTACTAATAACAACAATAATAATGTTTTTTTTTTAAATAAATAATAAAAACTCAGTCGCTTAAGTGCAACAAGTTATAAATGATCAAAAATAAAAACACTGGAAATGTCTAGCATTTCTAGTCTAGCATAGAATTTTATTATTTATTTTTAGAATTTTTTTTACACTTTTGATTATATAACATTATATTATATTATATTATATTATATTATATTATATTATACTATATTCTATTAAACACTATCAACTCCTAGCGTTGAGATTATTGAAGCGGGAACTCAACGTTTTAGGATTGTTTGGCTCCATCTAGTGGTAAAATATCATCATTACAGAACAAGTTCATTTAAACCCATCAAGTAACAAATACTTTAATTCTGAACTCTCTTTTTTCTTGATGAAGTTCGAAGCGCTGACATTTTGCAATTCAAGGCTGTATAATAAGAACTGGTTTCGGGATGTTTCATCATCACAGCATCTTAATAAAAAAAACAGGAAATTGATTTAGAGGCACATTACATAATAATAATAATTGAAGATCTGAATGATTACTGACATTTTCAGATCCTATTTGTCACATCACATACATGCAGTGAAATGTTTTATTTCCCGCATATCTCAGCATATCTGTCAGAATACACTGGGGTCAGAGCGCAGGGTCAGCCAGAACGAACGGCGCCCCTGGAGCAAGTGAGGTTAATGGTCTTGCTCAAGGACCCAATGATGGTAGCCTGCTTGAACCCCCGACCCTCTGATCACTGACCCAGAGCCTTATACCGCTGAGCCACCATCTCCACATACTTACATAATTACTTTCTACCCCTCTTACTTACTTACTAGTTCACTCTGGGTATCACATCAACTTGACATTAACATTCAGTCGCGATGGTGTTTCTATATTCAACAAGTCCTTGTAAAGTATCTGGCCACTTCTAAATCCGTGATATTAATACACTGTATAAGGAATTTGTTTTGGTCAAACAGTTTTGGCACACCATTGTCTTACATTAAAGGGAAAATACAATGGAAGACAATGGTGCACCACAACTGTTGGATTGCAAACATTCTTCAAAATATCTTCCTTTTGTTCAGCAGTACAAAGAGATGTATTCACGTTCAGAACAACTTATGGGTTAGTCATGATGACAGAATTTTCATTTTGAGTGAAATATCCTTTTAACATGGGTTTTCAATTTCTTGTTCAGTGTATTCATGGATTTGTTTATAATGTATCCATTACCTAGTGCTTATCCTGTTCAGGGTCGTGGGGGCGCTGGAGTGTATCCCAGCTAATTTAGGGCATGAGGCGGGATACACCCTGTACAATCAGCAGTTAATCGCAGGGCTAACACATTCACACACACACATTCACTCCTATGGACAATTTAGAGTAGCTAATTCACATATACCCAATCACATGTGTTTGGAATAAAACAGAGTAGATCCAACTTGAAAAGTGTTATATTGACATTTAAAAATTAAGTTGGATTCAATTAAGAATACACGTTTGGAACTTTTAAAGTTATGTAGACCACTGAAATTCTGAAATTAAATCTTATTTGCAAAGGCTTTTAAACAAACAGAAAAATGAAGTAGTTGGTAAAAAAAAATTATTGTTTGATCTACGTAATAAACATTTTTTAAGTAAATCAAGCAGAAAAATTTGATCAGTTACAAATGATCCATGTTACAACTGTCCCCGGTCTCCCCTTCGTTTGGTCTTTCGTAATTGTGCCTTGTTTGTTTAGGCTTTTTTGCATGTAGGATGCTTATATTCATAAAGGATAAAAGGATGTTTTAGTTTGTTATTGTTTTTTTTAACATTTCAGATTGCTTTATATAAAGGCAAAAAATGGGACAATCATCATGCACGTGACTTCTGTTCACTTACAGTAACTCGATTCTTAGCTGATCATAAACTAGGGGGGGGGGATCTGGCATCAAACAGACATAAACGAGAAAAGATAAGTTAACAAATAAAGAAATAATTCCTACCTATGCATAGATTACAGCAATTGCAGCAATTCTGTATTTACCCATTATATTATCTCCAAATTGAATAAAACGTATTCTAAATACGATATATTTACATTTAGCGCAGGAATATCTAACCCTTAACAGCGCGCAAGTAAGACGCATCCTCCACAAGAGGGCGCCAGATCCGCACCAGTGGTTTTAGTTCTCGTAGAATAATAACGAATGCTGAAGGGACAAAAGCTTCCTTAAACACTGAAAGGAGTTCGGGAACACCGCCAGTAAATTACTGCGCTATAAATCAGCCTTAGTTGAGGAAGCTCAGCCAAGTACGTCATTTTCCGCACCGCCCTAACGAAACTAAACGAGGACAGAAGCAAACTGGCAACCCATGCTGAAGCTATCTCATGATGCATTCAAAGAGCATTATTGCATCAGATATGTTCTGATCAGAAATGATGTTCTCGTCTACATTCCCATTTTTCTGGTTCAATGATTGAAAGATTATTCTTATTTTAAAATCCTATTCATATGCTTATTTATTATTGTTCCATGCAAGTAACTCCAAATCAGTGAAATGTGTCACACACATTTCACAACCCAAGCCTCTTGCAGACAATGACACACACAAATGTACTTGAAGAAAAGATCTCATCATACGAGCATGGCGTTCTTGTTATCAAGGGAGAAATCTTTAATCTGACTTTAAACTAACTTTCACCAGCATGTGGTGTGATAATGATTATTTCTGAAAGGTATTGGATAATATCCTTGTGTAAGGATAGTGAAGGCTCAGAAGTGGATGTATATTTAGGTGAACCCTCTCCATTATAAACAAAAGATTAAAACCCAGTTATCTGTCAAACATGACAAGTATGTCAGTATGTTCTTTTGATAAGGCATTCAGATGCCATCAATGAATCACTGTAGGCTTATAAGAGGCTGTGATTCTAAGAACAGTATGTCCCAAGATCGAAAACTAGGCAGTATAAAAGTACGGTGAGTTTAAGTGATATCAAAATTCTGAAATGAAATTCATCCATATGAGAAAACGGGCGGCACGGGTTTTCCCCAGGTACTCCAGGTTTCTACCGCCTCCAAAACACATGTAATTGGGGATAGATGAATCAGCTACTATAAATTGTCCGTAAGAGTGAATGTGTGTGTGAATGGTTGTCTGTCTCTAAGTGTACCCCACCTCACGCCCTAAGTTAGCTGGGATAGACTCCAACCCGGCCTGAACAGGATAAGCGTTAGACAATAGATGGATAGATGGATAAACCTGAAGTTTAGAAACTTCACTTCACTTTACTACAATTGTTTTCTAATTGTTTTTTAGTGATGTAAACGTTTTAGTTGTAATTATTAGCTGTAACGTGTTAGAAGTTAAACAGTAATTTAATGACACGGGTTTCAGAAAAAAACAGATGGATAGGGTTAAGTTAGGATATACGGGTTTAGCATCACTTAAGAGCATATTATTCTTACTGTACACATTTAAGCACATTCCCTCTCTCTCTCTCACACACACACACACACACACGAAATTTGGCAACACGTTGAAAGGCGTGTGTGTGTCCCGATCGACCCGACTTCAGTTCTCAAGCTTAGCTGCAGCGGAAATTTCCGACACCGCTATGCGGACCTTCAATTCAGCGACGACACGTGAGTGCCAAACCACGCCCACTTTGAAACAAACCCACACGTTCGATGCTTCTGATTGGTCAAAGCGAAGGCGCGTCTTGCTGCCTCGTCGGGAACCTATAAAAGGCGGTGGGAAAACTCGATGAAACATTTAACTCAGGTGTCGTTGCGACAGACTAAGTTTACGTATCGAGACTTCTAGGTTTTTTTTTTGCGTGCGCGTGTGTGTGAGTGCATGGGCTCACGCGCGTAAGTGGGTACTGCTCGGAAAATTTACATAACAAAGCGCGCGCCTCATGAATATGAATTGAGCCCGGTTGACCCATTTAGAAGATAATAGGAGGCGTTACTTCGTTTCACAGTTACAGCATCAGCTCGCGAGACTAGCGGCATTTAGAGGTTAGAGTTGTGTTTGTGCAGCTTTCAAAATTTAACTGTATACAATTTATATAACTCGTTTATATTGCATTTATTTAATGTAGATTTATAGATTTCGTTCCGATAATCTTCCTGGAATGGCAGTGAGAGGGCCGCTGTCGCGCGTGCTGAGGTCGGCACTGAGCTCGTGCTGCCAACAGAGCCGCGCTCATCTCTCCGTGGGTATTGTTGGAGCTCCATTCTCCAAAGGACAGGTAAGCGCGCACGCGTCTATAAGTAACGCCGAGTAGAGTAATGCAATAAAAGGGGCGCGAGGAGTTGATGGAATATATGTTCTTGCGTCTTTCAGAAAAGGAGAGGAGTGGAGCTCGGACCCAAAGCAATCAGAGACGCCGGATTGGTGGAGAGACTCACCAGCTTGGGTGAGTTCGAATTCCATTTCATAGTACTATGTGTTGATTATTCTTTGTTACGTTTTCTTAAAGTTCACATTACGTGTAAAACTTCAAAGCGGGTCAGACATAGCACGTGTGCGCGCGCGCGCGCCATGACCACTCAGAATGCGTCAGTCATTTCCTATGATTCCTGCACCACAAGAGGTTGGGGGTGATTCTTTGCCAGCCCCCCCTTATGTCAATTTTCATATCTTAAATAAACTACAAATTAAAAACTGATACTTTTTAAACCGATATAGGACTTTTTTTCTTCTTGTGCAACCTGGGTACTTATCTAAAATGAATCATGAGACGGATCATATTAATGTCTATAAAACCGCATTGTATTTTTTGAAGTCTTCAGAGGATGTAAACATGTTTTCCGGCCGTATTTTATTATCTCAGCTCAGCAGACAGCGCGTGTCTGTATTTGCTAGCGTCATAACGTGGTTGCCAGATCGGACGGTTTCGGAAATCGCCCAGCTTTTTGTGTTTGTTCTGGATAAAGTGTCTTATGGTCGTGACGTCTGTGTTCACGTAAATAACTACGTAATCCACGTTAAACTAGCACACATCCGACAGGTCCTAAGGTAAACAACAAGTAGCCTACGCTACAATGCACTTTGCAGCCCAAACTCTTATTTAAAAAAAAAAAAAACCAGTACAAAAGAACACAGTTGCAGAAGAAGTAGCATGGTGGGTTCTAGCTTCTGCAACCACCTATTTTTGAGATCCATTGTTCTAGATCCTATAACCAAAAGGATGTATTTTTGTTTGAAACCCATTTAATTTCAGTGTCCAAATGTACACTGGTGAGAATGATTAACTTCGGTGAAAGCCTTTAAACAACCCTGAACACAAGTTTTACATAACTGAACCAAACCCCATCTGACATTTCCATTTATTTGCAACACATTTGTGTTAATAGCTATAGCTCAGCACCAAGTCTATTTATGTTGGCGTGCAATTAGAAAATCAGGGGCATCTCTAATCCGGATACGCAACACAAAACCAGTACACGCACGCACGCACGCACACCTCTTATTTTAACTTTTTCCTATGGCTAGACAAATCATTTAAACAATACCACTCTGACTTTTCTAGATAATTCAAGCTTTAAATATGGTGTAAACCGTTTGAGGGAATGATGTTTTTTTAAAGACAGTGTGATAAAGCTAGTCCAAGCTTTAATGTTTCTATAGCAGAATGGTTTAATTGAAATGTTTTTACACTAGACAGCGTCCTGCATTTTGCAACTTAATCTGTATTAAGAACGCATTAGTGTTCCAGCCCTAGAGTTAGCCTAAATTGTTGCAATGTAGAGTGATTGTCATACTGGCTAATTTTACATAATAAACACTACACTATTAAGATCCAGTTTACAGCCGAGCTTAATTTATGGGTGAGAATACAAAGTGTTTGTGGCAAAAACAACCTTTCGGGCTCAGCGTTTTCCAAGTTCACGTGTGGAATGTGCAAGTCACCGTAGTCCATGTCTCAGCAAGTCATCTAGTCAGCTGGGAAACGGATAAACATTGCGTCGTGCCTGTAATCCAATAGCGCACGCTATCTTGGGCATGAGCTGCTTTTTTCCATGGCGGCATGAGTTGCATTGGACCTTGTTTAAAGAGACCAGAGTGACTTAAATGAACCTGTTAATATCGAATAATGCAACGTACAACATAAAGCAGAACAAAAGACACATCACATTAAGAATAATAGAAGTCATTACACTTAGAATGATCATGAAATACGTCAGAGGTTAGTGGTGTATAATTATGTGCATTTGATCTGTTTAAAACTCATGTGACAAGGACAAACCAAAACCTTCCGTAATCCAAATTGTGTCATTTTATAGGATTCAGAACGCAAAGCAACTCTCACTGCAAAAATCATATCCTAGCAAGGCAAAAACAACAGACGATAAGCTCTTGTGATTTCTCTTTATTAAACCAACTTCTTAATTGAATAAAATCTGTTCATTTACTAAGATTTTGCAGTGTTGATATGAAATAATTTCTCATTGACTAGAACCATGAAAGTTTAAATCTGACACGACAACGAAAAAGATGCTATGCAGCTAAAATCGCACTCATTTTATTTAGCATCAACTGAACGTCACTACCGTAAGTCGCAACACGGTCCTGGGAAAACCGTCAAACCCATAAGGATACGAACACAGTAAAATGCCATTTTGGTCTGGGAGAAAATAAGTTTTTTTTTGAAGGGGGCATCAGAATGACCTCATCCACAGTACTAATATATGGCTTATGTTTAGTCATTAGACATGACGGCGATTTCCTGTTTAATGTTGCCTTGAGGCAAGTCGGAGGTACAGACTGAGCAATACAAAGTCCACAAACCCGATCCACCCACGTTCAATGAATCCCTAATTAAAAAAAGAACACAAGCTCTGAATGTGCTCGTCACTTATTTTGATGTCTGATCCAGGCCTCTGGCATCCAAGTCTATTCCTGTCTAGTTATAAAATAAACATGCTTACATGAGGGGGTGTGTCTAGCTGGTATGTGTTTGGCCTTGATGAGTAACATGAACCAAGCACTCAAACCTGTTCGACTCGATGCGTTTTTCCAGATGCAGCACCAAATATGCCCTGCGCTGTAAACACCAACACACCATTAAGACCTAATCATCACCTAGTTGTTTACCCCAGTTCCTGTTCCACTCGTTAATGACTTGGCTGGTAGTGGCCTCTTTTTGAGGAGCATAAGTGTCAGAACATAAGTGGTGCATTATGGGAAAAACAGGGTGGGTGGAAAATGCCAGACAGGCAGCCCCCCCCAGACAACAAGCTCAGATAACGGTCATCTGGATGTCAGTGCGGAGGGGTGGGAGAGGAAACATGTGCATGGTCAGGTCTGGGGTTCAGAGGAACATTCAGTATTTCACTTTCAAAATAGCTCAAGGACTCAAAGCAAGTGACAAACCAGCTGCTGAAAATAGATGCTTACTACAACCATGTGCTACATCGGATCACCACACATTTCATCTCGTGCATTTCTCTCTCTTCTTTTTAATAAAGTTTCTTTTGACATTTCCGTTGTCTTACTACAGAAAATGCTGTGCACGATTTGGGAGACCTGAATTTTGAGCACCTGGAGAAGGACGACCGATTTATGAACGTTCCTTTCCCACGGACGGTGGGACGAGCTAATCAGATTTTGTCGGAAGCTATTAGCAGAGCAGTGGGCGCGGGACATACGCCGGTCATGCTAGGAGGAGATCACAGGTACCGTCTTAAAGCTCATGATGTTAATAATAACCGATCTCATGTGGTGTATCCTAGAAAGTTCTAAACTTGGTTTTGCACACAGTGTTTCCACTAATCTAACACACCTGCTGTTTTTTTAACAGCCGAGTAAGGAAGTCGTGTTAGAGCAGGGAACACACAAACATGCACAATTGAACTTGCCTTGCAACACTGCCGTTTTTTCCAACATGAAGCAATACAGGATGAATGATGGCGTGTTCAGCTTAGCAGGACTACAGAAAGATTTGAACGGCGCATATCAAGGATGCGCATATTTTACACCTTCCTAAGCCATCTTCCCTCACGTGTACCACACGTAGCAGTGACTGGGGGTTTGTCAGCTAACAAAGGATTAACCTGCCAGCAAACACACAGTCGTGGCAGTTAAGGGTTTATGTTTGTCCTTGCAGGAAGCCAGAAGCATTCCAGTTTTAATCCTAATGGAGAATCTTAAAGCTAAGGTTCATTAACTTCGCCTTCAGCCTGCTCAGATTAAAAATTGATTGTAACCAATAGGGGATAGCGGTAGCTCAGCGGTGTGTTGGTGTTTGATTGGAGCAGGTGTTGGACTGCTGATCGGAAGATTGTGGGTTCAATTCCCAGCGCGGCAAAGCTGCCACTGTTGGGCCCCTGAGCAAGGCCTTTAACCCTCATTTGTTCAGTTGGATAAAAAAAAAAAAAAGAGAACTGCAAGTGCTTTGTATAAGGGAGTCTTTGGATAAGAGCTTTGTGCTTTGGATAAGGGAGTGTCTGCCAAATGCTGTAAATACAAACACAATCATCATACAAAAAAAAAAAGAACTAAGACACTAATGTGAAAGGCTTCCAATGGCATTCTACTTGGAAGTAGAGTTGCGTGACAGCATCAGCCATTAAAAGGATTATTTGCAGTTTGCATGACATCCTCTGTTGTTTACAGTCTTTCACCATTTGAACTTTATTCCAGTACAACGGCAGCACTAATACACCCCTCACACATTTTTCCAGCTTGGCCATTGGTTCGGTTGCAGGCCACGCCCAGCAGCGCCCGGACCTTTGTCTCATTTGGGTCGATGCTCACGCAGACATCAACACTCCTATGACATCACCGTCCGGAAACCTCCACGGTCAGCCAGTCGCATTCATGCTTAAAGAGCTGCAGGATAAGGTGGGGCGATCAATGATTTCAGCTTGAAAAATACCTTTGTGGCTTTAATCCCAGGACTTTGTGGAACTTTTGCATATACCCTGGGGCTTAAATACAGCCCACAGGGAAACATGAACATGATGAACTATGCAAAAGGTGTAAATGGCTGATAATGTTGCAAATGACTGCAACCACGAGTGCCATCTCATTCGATCTCGTCTTGTCTTATTCCCATATAGATGCCAGCAGTTCCTGGTTTCTCCTGGGTGAAACCATTTCTCACAGGTAGAGATCTGGTTTATATCGGCCTGAGAGACGTGGACCCGGGCGAGCAGTAAGTAGCATGCCCTCTGCGGTCAGCTAAAACCAGAGACGTGTTTATACAGTACTGCCTCACACACATGGCGCCCAGCAACAGGCCACCGTAACATAACTATCTACATTCTGCTCTCGTCGGCAACAGATTCAAAACCTCAGATGCACATGATGCTTTTCTTTTTTTTTCTTTCTTTTTCTCACTCTGAAAACTTTGAAATCAGCACCATTTCAGTCTGAACAAAGACTAAAGACTATGAAGCAATGTTCAAAAAACAGGCTGAAAAGTTCTTTAAAAACACTGTTCTCTCCAAGTGGGCGGGATCTTGTTACCTGGTCCGCTCTCAGTCATAGGAACACTAACCAGTCGTGGACATCTGTGGTCTTCCTTCAGGATAAATAAAAACCATATGTTTTAATGCTTAACACTAATTTCTAACCCTTTTATTGAAATAATTATGTACTGCAAAGCTGCTCTGAGAGTATGCCCATTGGTTAAAAGCGCTATAGAAATACATTTGAATTGAAGTAAATCTGTAAGCTCATGTGAAAGAGGCTTCCCATGTCCTGGTGGAAGCAGAAGCAGGTTGCATGGGTCATACTGGCCATGGTCATGTGAGTGAGGAAAGCAGGTTAGATGGTGGAAACTGTTTAAAAACAGGAAGAAACACCCGAATGTTTGGTCAATGCAATGACTGCCCCTAGGCTTCCATGCTACACAAGTTTGCACTAAACAAGCAGTCTGTTAAGCTGAATCCTTGACAGAGGTTTCGCTGAAATATTGAGTAATAAAGTACTGAGTCTGCAAAGATGTGTGAGGGGGGGGGGGGGGACCTAGATTAAGGAGCAGAATTGATTTTATCTACTGCCTAGGGCAAGACGAGCACAAATTGACTCCATTCTTTCTCAGACTAGTTTTAAGATGCAGCATAATTTAGGTAGATGCTTCAACAGACATGTTGTAAAAGGAACGTGTGCCTTCACGCGCTGTGATATGTACGAAATTGCTTCACTAACAACAGGACCAGAAGCAGATCTGGCCCAGAAACTGCCGACGGAATCTTTTAAAAAATTGTACATCTGTCATGACACACATCTGTTCCCTCAGCGTTATTCTGAAGAACCTGGGCATCCAGTGTTTCACCATGCGGGACATTGACAAATTGGGAATGCAGAGGGTTATGGAAGTGACCCTGGATCATCTGCTGGCAAGGTGCACAATATTTACCCACACAATGTACAGTACTTTAAGATGGCAGTGTTGCCAATGTTACAAAAACAAAATGAAAAAAATTGCTCTAGTTAATTTAAGGTCAATGCCTCCTAGCTAGCGAGCTAATCTACCTATTCTTTGAATAGGTATTAGCTGATAGCGTTTAGGCTCGCTTTAGTATGTCCTAGTTATCTAGCTCAGCTGCCGCTTTTGCAGCTATTTATCTAACCAAAGTCATCATTTAACTTTGATCCGGGAACTCTGTTGAACTTTATTTCAGTTTATTATGTAAATGGCTTTTGGAAGCTAAAATACCTCAAATTACAGGAAGCAGCGTCCGATTCACCTGAGCTTCGACATCGATGCATTCGATCCCATTCTCGCGCCGGCTACAGGAACTCCGGTGAATGGAGGACTGACCTACAGAGAGGGAATCTACATCACAGAGGAGATCCATAACACAGGTAACTAATACATACGCATGCGGATATATACATACAATCCTGTCTAAAGACATTTGGAATTAGTTATCCTAGCTAACATTTCTCTATAAAACAAACATATACATATGTAAAAGTAAAAGCTTCAAGTCATGTACTGGTTTTGTATCTCCGTAGGTTTGCTGTCTGCGATGGATCTTGTGGAGGTGAACCCAACGCTGGGGGCGAGCCCCGAGGCGGTCGAGGCCACCGCCGGGCTTGCTGTGGACGTTATTGCTTCATCGCTGGGTCAGACTCGTGAACTACAGGACACCGAACAACTCGGCCTGTAAAGCAGCCGGACTCTGATTCAGACTCGAGAACTGGAGTGAAATGCAAACCTGCTTGGCATTCCAAAATTTAAACACAGGCGCACAAGACGAACTTGTGAGAGTTTAAAACTTTCCAAAAGAGCAAACTACAAGGGCTTGGAATGAGAAAAGATGCAAGGGAGAGAGAAGGAGGGAGAGTGCCCCCTCACAAATAAAACACGTATCACAATATGACCGACGCCCACTAGGACCGAATGCACGCGCGTCACTGCTACGTTCTAATGCTTTGTTCAACTGTACTGTTCACCAATTTTATGCTAAAGTTTAACTTTTTACTAATTTACATGTCGGCTGTCTTTCAAAAAAAAAAAAAAAAAAAAAAAAAGTATTTTTGGGGAACTTTGCACCTTTCTTCCACGCGACCTAAACTGTGTTACTGTCTCCTTTTAACAGTAGAATGTGTTCTTAAATCTATTTTTCCTTTTTGTTGTAAAAAATAAATTCAAATTGAATTTCCTGATCAGCACTACTTGGGTGTGTTCGTCATTCCTACATGTAATTAGTTACCAAGGCTATGCTAGTTTTCTGTAACAGCGATCAGAATCGAGGGCGTGTTCGGCACACGGTGTACAGTCTTCTTTCCTGACAAATTTGACGACGGTTGCGACAACCTGGCGTAAGCTCGCTCGTGATGCCATGAGCGCTGTAACCTGTAAGAACATGCCGTCTGATACGTACAGAACGTTGTTTAGGCGAGGTTAAACCTTAGAGTTTAAGCACAGAAAGCAGACCTGGTATAATTAAAGTGTCGAGAGTGAGATTATTATTTATAGCCATGTTCTTATGAACTTGCACAATGCCACAACACTCAGCCAAGAGAGTGCCCAAGCTGAATTTTACATTTCGGGGAAAGTGGGCGTGATTGTAGACCCAATGAGGATCAGCTGGCACTAATAAACAAAACAGCATGCCTGATCTGTTGCCAAGGACAATCTGTCAGTCAAAGCTGTTTTGCAATCTTGTTGCAACAACAAACCAAAAAAAATGTTCTGTTGATAGGAAAGGTAGTTTGGCCAAACCTACTTGATGTCAGGCTCCATGGTGTGTGTGTGTGTCTAATATAAAGAGGTCAGTAGGTCACCGAGAACCGATATAGCCGAGAACAATTTGTTCCAGTCACCTATTGAAAGTGTAGTCGTTTTAAACAATCGTAACACACACAATTATACAGTTTCATCAGTCAGCCGAATAGACACACCCTTCCAAGGACGCTTTAATACTTTATATGATGCCAAATTGGAGGGTAAAATTGAAAATGTTTATATTAAATAAATCAGGTTAAAGAGGTCAAAGGTCAGTTTAACTGCATTGTTATCTAGTGAGTCGTGGTCAACTTACAGCACTTTGCATCAATCATCATCTGCATCGTACCCACACGGGCATTTTGTATGTCCCTCACACGAATCCTCATGTTCAGATTTGCATTCATGAGTCTTAAGTCTTTAAAAGCTGTGCAAATTCCTCTGAGCCTTTCAGAACCAACGTGGTGGGACAAAAAAAAGCATTGTTACACGTCAGTGTGAAGAAAGGCCAGATCCTCTGTCTTCCTGCGTTTTCCCCAGCGAGGAACAGAAATGAAAGGCAGACAGCTGATGCAGCACTCCGTCTTAGTGCCGGAAGAACTTGAGGTAGACCACAGCTCCCAGTATGGCCACCTCCATGATGATAATAATCCCCAGTAGCAGCTTGTTTGTCATCACTCTGTCAGAAGGCCAGAATCTCACATCAATAAAGAGCACGGTAGTTTGGCATGTGTGTGGGGAGGATGTAGCTCACCTGCGAGACATGGTGCGTAAGATCTTCCTGCTACGGCTCAGATTCTCTCCGGTATGAACCAGCTGGAAAAAATAAGAGGACAAAAATACATGTGTGGTAATATTTTAAATTTTACAAAACAATAAATAACAATTCGAACAGAAGAGTTATGGGAAAGATTTCCGCAACTATGGTGCCTCAAATCGGGCGGCACGATGGCAGTGTGGTTAGCGGGTGGGACATACATTGCTGCTAGCGGGTGGGACATACATTGCTGCTAGCGGGTGGGACATACATTGCTGCTAGCGGGTGGGACATACATTGCTGCTA
>JAOUQX010000033.1:821872-835851 GCA_028566295.1 Liobagrus marginatus
TGAACGCTGGGGTCAGAGCGCAGGGTCAGCCAGAACGAACGGCGCCCCTGGAGCAAGTGAGGTTAAGGGTCTTGATCGGTCTTACTTATTCAAGCAATGAGACAAATTGTGCCCTGCCGTTCCTTACATTAATTTAAGCATAGTTCAATTTAAAATGGAAAAAAAGTGTCCATCAAATACCGTATGTACAGGAAATACAAATGAAGTTCATGTCGCAGGTCTCGTCTAGTCTTTTATTCATTTGTCACGTGACCGCTACTCAAGATCTTACAATCAAATAAACAAGTATCCTGCTTTATCAATGTAATTTTTAAACCACACGGATAAGGGTTAAATCATTAATCTATTTAATTTCAGATTCGAATATCATTGTTTGTAGGGAAACTTGGGAATTACAAGCTAATTTCTGTATTCATTACTGCATGCGTTTGTCAAGTGACAAATTTACTCTGGAATGATTTTGTTAGCATTTAGCGTTCAAAGCAAATGACTCTTCCTACGTTTTATAGTATATAGCTGTTATATTATCGTCATATTATACACGCACACACATTTATTATATAATATTTACAAATATAACCTCTGCACATACCGAAACACAATAGTCCTAGCTAGTTTTAAAGAACAAAACACCAGCCTTGCTAAGTGTTTACAACCAAATCAGAACCCGTTTTAAATGTTTCTATGTTAGAAAAATGTATTATTTACCGCCTTGGGCGCGGGTCACGCGGTCCGAGCTCAGCTTTATCTCGTCGTACAAAGACTTGTACATCTCATGAAGCTTTTCAAACTCCTCCGACGACATTCTCTTGCTTTTGATCACTTAAACTCAAAAGAAGTGCATATAGAACCGCCAATTAATGCTGTTGCACACAAACGTTAACCAGAAATATCCGCTTCTTAGTAGTATCACAACATCCGGGAAGAAGTGCACTTTCTAGATTTGTGTAGGGGTGCTACAAAATGCCTGTATGAAAATGATTAACCGAAGTACATTTAAACGCGCATATATGAGTATTTTGAAAACAATTTAGTACGTTTATAGTTCAGTTATGTTTTTGAATGATTTAACGTTTTCAAAATACAAAAAGATATAAGCAAATTCTAACCGAAATAATCAAGCAACTCTTGGACCTCTTTAGCGCAACGATGCATTGTGGGTTGTGTATCTTTTGCTCGGGCTAAAACCGGCCGTTAATCTAATAAAAAAATATTATTTGAATGTGTAAATATTTAAAACAAATTGGCTAGCTGTCATAAGGCTATATAACTGCTGTTTCTAAAATGTCTAAATAATGTGGGAAATATGTTGAAGATCACGTTACCTGTATTTAAGAGCCACCTCACTTTTAAACTAGTTTTGGTTTATATACATTTACGTATTGCCAACGGTTTTAGTTTACACTGCACTTAACCGTTATGTTCTGTTTAAATGAACTACGTTGCATTGAAAGTTTTTTTGTGGATTGTAGTGAAACTACTATATGTAAAAACTACATTTCCCTGAAGACCTAACTTATCGACGTGCGGTTAATAGCTTCTATACTAGAAGGCTATTGCGTATCCTAGTTTTATTATTTGCTTTATCCTTCAGCTTGATTGTTTAACTGTCGGCTTAATTTATTTTCTAGTACGCGGAACTCTGAATCTCCCTACGAGACGGAGAAAATTGAATTGATTTGATTTGTCCAGATGACATTTGGACTACGCGCTACGGTGAAGGAAAACTACAACTCCTACAATGCTCTAGAGGCTCAGCGAGTAGGAGGTTAAACAACCCACATTAACACAGATTCATACCTGCAAGTTCTAACGGCTTGAACAGCACGGGCGCTTCATTTCTATTTTTATTTTGCCATGATGATGATGATGATGATGATGATGATAGTCGTGGTGGGATCTGGGGTCGTGGCGTTAATCCTGAGACTGATGTCGCCTCATATCAGGTAAGTGCCCTGTTAGAATCTAGTATATGGCTGAAAATATTCTACAATGTCAGTAATTTACAGGCTCGTACAGGAGTAAATATATATTATACTGTAATGTGGCGGCAAGGGGAAAAAGATTATGGCTGAATAGACGTTCGCGTTACAGTAGGGGTCTCTAAAGCAGAAATGCATCGATGATTAATGTTTTTTATTTTACACACAACACTATAGCTCTTAAAATTCATATTACGTATTATATATTTCTACAATAATTTTCTAGAATTATCACCATAGTAACTGCTCACGCTGAGTATTATAATTATCCTCTTTGGAGCTTTCCAAGGGCGGGGCTAATTATGTATGCAAGCAGTAATTATGCAGAACACAATGTTGTGAACTCGGCTGTTGAGACTCCGTGAACTAAAAAACATTGAGTCTCTTTAAAACTAACAAACTCTCTGGTACAAAGCGTCACTGCAATGGAGACACTACTTATATTGATTATACGACCCTTTTAGGGTCAATATATGACGCATATCATGTAGAAGCAAAATTGATTACATAATATGTACCGCTTACGTGTATTTGAAATTTCAGGGCAATAACCTTTCTTAGTTCCTGTTGCAGATTATAAAATAATTAAATATTAGGTGCCCGAGTTTGACCTTTAAAAAGAAAACGCCATGCTAAAACACTATCTTTATAGGAAATTATTTCAGTTGTCTTTCAGTGCCAGTATGTTGTCTGGTGCTGTAGAGTTTTGCTATTTCTCTGTCAGGTTAGAATGTGTACCATTGAGCCATGTCCCATGTGCTGGTTTAGAAAGAACCAAAGTTTCTGCTCTCACGAATGGGAAAAGCAGCAGAGAATAGTAAAGACATTGGTGCAAACACTGGATCTAAAGTCGCAGAATGCAAAGCAGATATTCAACATGGTCAAGCGCAAGTTATGTCAGTGATCAACAAGATTGCAGAATCACATCAACAGCAAAATTAGCATAAATGTTTAACTTTTAAGGGCTGATCTGTTTGAGCAGATTGTACAGATGAAAAGATTCAAGAGCTGGATAGACTAAAGGTCTAAAGTGCCGCTGCATGACTCTTGATGATAGACTGCATCAGTATCACGTACGTAAACGTATGTTTGCATTGTAGATGCTGTGAAAACTGTTCAGTTATTATAAACCAAACATTATGAAAAAAATAAATAAATAAATAAACGTCTAAACAAGAAAAGTAATTTCAGTATTGATAAGAAAATGAACCACAGACATTGTTGAAACCTTTTTAAGATGATTATGGAAGTAATTTAAGGTGGATTTAAAAAAAAAATCTTAATGACAGGATCTGCTAATTCAGATTAGACAAGACCCACTATGACATTTTGCTACCAGTGTTACTGTATGTGTAGGAAATACGCGGCAGGTGGATTGTGTTCGTCCACAGCACGTCTGGACGGAAAGACAGCACTGATTACAGGAGCAAACACAGGGATCGGAAAAGAGACTGCACTGGACCTGGCTATACGGGGTGAGATATACACACGGAACACTATCTGATATGTAGCCTATTAACAACGTTCGCAAAGAAACATGGGAACTTTACTCGAAAACAGTGTTTCAGTGTTGTATGGAATTTGACTTGAATTGAAGACACAATACTAGACTCTAATGCTATCTGAACAAAAGTTAGGCATGGCCTCTTTAATAGAATTCAATATGGAGCAATGTCATCCAGTGGTGCTAAGAAGTAACCGCAATACAAAGTTCATATCGGATTCCAGTTTTATTCCAATACTTATGAATGTATGACTGATCACTTACTATACAGTAACTTCCTAAATGTTAATTAAATATTCACAGTATTATATGATGAAGTATAATTGCATCACGAATGTTTAGGTGCGCGGGTGATTCTGGCCTGTCGGGATGTGGAGAAAGGTGAGGAAGCAGCGGCAGAGATTCGCACACGCGTGGGTGGTGCACAGGTAGAGGTGCGAGAACTCGACCTGGCGGATACCTACTCGATACGGGCGTTTGCACAGAGATTCCTCCAAGGTGTGTATGCCTTCACACATGCAATGCACACATGAAAAACACAAACACCTGAACCCTGATCAGATATCTGAATCTCTAATTAGCATGGAGGGAAACATTTAACAAAATGTGGGTTTACATGGAGCATTATATTCGGATTACAATCGGTTTAAAAGTCTAATCAGAATGAACATGCTCCATGTAAACACCTTAATCAGAATGAAAATGCCCATACAGATTAGGACAGGAGTTGAGATAAACCTTTACACAACCGGATCAAACGAAATATTCCTCCATGTAAACAAGTTATTCCAATTACGCCGGGTCCTACCGTGCATATCTGGCCTCTATGTAATTTCTCTGGAAATGAGAATCGTGTTATGCGAATACGTCAGCACATGTAAACACCAGTTCGGAATATAACGTATTTTCGAAACAGTTAACAGGAATATTTTAATTGGCATGATTTCAGTCGGCATGACAAAAGAGTGCATGT
Organism: Liobagrus marginatus; assembly: GCA_028566295.1. Lineage (NCBI taxonomy): Eukaryota > Metazoa > Chordata > Actinopteri > Siluriformes > Amblycipitidae > Liobagrus > Liobagrus marginatus. The sequence goes on from JAOUQX010000033.1 coordinate 826,332, forward strand.
AAACGGGTCTAAAGTTGCTCCCTAATTGAGGTATATACCGTGATAGCTGGAAAAAGCGTCTAATCACCGTGTCTCTTTAAACAGAGGTGAGTCACCTGCACATCTTGATTAACAACGCCGGTGTAATGATGTGTCCGTACATGAAGACTGCAGACGGCTTCGAGATGCACTTGGGAGTCAATCACCTCGGTGAGGGAAATATCCAGCTAAGAAACATATTTAACAGTTTATGGGATTACAATTAAATGTCAATTATTGCATTTATATAAAAGGAGAGATGCTAACAACTGCACCTTGACCGTAGGTCACTTCCTGTTGACATTCCTTCTGATCGGTGTGATGAAGCGCAGCGCACCATCCCGTATCATCGTCGTCTCGTCTCTGGCACATTATTTCGGCTGGATTAGGTTCCACGACCTACACAGTCAGGGGAGCTACAACAGCGGCCTCGCTTACTGCCAAAGCAAACTGGCTAACGTGCTATTCGCCAGGGAGCTAGCACGCAAGCTAACAGGTAAATGAGAGACTATATGCATCATAGCAGGACACAGTGGAACCATTTACGTAACATCGGACAACTCACTCCTTATCCTTAGGGTTGAATGTGACCGTTAACTCGGTGCACCCCGGGTCAGTGAGGTCTGATCTGGTGCGTCATTCCACCTTGATGTCCCTATTATTTGCACTGTTCTCCATATTTCTGAAAACGGCAAAAGAGGGAGCGCAGACCTCAATCTACTGCGCAGTGGCTGAGGAGCTGCACTCCATCACGGGAAAGCACTTTAGGTAGGGTGTGTTTAAGAAACACTGCATAACCTGTTTTCAAATTTTGACATCGACACAGAGTTTATACTGAATTAGTGGTATTTTAAATACCGCTGAAATGTCCAGGTGTGTGCAACCCCCGTCTCATATTTTTGCATTTTTACTTTGATTGGTTTCCCGTATGTATTTGACAAAAGAAGGATTTTTATTACACTGAATAATAAGCGAATTCTCTCACTTAGTGACTGCGTTCCAGCCTCCGTCGCACCTCAGGGCCGCTGTGATGAAAGCGCTCGAAAGCTGTGGAAAGTCAGCTGCGACCTCCTCGGTATCGAGTGGGACTGAGATCGCACTTCGTTCCATCACAGACCCTTTATCACACCCCGTCTCTCAGGCACATCATGAGACATTCATTTTGTTCTACCAATTTGCCAAACACATTTATTACCAACTTTAAGCTTCTCGAAACTACGAAAATTTGTCCGTGGGATCCCATTTCTACGTTGCTGTAGGGTGCGCAAAATTTTTCCATTTCATTTCTTTTGTAAAAAGCATTGTAAAAATGGTTTTATTTTATGCACATTTGACATCATCTCTGCTACAGCTGCCTAGAATTGTACTTGTGTGTTTTATACAGAAGTAAATGTGTTTTTTACTACTGTTACATTCATGACAAAGAGAATTTAATTATATATACACACAATATGTGCTGGAAAAGTATTAAGCTTTTCTTATTATTTTTATATGAGGGGTTCCAGGATGACCAGTTTGTATTTGGTCTCTGAACATTTAACAGTTTTCATAAAGATTTAGGCCTTGAAGGATTTTATAGTTAAACACATTGCTGGAACAAAATTGCTTACTGTTGCACCAAATGAAGAGAACTTTATATCATAAACTTGACACTGATAAAGCTGATGTTTATCCAGTAAAAGAAAAGAAGGACCTGACTGTATATGGACAAAAGTATGAGGAAACCTGACCATCATATCCAGATGTTTTTTTTAACGAACTTGTCCAGATTTTGTCTCGATCTTCCTCTTATAATAACCTCCCCACTTATGGAAAGTCTTTCCACTAGAGGGTGTTCCAGTTCATCACAAAGGTGTTCAGTGGGGTTGAGTCAGAGCTCTGTGCAAGACACTCGGTTCTTTGAATCCATAACACTCAGTACACATGTTCATGGAGCTCGGGGGCTTTTTGCACAGGGGCATTGCCATGCTGGATTGGTCTCTTAGTTCCAGTGTAGGAATAATGAAACACTACAGCATACAAAGACATCCTTGACAACTGTGGATTTCATTGCGACATTGAACAGTGAAAGACATGTTGTGAAAGACACACTTGCGTGGGCATGCTAGAAACCCATTTTTGTCCACATAGTGTTTTTTTAGCGGTCAAATTGGGCTGAACAGTAAAGGCTAGAGAAGAATTATACACCTCGGTCTTCGAGGAGTGATTTTACATTTTGCAACTTTACATCTGGCAACTGACTGACCCAGTTTTTAGTAAATTTGTCAAATGTTAGCTAAGTGTATTTAATAAAGGTTAGCAAAAATCAAATGCAAAATGGACAACAAGTGAAAAGAAATCGATTTTGTTTACCCCAAAATCAAAACGAATTTCAAAAATTCCTTTAACATGTGGCATGATTTAATTCCATTTACTACACAACTGTATTTATTGTATTTGCATGCATTGATCTTATTTATTGTAAATCTTATTTATTCGGTGCAAAAGACAGTGTAAACATTATTTTCAGTTACGGTACTATCAGTTTGTTCATAGCACAAAAGCACATTATTTCCCTTTTAAGTACTGAATTGTTCAATTAACAGAGTGAAGTACAGTGATTAAAGGCAAACCTGTGGAAACAAATCACCAATAAAAATTTATAGCAGTACATTTTCCATCACAGAAATAAATCTGGAAGCATGTCCTAGAACAGGTTAAAAGCAAGATGTAACATATCACACAACAACAGGTTTTTTTCACACACACGCACACACAAATTGACCAACTCAAAGACAACACTAATCGTTTTAGACAGCCGTACATGTCTGCATTGCTTTTAAAACAGATTATATGTTGAAACGTTCTTTTAGCCTTATAACACGTAATTCTCATCTAAGCAACTGTACTGTTTGTATCATTCCCTTTTCATCCCAGGATGTCGGTCAGACGCAGTTATGCCAGTTAGATGGAATAGGATTTTAAATGCTGTCAGAAATCGTGTCAGAATAGTTCACTGTAACTACTTGAACAGAAGACTAGAATCCCTGTTAAAATCCTTTCAGATGAGCACAAGTGTTTGTGTGTCTATCTAGAATATACTTTTGTCAGAGATTATTCTACCAGAAATCCAGTCTTAATAACACAGACCTAATTATTATCAGAAATCTTGTCAGAGTAGCTACATGCTAACTGGACAGGATGTAAACTGTGGCCACACATCCTGTCAGGTTAGCTCATATTATCCAACTAAAAATATTTCATAACTCTTTAAAATCCCATCAGGTAGCTCATGCTAACTAGCTGTATAGTACATTCAGAAATTTTGTCAAGTTAGTTAGCACATAAGATAGAATGCTAGCCAGAATATTTCATTAAACTCTAGTACGGTTTGCTTAGCGTGAATGCTAATGAATTCTCATATAAAGACTTGCATATCATTTTCAAAACACACTTTGTGGCCTGAACTTAGTTAGCAAGTGAAAACAGTATAAAATAGAAAAATGTTGCATGGTGACAAAGAAGAACCAAAGCAGAATCGGTAAGGAACGATAAAGAAAAACACTTATCGTTCCTTATCCAGAACACTATTTATTTCTGAGGTAAGAAATGATGAGACGAGACTAATACTGAATTTTTGCTTTCGTAGTTACGGGTCTGGTGTCACTAACAAGTAAAGGAAGCTTAAACGCTTCGTAGACTTGTTCAGTGCTTATGTGGATATTAAAACTATACAAACTTAGACAAAAAGACAATACAGTGCCAAAAAAAAGTTAATCCACATTTCAATACAGATTCCTTACTAGGTGTATGATAATTTATCTGTGCAGTTTGTAAGAGATGTTAGCTTCCCTTGTTAGCTATATTAGCATCAAAACTCTAGTCTTGGCACGATTTACTAAATATTAGCCAAGACTGTTCTTTAAAGAGCATGTCCATTTGCCCGAGAAAGATCGAATAAAATGGTAAGTGGTTCTTGGTTTCTTTTTTGAATGAAATTTTTTTTTTTTATTTTGTAAGTTAAATGCCCTGTAATGAGAGGTACTGCGCCTACTATTCGGCAGTTAAAAAGAAATGTTGCTATCATACAAATGTTTCCTTTTAACCAAACAGCAAGGGGCTGGCTCTGGATGCTCAAACTCACCAGTGTCCAAGCAGAGCAGAACTTTGCGCCCCAGTCACCCTTTAAAGTTACAGTCCATCAGAAAACATGACACCAACGCTACCTGTTGTTACCGTGGTGTTGCCGGGACGCCGGCTTCTGGTGTTCTGAAAGCCACTGACGGCAAATGTCTCGCATGACTGAGTCGCTAGAGACCTCGGCGGACTGGAGAACATCCTGTACGAGCAAACATGCTTTTACAGGGTCCAGCTTCACTGCCTGGAGATACGCCGCCCTCAGCTTGCCACACATCAGGTATGCTTTGATCTACACAGAGTATTTAAAGAAGGTGGTATAATTAAAAACAGGACTGATTTTGGTAAAAGAAAAAAAAAAAAAAAAAAAAAAAAAAAAAAAAAAGAGAAAACCAAATAAGTAAAAGATATTACTTTAATCTCGGCGGATTTTGACGCTAAAATCAGAGCCTCCAACTCTTTGGCCTGAAAAATAACAGATTAAACTTTAATGAAAATGTATGACTCGTCAATAATTAACTGGCCTACATCATATATTTGAACTGCAATTTAACAACCATTGACGATTTCTACATACATCAGCAGGGTTTTTGTCTGAGGCGGAGATGCAGCTGAGCAGAATGGTGTCGCAGTCGTGTTTGGTGGCGGTGCCCGACTCGCTCACACACTTCAGCAGCTGGCGAACTGCCTGGTACTCATGCAGGCACACCAACCGCTGCCCGACACGAATGTACACAGCTATAGCATCTAACTGAAAATCCTGAACACACAAAAGACACAGAAGAAAAAACAAGCAGAAAGAGAGAGCGAGATAACCGAAGTGTTAAAATGCAGATCTCAATAATCCACTGGAGCTTGTGACATTAATCATACTGTGATGTAAAAAATGTAAATCATATCGTCTTACCTGTATGACTCGATAAGCAATGCCAAACCCCTCCTCAATATTTCTGCCCCCCAGCATCACCTACAGAGACAGCACACACACACACAAGCAGTGCGTGAATATTTTACAGAAAGATTATATTTATACTATCTAAATTAAAAGATTATAACAAGTAGAATATGGCAAGCCAGAGTATTCACAAACGCCTGGTCGGATGTCTGATTGCACACTGAGGCGTCAAAAGCGTGCGATTTGACAGCAAAACCGTAAAAACGCGCATTCTTGACGCGGACTTTCGGCTCACACAAAAATCATAACAAAAAAAACGGGCGTCGAAGATGTGCGTCGAGTCGAACAAAACGCACGTTATGGACGTGAACAGGTAAATCAAATAATCAATGCAAACGTGCGTATGTAGGGTCCAACAGACGGAAAGAGAGAATTGCAGGTTTTTTTTACGCTTCAGTGTGCGATCAGACGTCCGACTAGGCGTTTGTGAATATTTTGGCTCGTCATAAAAGTAGAAAAGTACAGGCCACATACTCTGCAGGCTACATCCACCTTCATGGGAGTTCCTCCAAAAAGAGTAGGCGGGGCACTGTTTCCTGTAGAGGTCGAGCTTATGGCAGCTCTAGAGCTTGAGGGAGAGCTTTCACAACGATGCAGAAAACGTGTCACTTCCAGCTGTAGCATGATGGTGTTCATGTGTCTAACGGAAATACAACAGAACAGTCTCGGTTAGTCGCTAATTGGACAAATGCGAAGACATAAAAGCTGCTGAAGACAAATATTCACAGCTAAAGATTTCAGGATTTTGCTACGCAACTTTTCTGACCTGGAGACGTCGTTGGAGCTCATTTTTTTCCGGAAGGAGGAAGATGATGATGAAAAGGTTTTGCGGCGGTTCGGTTGCTCCTGTAGAAAAGCCCGCAGGTGCTCTTTGGCACGGACCAGCCAGCGCTGCTGCTCACCCAACTGCATGTAGGATTTAGCGTCGCGTGTGAAGAAGTGGATGCATGTCATAGCCGCTCGCACATGGTCCTACACACACAATAACCATCAATATGGAATATAACGTTTGCACATTCTGAGCAAGGAACGTCCCATTTCGATGTAAATGTGGTCAGTACCATCATAAACTGCTGTAGTTGGTACAAGGTGTGATAATGACCCTTGCGCTGAAGCATTTGGCACGCTGCCATCAGGTAGCGCCCCCAGCTTTCCAAAGTAGCATCCAAAGTCTCCAGGAGCCCCTGCAGGACACCCAATCGGCCTCGTTCTAAACACGGTTGGAGTATGCCCTCCAGGAACACCTCTTCTGGACACTCCTGCAGAGCATCAAGCAAACCAGACACTTGCTCTCCATCCGAAAGTCAACCAAGAAAACGTTAATGATTGCTTTAACATTCTAATGAACTACTACGGAGCTCAACAAAAGCTATAATAAGTCAGTACTATTTTGAAAAGGGCGTTAGCTAGCTGGCTATGTTTTTAACAACATTTAACATTTTAACAAATTTGCAGGTAAAAAGCGTTCTTTTAGTTTGGCATGGAATCATAAGAACAAAACATTTCGGTAATGTTTAGGTTTTCGAACGAACTAATTTAGAAAACATAAAACACCAGTACTATGTAAGGATGGTACAGGATGTATATTTACACATTAAACATGTATTTTACGTGAGTTTAACCTTGCTAAGCAGATACGAGAGTGCATCTTTTAGGCCATCGTGACGCAGGTAGAATGAGATGAGGCTTAGATGTGTGCCATAGCTCATCAGGTAGTACACACACTCCTGATGGTATCCACAGCGTTGCGACCGGTTCTCTGTCCGGTCCACTGGTGTTGGATCGCACAGGGCTTCCTCCAGCTCGGTCAGGGATGCCAGGATGTTGTCAGCTACTGTCTGTAACAAACACACAAACGTTTTGCCATCTTAGTGAGGACATTCCATAGGCATAATGTTTTTTATAGTGTACAAACTGTACATTCTATCCCCCTACCCTACCCTTACTCCTAAACCTACACATCACACACAACATTCTGCATTTTTACACTTTTAATAAAAAACATATTGTGGTTTTTTTCCCCTCTTATTGTAATGTTACAGATGTTTCGACTACTATACAGACAATCAGACAAACACAACTTGCCTAAACATCCACATCTCACGTAAAAGTCTTCCTCGATTGCAGTGACCTTTACTAAAGACAACGCAACTAGTTATGGACTTCATGGACTAGTATGTCCGAGCCGAGCTGTTTGTGTCCTCACCATGCTTGACATGTGACGGATTGTAGACTCCAGGTGTTGGATGATCTCCTGCAGCAGTCGTGACCCCACGGTCAAATGGTTTCTGTCCACTGGAGCTTTCAGGCAGCGGGCAAACTTCTCCCGGGCTGCATTCAGACACCTGGCTTTGAGAAGCGCCATGCCCCATGCGTGCCACACGCCGCTTGGGTCCAGACCACTTTTAGTGGACACCTAAAATTAGGACAGAGAACATAAACAAAAAAAAAACAGTTGGGGTGTGGCTGTGAACACGTGTTGAATGTAAACTTCAGGAAGTTGGAATAGGAGGAGCAGGGATAAAAGTACCATTTTCCATAAAAACGATTTTAAAAGATAACGTTTTAGACAGAGGTATATTATTGCTGTTGTCAATAACACCCGAAGTATGGTCTCTGAATAACAGGTGGTTAACCCAAGTTGCACATTGTGACTTTCGATCGAGTCAGCTGGGACAAAAGTAACAATACAAGCTAAAGTTGTATTTGTTGCTCATTTTCATTAACTATACCCGATTATGACCTTGCTAATACGGAACTGCAAACATATATTTTTCTTTATCTTAAGTTATTATCTTATTTATAATTCAATTATTTTTTTCATTTTGAATTTCACTTTGATCAAATGTTTCAAAGTAACCGAAGAGCACAAACTTGAATTGTTTAGAATATAGTTTTTTTGGTAATATCAGTCAATTGTATAAAACATCTGGATGGAAACACTGCAAATACACAGGCAAAGGTGGAAAAGCTAAGCTACGGCTAAAACCCGATGAGGAAAACATCAAGGATTACTTTGGTCCAGACAGGAACGCCTGTCATTTATACCCAATTTACTTTGAAACTGAAAAACGCTGACAAGGCAAACTTCAGGACGTGTTAGAGCACTAATTAACCTGTAGATTGAGCATTAATGTGACACACGACAAGAAAAACTTGAAATTAAGAGAAAAAGTAGCTCTTCAACAATTTACTTATGCATTGGAAAACAGCTATCTGGACTTAACCGCGTGAAACGATCGCAATCCCGTGATATTTGGCAACAAGTCTAACGTGCTGAACATGCGATCATAGTTTGGAACGCAAATGTAATCAAGGTTCTGAGAAAATCGCGTTGTTACTTTGGTCCCTCTGGACTTTCATCCCTGCTCTCCTCTACTAAAAACTCACAGGATTGACCCTGAACCTTCCTCACCTCCACAGCCAACTGATAATACTCAGCCTCAAGCAGCTGGTTCCTTAGACGTGTTACTGCCGACGTTTCCAAAATGTCATCCAAAGACGGAATGTACTTATAGTTAGCGCTGACTAGAATCTTCAGCACATCCACCTTACTGATGTAGCTGTAAGAGGAATGAGATGTAAAACACGGAACAGAACAGCACACGGTGTATTTGTGGGAACTGCAGACCGTGTGTGTGTGTGTGTGTGTGTGGACTGACCTGTCACACAGAGCCAGGTCCTGGCTGCGTCCAGCTCTAACAAACATCAGCTTAGCACTAAACATGAGTTGCTGCATGACGTCAGTCAGAAGACGAGCGTCCACCTCAGGATTGGTCAGATTGCGCGAGATCGTGCAGCAGTGATCAATCAGCTGCTGACCGCAGGTGGCATGGTCACTGTGAAGGGAGAGGATGGACACACACAGGGATGCACTGGGTGCCTGAGAGAGAAAGACATGCAGACAAACACACCTAAAGTCAGATAAAGAGATAGTCATTTATATAAACAGACAGACCGACAGACAGAGACATTGACCTGTTCGTAATAGAATTCACTGTGTAGCTGCTGGTTCTCCGCTGCATTAGGACTGAGTCTGTACTGCTTCGGAGGAACCTCAGGAAGACAGAGGACACCGTCTAGCGTTCCCTCAGATGAGACTGGACTGCCTACTACCGGAGACATGTTACGGAGACATATTATGCTAGTTAAGTAGCTTTGTCTACGCCATTACCATCGCACAGACAGGTATTTATAATACGCATTGCTCCCTTTGTTAAAAATGTAATGACATCGGTCATTAAACATGAAGAGGATAAAAACGTTTTGGACTGAATGCGATACCTTCTGCCTGCTCTAGCTCTTCATCCAAACTGCAAAAAGACAACGTCGGAAAGTTGGTGAGAAAGCAAGTGTGGAACCCGCTTATCAACCGGCTCGGACATCGACCTTTTCGCTTAGCGAACAGTTTTTCGACCAAAATTTGTTACC
>JAOUQX010000033.1:835987-851914 GCA_028566295.1 Liobagrus marginatus
TGTGTGTGTGTGTGTGTGTGTGTGTGTGTGTGTGTGTGTGTGTGTGTGTGTGTGTGTGTGTGTGTGTGTAGCATGTGTGCTTACGCTGTGTGAAAGAAGTTGTAGCACTGGTCACATACTCTCACTGGCTCCTCACTCCCCTCCACCGCCATCTTCCTGCTGGAGCAAGCATGACACACCAAGCGGCCACAGCGCCTACAATGATGTCGCCGGTTAAACTGAGAGAGAAAGAGAGAAAAGATTGACGTTTTATAGCAAATCTTAACCGTGAAATACAAATACATTGAATTTTCTCTTCTGGCCTCACCATGGTGAATCTCTCCCTCTGACAGACCATGCAGATGTGCTTCTGGTGGTCAGGAATCCAGTCTTTGCGCTCAGGAATTTTTTCTGGAGGGGTGAACATGGGTGGTGGGCGGGGTTTCTTCAGACTCGCACCTCTGTCTTGGTCGCAGGTGGAACTAGATGACATATGCATAGGAGTGCTGCCTACACATAGGAGCAATGACAAAGCAGAGGTTTCAAGGACAGTTTACAGTTGACTTTTGGGGTTAATCTGTTTTATGGTGGTCCAGGTCTTGGGTCACACCTTCATAACAACCCACTCATGTTGGTGATAATAGTTAAGTCTATTATATTTAATTAGGGGTCAAGCCCCACAAGGGCGAGACCCCTATTGTAATCGTACTATATATGATGCCATATTTTATTTTTCAGACTGGTGTTCTATGGGAAGTCCCATTTTTATCACAACCGCTGAGGAATTTTAACCCCAAAAAAAAAAAAACCCCTAAACAAACATGACAACTTGCGTGAAATGGGCTTCCAGTGTTTAACCAGTTTAAGATCTTCAAGAGTGTTTGTAACTGGGGTTACAAAACAAACTAAAGTAGCTACAGAGCTATTGAATCAAGGCCGATGCAAAATCATAAGACCTGAAGAGGGCGGCGGAGTGCGGCTGGGAGAAGACGGCGGTGCGCTGTCCTGATTGGGACACTGCAGCAGCGCCTCTTGCAAGCTGATCACAGAGTCTAAATACACAAACAGGAAATAAAGGAATGAATGAATTATCGTTTGTTATAGTAATGACGAAACTGTGAGGAAGAACCTTAAAAGTCCCGATCTCTTGACAGCTGTTTATTAGACTGATATACATTATGTCTGGAATATGTTTGCCCTCACCACTGCGTGTCCTTTCTCGGGGGGCATAGGGGAAGTCCAGAGCTTTCTTCGCGTACTCAGCCAGCAGTGTGTCAATGTCCACGTTGGTAATTCCTGCTTTCTGAGCCGGTAAAAGGTTCCGGAGGGTTGAGACAGCGACTGCCACCCAGTCCACCTTCAGGTTCATTAACAGCTGCTCAAGCATGAGCAGCGGTTCTGCTAGCAACTGGAAGTAGGCCTGTCGACAGGCTTCAGGAAGAGTCAGCAACATCTGTGGAATACAATAATAGGGTTTTGGTTTTAAAGATCCAGCAAAAAACAGTGCGGACTTGGCAGCAAAAATCGTGCACACATGCATAAACACGCACACGCCCACACCTTAGAGCCCAGGTGCAGGGCATTTATGTGGCGCCTACGTGCCGGCGTCATTCGGCTCTGAAAGTGCAAATTGAGGTAATCTGACAGGAAGTGGCAGGCGGCCAATCCAGGCCTCTGATCTAGCGCACGCTCGCTAATCTCCAGTGAATCAGGAAAGCCCTCGAGGAGCTAGAGCCAGGGAAACAAGAAGTAAGTAAATTACAGATTTTTTATGAATAATCTAGATAAAAATCAGTGTCCTCTTTCTGAAGTTTCTGACAATTTAAGCAAAGTCTGTGCATGCTGTCGACCTGGAACGCTTCCACGGTTTGGCCTTTCTCCAGCAGATGGAGCAGGTGTTGGGTCTGGAGCTGCAGTTTGGACTGCTCAGACACGGGATACAACAGCACCCACTGAGCACACATATCGAACTCCTGTCAACACAAATTAAGTTTAATCAGTATAATGAGCGCATGCTGTCTCAGCTGAGGAGAAATAGTTTATGCAGGATGTTCAGACTGACCCGTGCCTGCAGCAAAACAGAGAGCACGGACTCGGGGTTTCTGCTCGACTCCTCCTTTATCTCCTGCCACGTCTGCCATTCCAGTGGAGGCTGGAGGCTCAGCATCTACACAACACACACACTTTAGCATTGTGTTGGTCATGTTAAAAAGGAAAACAAAGGCATGCGGCTTCTTTTCCTGTAAAATCCACACCCGGTTGTACAAGTCGAGTTCGTGTTTTTTCTGCCGCAGCTGCAGGGTAAGTGTGTGTTCTGGGCTAGATTCACTAAGGCAGAACTGCAGCAGCTCCAGGCAGCTGTTAAGAGGCCACCGCTCCAAACTTTGGAGCACCACACGGGCTCGAAGTTCCCAGTCCTTCACCCGGAACAGCTGCTCTTTTCCACACTGTACTGTGCGTGCAAACACACAAACGGAAAAAAAAAGATTGTTTTGTCAATCATTTTCTAGATAATTACATCCACTACAATCATGTACAGTTTTATACACTATTAAAATGATCGAACACAGAATAAAGACATGATCTGTTAATTTTATAATATTCATCATTAGTTCGAACGTTGTCCTAAATGTCGAGTATGGTAGAATAGACATAAGATCCATGGACATAAATACCCTCCAGTGTGGTACAGGCAAGCACTCGATCCTGTAGCGCCCTCTTCTGGCTGCAGTTTTGTGCATAGAGCTCCAGGAGACTTAGAGCTCGGTTCAGATCTCTGGAACTCAAAGCTTGCTGGAAAGCTTCAGCCGCTGTTACCTGACCAATTCCAGCCTGACACCCGGAGAAGAGCATGACCACTGTGCCCGACTTCCTACACAGAGCTGCTCCAACACCATCCTCTGCCTCCAGAGACGACCCCAGCACAGGTGCTGCCATGTCTACCAGGAACGCCTTGAGAATGGGGAAGGATGCGAGCAAAACTTCGGCCTCTTTAGAGATCTGATCCGATTCTAGCGGCGCTTCTTTACGTGCACCGCTTCGAAAATACGAAGGCAGTCCGGGCCATGCGGAGGACGCCACGCGAGTGATCTCCCCTCGACTCGCGCAAAGCAATGCTAGGACGGCGACGAGCGGAGAGCGGGATTTCAGGAACGACAAAGCAGACGGTGTGAGGAGGAAAGCAGGCACTGAAGACGATGTCGATGAAGATGAGGATATAGTGGAAGATGGAGAAGGAGGGGAGGTGGAGAGATTCGGCGAGACGCTGGTTTCGACCGACGCCTCCGATTCGGAGCTGGGCTCAGACACCGTGGGCGGTTCAGAAAGGTCAAAGGGAAGAGTTCGTTCCTGAGCATGCCGATGGAGGAGATAGGCGATGCTGGACGAACAGAACGCTCCTGCATCAGCTCCTGCACCCTTCATGGAGGAAGGGATCCAGAGTGGGAGCGAATCGCAGCAGCGCTGCACTATGACCTGCTGAATGTTTACATGCAGACCCTCCTGACCCAGCAAATACAGTAACCTAGAACACACACACACACACAGTTGAAATAAGACTTAAGTGAAATAAGACACTATTTAAAAAAAACTTTTTTTTTAACACCTATAAAGAATATATTATTGTTATTAATACCATTTATTATCCTTCAAACTTTTTTTGAAATAATGACCACTGTACAAGTGATGCATTTTTCTGTTAATAAAATAAATCCTGTTTATGTTGTACCTGTCGGGCGAGACCTGCCTGTCAAAGAGCAGGTGTGAGAGAAGCTGCTGAGGCGACTGAAGCAGCACGAGCAGTGGATTCCCTAATTTTACCACTGAACTCTGATCTAAAAACAAAACACACGCACGCACACACACACACACAATAGAATACCGAAACATTCTGTGCAATAACGTCTCTTGTATAGTTATTTCAAACTGTAGCTATACTATATTTCATTCGTGTATATAAATCTTATTCCTCTTCTAGCTACCTGCTCATTATACAAAATTCTATATATTATACTTATTTTGCGACTTGGAACTGCAGCAACGAACCAAATTTCCCCCAGCCTCCAAATCCCCCACCCACTCCAGGGAGATTAATAAAGTGTGCAGCTAAAAGATTTGATCATCTTTTGAAGAAGTTTCCTTACTTAGTTCTGAATGAAAATTCATATAAATTTACTAAACACTTCCTAAAATAACTATGACAACGTCCGGAATAAAACAAAAAAAAGAAGACAAACCTTCGGAGCCTAGACTGCGCATTAGCACTGACGCCAGCATGTTAACATAATCCAGGAAGCTCCGCATGTAATCTGGCCTGGATGTGTTGCCATCGGGATCAAAAGGGCTCGACTGGTCCAGTGAGCGCAGCAGCTGTTTCATAGCCGAACGAACTGGGTGCGAGTCGAGCTCGGACTGCTTCAGACCCGACTGCTCCAGAAGAGATGCTAGAACAGAGCTGGCCGACTGACTTTCACCTACAGCAGACAAATCAGAGTGAATACTAGCAGACAAATACATTTCTTGGGATTACAACTCACTTCATTTGCTCGTACATAATCTCTCCAGATTCGTCTTAGTGTTTATCCTGTTAGTGGTGCTACAGTTCGGTTCTGTATTTGTTCCCTGAACTGACACCAGGTTCTGATCTTAATCTCTCAAGCTTGGAAAATAAACAGTACGTCTCTGATGATATTCTTATAAAAAAAAAAAAACATCGCAGTGTGTACTGCAACACTTAAATGTATTTTTACAAAGCATACCTCCCATCAAATTATATTATTTAACTCTTACTAGTGATGTCGACAGCGGAGGTCAGAGTCTGCAGTATGACCTCGAGGTGCTGGACAAGGGTGAGCTGGGCTGCGATGGCGTCCTCCGTGAGAGCCGAGTGACTACAGAGGAGGACTTCCTGAGCACTGGAGCCGAACGGAGGCATGAAGACACCTTCGTCTCTGTGAGAGTCTTTTTACAGATATACATACAGTAAGTACACCTCTGTTATTGTGCCATTTAGGAGTTTGTTACTCAGAAGTACGTACATCTCAGACATGAATTATTGTTGTGATTTAACACAACATGAACGACTTGTTTACCTGATTTGGAAGGTCCCTTGATGGTCGTTGTTCTGTTGAGAATTTTACTGATCTGCTGAAGAACAAAAGGAAAACCTCGAACACCTTCGGGATGTCGAACGTTTTGGTCCAGTGTGATGCCTGCAGGTAAACACAGAGATAATATGCATTTACATTTTTTGGCATTTGCCAGACAAGTCTTATTTAGAGCAACTTACATTCATCTTACTCTTTATCCAACTGAGCAGTTGAGGGTCTTGCTCAAGGGCCCAAAAATGGGAGCTTAGTAGTGCTGGGAATCGAACCAACGATCTTCCAAACAGCAGTCCGACACCTTAACCACTGAGCTACCACTTCCCAAATCTATGGCTTGAGGAGTCGTTTAACAGCTTAGTTAAGAAGATAAATTAGGTTAAGTTAAGAAGTGTGGCCTGTTTCCTTTCTTTGGAAACCTAAGACAACAGTTAAACAGGCCCCCCCCCACTCCTCCACCCACCCACACCCACACACCTCTACTCTCCAGTGAAGTGTGCAATCTCCGCTCTGCTGTCTCCAGAAGCTGCCGTGATGTCTTCCATAGCTGGCACTGGCAGCAGGCCAGGTCAAAAGCAGCCATGCCAGCTGGACTCAGCTCCTCCAGCAGGGGGCGCAGGAGGTCTGAGGGATCGGAGAGAGGGTGAGAGAGCCAGTAGTTCTCCTCCAGGCAAGCCAGGGGGCGGGATGGGGAGCTGAGAAGGCGCTCAGCCACGTCAGCGATGGAGTAGAACGCCATGCCTGAAGGCGAGAGAACAAATGTAATGAAGTGCCAAAATCTACCATTCCAAGGGTGTTATTACATTTGCACAGATACCTGCTGCTGCAGCACTGCCGATGCTCTGCAGTGTGAATCTGCTGCTGCTGCCCAGGCGGCTGCGTCCCGGTCCAGTCACCCCGGCGGACCCTAGACTCTCTGTGGAGGAGGATAACGAAGAAAGGGACTGACACTCAATCTTCTGCTCAACCTGTGCGAGTTCAGACAGAACCTCATGGTAACGCTCCATAAAGAGAAGCTCGCCGCAGCATGGTGCATTTTCCAGCCCAAACATCAGCATCACCTATAAGCGCGCACACACACACATTATAGCACACAGTGCACAAAACGATTTACTTCCTATAGTAGTGCTGCTGTAGAGAGAATAACGAGCAGCGAACCTGATGAGCCTCCACGTAGTTCCCTCTACGTATGCAGGAGATCAGGAGAGACTCGGGCGGCGAGAGCATGAAGGGAACGAGCCAGCTGTGAGGTCCTCCACACACACACATTTCATACTCCACACACGCCGGCACGATAGCACTACTGCCATCTGGAAAACACAGGTAACACACTGAAGAATCAAATAAAAATAGTATAAATGAACTAAAACAAAAAACAACATCAGTAAATGTAAAACCAGACATGTAACAAAAATTTAAGTGAATGTATAACAAAAGCCAAACTACTGTTTAACATATTATATCCCACCCACTAAGGGTAACATATCCCACCCACTAATGTCGCAATATATCACCCACTAATGGTAACATATCCCACACACGCCATCAGTAATATATCCCACCCGCTAACGGTAATATATCCCACCCACTAACAAGTGCAGTGATGAGAATCAACGTTCTTCACTTCACCAGTCACTGTAAAACCAGTTGTGTATAAAAAAAAGTAGACATATAATAAAAAACAAACTACTGTTACAAACTGGAACACTACTGGTTTAGCTTAAACCTTACTAGCTTAAAAGCTAGCCATTTACTCATCAACACTCTTTTAATCTTCTGCTTTGGTTGTATCAATACTTATTGTTTGTAGCGATGAAAAAAACAGTTTACATCCGTTTCCCACGTACCCAAAATCATGTGACGCACTCCCTCTGACAAAACAATCTTAGTAATATCTTGTAGTGCGTGATGTAACTCGATTTTCTAATTTTACAGTGTGTATGTTTGGAGGGAAGACAATCTGCAAACATTCACAATATCTATGTGTGTTGCAACCAAATTTTACTCCTGGTGTGTGAGCCCGGCTTTAGGGAATGCCGAGAATCCTAAACGTATGAATCTTGTGTCTGTGACTCCGACCTGAAGTGCTAGTGCTGATCTCTCCGTTCTTTCTTTCGGAGGTCAGGCGTCGATCTGAGCGATGGCGATGGGATCGTTTCTTCTTCCTGACACCAGAAACACTGCTGCTGCTGCTGCTGCTGCTGCGTCTCAGAGAACATGCCAGGTTAATACCCGGAGAGGGCAGAGATGGACCACCTACACACAGACACACACATTTTAATGTTGACATTAAAGTTTTCTTATTGGTTTTATTCAAGTGCGAATTTAAAATTCGAACTAATCAAGCATTATGTGATTCTGGTCAACCTTTATACTCTGTATACACCAATCAGGCAGAACATCATGATCAGGCCTCTTTTGCTGCCAAAACAGTCCTGACCAGTCAAGGAATGGATCTTTGACCCCTGAAGTTGTGCTGTGGTATCTGGCGCCAAGATTCTAGTAAGTTAGTTGGGGTGGCCCTTGTTAAACTCGCTCATTGTTAAAACTATTTTTCTTGCTTCTATTCAATTCATTTTTATTTCTACAGAACTTTTAATAGACATTCCCCCAAAGCAGCTTCACAGAGAATATTTTTTATTATTCATTTTTATTCTAACACACCAACATTGAGGATAAAATGTTCCGTTTTAGTTGCTGCCCAATATATCCCACCTGCTACCAGTACCATGTTATTCCTGATTGGCGTATAATAACAAAATCAAAGATAATTGTGACATTTATGACAATCAGAATGCACGCATTAGCTGCAATAAACGACATGTAAATAAATGTAACATAACTTACCGCTTGCATTCCCCTGATTGGTGCTAACGATCTGCATCCGCCACTGAGCCTCGGCTGTGTGTTTTGAGAGTCTCTGTAACCGAGAACTGAAGGTGTCTACAGTAACTGAGCAGCCCAGATTCTCAGCCAGTTCTGCCTCAGCCTCTAGGGCCCTTCCGAGGGTACACATGCCCTCCAGTCCCTCTCTGATGAGCCGGAGGACTCCTTCCATCACAACAGGGTCTAGCAGGAAGCCGCGGCAGCCTGGCGTCGACTGACCTGACTTGAGGCAAGGCAAGTTCATTTATATAGCACATTTAATAAAGAAAAAATGTAAATAATCACAATAATAAAACAAGAGGGATGACATTTTTTTAATGATTTTAAAATTGATTTAAACAGAATTGAAAACATTAAGAATAAATAAAGATTAAATGCTTCACACTTACAGACGACCTGGAAGCCTCTTCACGGGTTTGTCTTCTGCGGTTCTCGTCACTGCTGCTGCTCTGTTTCTTCTCTTTGACGTAGTGGTTAGGCTCGTGAACGTCAGCGTGGGACAAGAACAGCAGTGAGAAGATGTTCTCCAGCACCTCCAGACGAAACATTGTAGGAACCGCTTCCAAGTAGAGCTGACACTCTGCGAGGTAATGCTGAAACAGAGACGGGTGACCTGGGGGAGACGTTAGCAGCTCATTTCTGTGTCCAGGGGACGTAGAATTTCACGTTGCGAGAATAGAATGCCCGATGTAAAGTAACTAAAAATGGCCCTAGTTATAGCTATACTAATGCATGTAAAAAACGTTATTTATAGTTGAGTGTATTTTTTTTTATGAGTGTTTAATTACTCAATTCTCATCTTTTCATGTCCCAAGACATCACGTATTGCTGTTTGCCATTACGCACCTTCAGCCTGCTCATACTCGGGCACCTGCACTAATCCAAAGTCTGGGCTGCCAACACACGTGTTCACGCACACAGCAAAGACGGCGTATTTCATGGCACAGAAACCCCTGAACATGACGCTGCTGCGCTGGGCCGAGCTACTCGGGGGGCGTCCAGGCGAAGAGTCTCCTTAAAAACAGAAGGTGTCAAATCATTGTCTTATGACAGCAGGACAAAACAGACGATCACAAATACCTGTAACAGGTGTGTACTGTATGTGCGTGTGTTACCTGCAGCCTGCAGCAGCTCCAGCACTCTGTGCTCTTCGTACTTGGCCAGAGGAGTGAGTGAATGTAGCACAAAGAGAGCAGAGTGATGATCCAGGTTGTGCAGCTGAGACAGCAAGGCCTCATGGGAGATATCCCTGTTCCACATGCAAATCTTTGTTTAAATACTGGTTTAGATGTTTTTATAGTTATACAGTTTTTTTATTTAAATGTAATAAAACGTTTCCTCACGGATTGTTTTCGGCACACCACTCCAAAACCCTTAACTGAGAGGATAATACATTTGCAATCTCGCTAAGGACAGTATCTTCAGCCTACACACACACAAACACACGTCATAGTGAGAATAAAGCGACAGAAACACTACACGGGGTACATACTCTGCGTTTTCCCCCCAGAGAGACGCTTTTCTTATACCAAAATAAAACATTTAAGATGGAACATTATTTTCAGCGAGAACTTTCTACTACTAATCAGAAAGTGCAAGTTTGAATCCCAACAGCTGCCTCTATTGGGTCCTTAAGCAAGCCCTTAACTGCTCAGTTCATGATACTGATAAAAGCATTTGCAGAACGAATCAACGTAGATAAACGCACGCTGACAGGATACATCCTTGAAATTTCTTAAAACATCGATTGCAGCGTTTCACCGCGACGCCTTAAAAAGACATTTAATCTGCTTCCTGACTCACAAACACTCATTGAATTCCTCTAACATTTCTTATTCTTTACTGCCTCGTCCACCTTTCAGGAAGTATCTGCCTTTTGGTTTCCTACCGTTTCTGTTCATTTCCTGACCTGTTGTTGGTGCAGAATTCTAAGAAGACCCCGAGCAGACTCAAGACTCTGGCAGTGATTCCATCCTAGCAAAAGGAGCAGGCGAGACAGCGGCTGAAACTCCACTGCAAGCAACGCCTCCAGTTTAGAAAGCTCTACCTTTTTTATGAGGTCAAGTCCCGTGACCTGGCATAAAAAAAACAAAGGGGGGGGAGACACGACACGACCAGATGAGCCTTTTCAACGATGAGTGAGGATGAGGAAGAGTAGACCAGGAGTTAGGACTCTTACCAGAACCTGTTCCAGAAAGTGCTTTCCACTGCTCATACATTCGAAATAGATGGCTTTCCAAGCTGCATGACGGTCACCATGACAACACAGGCCAAGCATTAGCCTCTCTGCGTCAGTTAAGTCGACTGCGACACACAGACACACAAACACACACGCACGTCAGTCCATTGCCTGGTCATGTGCATGTTTTAAGAAGATGGTCACATGGAACAGCCAGAGTTGACCATAGAAGTGTGTATGTGTGCGTGTGGAGATAATGTCACAAAATTACCACAGACCTTCACTTCCCTAAAAATAAGACAAATTATAGAACTAAAAAGCTTAAGAGGGAAATATCAATTGTTTCCTGGATTTTGTGTGCTCTTGTGTTTGCGTATGTTCGTTATTCCCCTTGACGCTCACTCTGGGTGTGTGCTGGGTCTTGAATCATCCTGTCCCGGTTGAGCCGCACAGCTGTGGCACTGTAGCACAGCAGCAGTGTGTGGTCCTTAGGTCGGAGGAGGCATCCCATCACTCTCGCTTCACTTAGAGGCCCGACCCTCGCCCTCCATAGCTCCGCCCACAGCCGATCCAGCTCTGCTGCTGCACATGGAGTAAGAGCCAGAACGCCGTACACTTCTTCTGCCCATGCCTCACTCCTGTTGCTCTCCTTCTCCTGTATGAGTTCCAGAAGATGTTGTAAAAAGACTCTGGATGCATCAGTGTGTTTTAGGGAGCAGAGCAGGGCATGGGTCAGACGCAGTCTGCGCTCAGAGAGGAGCGAGCGGATGGAGGCGAGAGCGGCGGCACTCAGAGGAGAAGCAGAGGCCGAGTCCTTTGGCTTGACACGCTCAGACTCCAGAAAGGCTTGATGCAGCTCCTAAAGGGAGAGAAATCAAAACATGTAACAGCCAAGCAAAACTGTCTCAAAAGCAACGTTCCAATGGAGCATTTAGATGGAGCGCTGTATTCCAGTTACAATTAACTGAAAGTCCAATCAGAATGAAAATGTTCCATGTAAACATCTCAATCAGAATGAAAATGCCCAAACAAATTAAAATGGCACTCGGGTTGAGAGAAGTAGGATAAACCTTTCCACAATCCAACCAAATGAAAAATTACTCCATGTAAACGAGTTATTCCGAATTAACGCCAGTGTCACGCGGAAATTTTATTTCAATTCCAGGTTTACTGACGTCTTCTCTTCGGCGAAGGGAGGGGCTGGAAATTGATGGCGCATAGCAAAGCGCTGCTTCAGTAAAAGTTCAGCTTCTTGCGCCGCGTCTTTTCATAAAATATTTCAGTAACGGCACGAGCTCACACACTCATGCGTAAGAGTAACACAATGTCCGTAACTAGCACGATGAAGCGACGCAGCTCCGTCTTTACAGGACTGAAAACACGGGAAATAATAAAATTCATGGCGCGACATAAAGCAGTGGCATCACACTAAATTATTTCGGCTGAAAGCGTCGGCACATGGAAACACCAGTTCGGAATAGATCACATCTCATGTAAACAGTCAACCGGAATACTTCTATCAGAATGATATCAGTCGGATTGACAAAAAAGTGTGCATGTAGAAGGAGACCTGGTTGGTAAGTCAGTCATGCTCAATAAAGAGATATCACCTTTTCATGCTCATTGTATAAGGTGTGTTTTATAAGACTGACATGATCAAAGAAAAAAATACATGGTCTCCCTTTGGGGGGATGACCCGATGAGGGGAATGGCCCGAATGAGAT
The DNA here is from genome assembly GCA_028566295.1 of Liobagrus marginatus. Classification (NCBI taxonomy): domain Eukaryota; kingdom Metazoa; phylum Chordata; class Actinopteri; order Siluriformes; family Amblycipitidae; genus Liobagrus; species Liobagrus marginatus. The sequence goes on from JAOUQX010000033.1 coordinate 847,858, forward strand.
GTTTCTTTCGTACGTCAGTGTCACTGAAGGAGGAGAAGGCTTTTTGTGTGTTAGTGTCACTGAATTGCTAAACACCTTATCGTTTGTTTGTTTTTTTATTTACAACTGTACAATTTAGGTGTCTGTTATCACCTTTCTTAAAAAAGGGATGCTCGTTAACTTTACGGCAAGTGTTATAGGAAGTGGAAGCACCTTTAGCACAGAATGAGGCACTTCCTCTCCGAGCTCCTCTAAAATGAGCAGAAAGGCCAGTTCTCTGCAAACTGAGAGAGACACCTGCAGGACAGGAGAAAAACATGATATGGATTATCATATATATAACGTCCAAAAACTCAACGGATACGTTTTGTTTTCTAACTGCCTTATACCTTGTCTTTTGAGTGTTTCTCTAGCACCTGCAGCCAGAACCAAGCAAGTCTGTGAGGACTTCCGACTGTCTCCCACCTAAAAAACACACAGCGACAGTTCAAAGAAGTCCGAAGCTATGTCCACAAACCACCTGCACAAAGTGCATGAATCTTAAAGCAAGAGTTTCCGAACCTAGAAGTCAACACAGAGCAGAGTTTTAGGATATCTGTACTCACGCCAGTTCATACGGTTGTGCAATAATTGCTCTGATGATATCATCGGGATGCTGTGGCACTGTTACATCAGTTTGACCGAGCTGTTGGACACAAGCTGCTGCCAGTTCCCACTCGCCATGCTGTAAACACTGGGTAAAAAAGACATACAGGTCCTGCACGGAGCTCTCCTTCTCACGCCCGAACGGATGCATGATTCCCAGGCGTGTCTCAGGCTTTAGATTGTCTCTTCATACCATTCATCTACAGCAGACACATAATGCAGGTTAAATAGAGGTCACAACACTTCACAAGTGAAGCCTCATACAATTATATTAAAGATGTGGTTTGTAATTTGCTTTAACCAGTTTCCAGTGTCCTTCAGCTAACTTCTGTTGTTAGTAAACAAGGTGGAGCAGAGCAACACTGATCTGAGATTATTACTAAACTAAAGAAAATAAACTTATTCAGTGCAAAGTAATCGTGTAAATCAGTTTGTCTATGGCATCATTATGATCAGTGCAGAATTACAATTCACACATTAAATTGGACAGTACTCTAAATGAACTTAAAACAGTCAAATGTTGATTTGCCTAAACAATTGTCATGGTAAGAGACTAATTAAATAAAAATAATAAGTAAGTAAGAAATAGAAAGGGACAACCCTAAAAAGAGCAACTTTAAATGGTTCCAATTATGAAAATGTATAAAGAGTTTTAGAGGTTTCTCTGTTTAAAAATGATAAAAACAGATAACCACTCTCATCTTACGTGACATTTAGCCTACAAAGTAACAAAAACAAAAGCCTTAAACTAAAATAAACTGGCCTAAATTAACAATGACAAAAATATAAATAGTAAATAAATACGGAAATATTACACTTTTCCCAGTAACATTCATGCCCAGTATTGTCATAAGACGTTATAAAACTGTCTCCAATGCAGCGCACGAAGTTTAACTTAAACAGCTGCTAATAAAATTAGGATTTTAATAACATATGATTAAATACTTACGGCTTGTTTTCGTCCAAAAGTAGTCCACAGGCTAACTGCTAACGCCGCCTTGTCAGCTCTGCCGCCATGTCATTTGCGTCACGTGACATTTATCAGCTGACTAAAGAAGTGGCTTCGTGTTGCCAGATATAATTACTTACTATTTTATTTAAGTTTCAATAAAATTGATTGAATAATAATTTCAGTTTTAATAATAATAATAATAATAATAACAATGATAACAATAACAAATATTTAAAAACTATTTCCACAAGTAATCATATAGAAATAAGCATAGCTCTATACATTTTTAAGTGTTAAAATAGTTTTAATAATTACACATTTTTGAAGCTTTAAGGTTTGTACAGACATTATTAGGTAGCAATTTGGCAACTATCACAACAAAGGTCACAAACTTTTTCACCTGCTGTGTTTATGCGCGCAATTGATTTTTTTTTTTTACAAAAACAAGTCTGTCTACGTGTCCCATATTTCCTTTTTGTTATCGATTCCGGCAGAATCTCTCAAACAGAGATAGAAAACTAAGCAGTAAAAGTAAAATATAAGTAAAATATAGTAGCATCTCATTGTAAGAGGTGATGTTATTGCTGCTATTGTAAATGTTACATACATACATACATACATACATACATACATACATACATACATACATACATACATACATACATACATTCATACATAATAAAACCAAAAATGAAACATTTCATCTTAAAATAAGGAATTATCTTATTTTGTCAACAAAAGTTATAAATAACAAAATAAGTTTAGATGGCACTTTGGAACAACTTTATTGTTGTTTTATTATTATTATTTATTATTATAATCAGGCTGTTATTTCAAATTCAACTTGATGCCTCTGCTGAACACACACACACACACACACACTTAGTGAGGACATTCCATAAGCGTAATGGTTTTTATAGTGTACAAACTGTTTGTACATTTTATCCCTCAACCCTACCCCTACTCCTAAACCTACACATCACACAAAACATTCTGCATTTTTACACTTCTAATAAAACATTTTTGTTTTTAAGACTATTTTGCATATGGGGACTCGTGGAATGTCCCCATAAAACATGCTAATGTCCTAATACCCGTGTAATACCCATGTCATTATACAAATCTGTGTCCTGCTAAATTAATGAAAATAAGTTCACACACACACACACACACACACACACACACACAATTCCGCTTTGTGTGCGCTTGCAACATAACCGCCGCATAGCGACATGAAGCCATTTTGAAATAAATTTGCAGCGTGTTGTCACTGCGGGGCGGCCGTCGCGTTTCCAGGGAGACGGTTTCCATGGGAACGATGGGGGACCGCGGGGGGGGGGGTGGCTCGACGACGGCGAGACGGCATCCGAGGCGCGAGGCGGACGAGGCGGGGTTTAAATCATACAATACTTATTATTACAATCGCGATTCGGATAGAAGAGAATATGGATGACACAATACCACCGCGCACGGTAAGTCTATAATGTTTAATTCTTCATTATAATTCTTTTTTTTGTGCTGTATTAAATTCCACACATTTATAGTGCGCTTTATTAAAACACACACACAAGGAAAGCACAGCAGCATGATTGCACTTTCACTGGGTCCCTAAAAAACACATCGTTCTTTAGAATATTCATTTAAATCATGTACTGTAACAGGGTTTTAGCACATTATTATGCAGATGGATTATTTATTTGATTTAATTATTTGTTTAATTAACTATTTATTTTACATAATTGATTACTAGCACTGCGGTTACTGGGTTTCGTTTGTTGCATTATTCTTCATTGTTCATCCATTATTACCTACAGGTTATAATAACCATCTGACCGGGTTATTACTATTCTTACATTATGGCTCATTATGGTTAATCTTATTTATTATTTTTCACTGAATATTTTGCAATTCCGTACTGGCTTTTATTTTTATTGTTGCATTGTTGTATGATTATTCGTGGTAATCGCTGCTGGTTATATTCTTTATTGTCGGTTCTTTTTATTATCAGTTAAATCAGTGATTGGATTTAATTCATTCGCGCTTTCATTTATTCTTTTTGTTATTTTGTTATGATTTCCTGACCTCAGCACTTTGTCCTGCGAACACTGTGTATGAGAAACACGGAATATACACAGACAATCCTTATGACACATACACACACATACACACACAGACACTTTTACACCTGATGGATGCAATACTCCACACAGACAGCAGGTTTATATTGGTCATTTCTCTGGATACTGTTTTATCATATACAGTAATTAGCATAAGATCTAACAATAGAATATTTTATATTATATTATAATATTGTATAATATAGATTATGATATAATATAATAGATAGCATAATATAATGGTAATTTATTTGTCACTGTTTCGTTTAGAGTAAACAAGGCTAACTTTAGTTCTTTTGTTATTTGTTTGGGTTTCGGTTATTGAATATTATGTATATGCACAATATGTATATGTATATGTATA
>JAOUQX010000033.1:908683-922911 GCA_028566295.1 Liobagrus marginatus
CAGCGGTGCACACTGTATTCTGCAGTGTAACGGAGCTAAAGAAGAGGATTTTGAAGGATTTTAAGTACCAGTAAGTCGACCGTTTTCATTAAAATTACTATGTTTAAATCAATTCTGATGGGTTTTTTTTATGTTTCTGATTTTTTTTTAAATGGTGTTGTCTCGGAAGGGGGGTGGCCTTATACAGCGAGTATAGCACAAAACCCAATTTTTCACCCGAAAAATAGGGGGGCCGTCTTATACGGCGGAAAATACTGTAGATCTCTGCTAATATATTTCCTTTTTACAACAATTATTACATCAAATAAATAAATAAATAAACACAGTACCAAATAAAACAATTTAATGTTTTACTTCTAATAATGTTTTAATGTGCGTGACTGAGAGACTGGTGGTGGCTCAATGGTAAGGCTCTGGGTCAGTGATCAGAGGGTCGGGTGTTGAAGCCTCTCACCAGACAAGCTACCGTCATTGGGTCCTTAAGCAAGGCCCTTAACCTCACTTGCTCCAGGGGCGCCGTTTGTTCTGTCTGACCCTGCGCTCTGACCCCAGCCTTCAAATTCATAAGCTGGGATATGCGGAATAAAAACATTTCACTGCATGTATGTCTTTAATAAGATCTGAGTTTGAATTGAATTATGTTGATCTTTAAATGTTTTCCCTCCAGAGTGCTTTTTAAACACATGCCACAGTTATCTATGTGTGTGTGTGTGTGTGTGTGTGTGTGTGTACACAAACATTAATCTACACAGTAGGACATGAAGTCAGTGAGCATGTGTGTGTGTGCCCTTGTGCTCTGCTGGAAGCTTTGGATCAAAGTTCTCACTCAGCACAGGACACACACACTTTAGCTTGGATTACAATATTACCAGGGTACTAACACGTTTCCACAGATCTGGGATGAGTACTTTATTTATCCCAGTAGGAAAATTCACTAAAAATAACTCAAGTTTATGTCAATTAAGTGACTACACACGCAAAATAACTGGTCCAGTCAGTAGTTCATGGGGAGTTACTGAACCGCGAATGATGACATTATCACACATTAATGACAGGATTTGGTGATCTTGTTTAGTTCAGGGGGCGTGACCAAAACACATCATCATCATCATCGTCGTCATCGTCAACATCATGGTCCTTTAACCTGAAGAACCGATTAAACAAGACTTCCATATGGCAGTTTATCTCCGGAACTCACCTCCGACTTCTTCCGCTCCTTCCAACAGGATGTCTTTGGTGAAATTGGAGATTTGTCCGGTGAACGAAGATAAACTCCCTCCGACTTGCCCTAGAGACTGACCGAGGCCCGAGCCCAACCCCCCCAACCAGGACGCCATGACCGGCAGCTCTAACAAACTATCTCTCTCTCGCGCGCGCGCACGCACTCCCGCTCTCTCTAGCAAACACGCTCACCTTCTGTGTGAATGTTTACATGGACAGGATTAACCCAAGCCACCGCCAGAGAATTCTTTCCCCTTAAACAAACGATACGTTTGGTGTTATAAGTTCTATCAGATGTCGGAAAATCCCCATAGAGCGCAGACTTATGTTTCACATAAAACGACGAATCCGTTCGAAAACGATCCACTCAGAATGGCGGTTTAAGACCGAAATAATCACACGAAGTGCGTAGAAATCACTTAGGCTTCGTAAACACGCTGTCTTTGTCTAGAACGAGAAAAAAAGCTGCTTTGTTTTGGTTCGCTCGCGCCGATACCTGCCACCTCGACTTCAGCCATCACCGGACACACTCGTCAGAAAGGGACGTGGACGCGCGCAGAGCATCATGGGAACACAGCGGACCAATAGAATCTGTCAGGAAGCATGACGTCAATGCTAATGCCGGAAGTAAAAAACAGTTTTTTTCCACCTAAACGTTAACAAAAGTTAAACGAGTCAGAAAAATGTAAAGTACTCAATAAAGTAAATAATAAATAATTAAAGTAGATATTTTGAATTATATATATATACACATAACCATATAGAATATGACCAAAGGTACGGTATGTACATAACACCTAAATGTCGTTGGACCCCAAACTAGCAAAGTTGGAGGCAAACGGTTGTATAGAATGTTTTTGTATGTTGTAGCATCATACTTTCCGTTTACTAGCACCAAGATACCCAAATCACAATAAATTAATTTATTGTCAATTTCAATCGATAAATACGGCTTTAAATTGAACGGCCTTTATTTCTCGTTGATTGACAGAAGACAACCCTTCTAACTGCTCTGTATAAAGACAAACCACAGATTTACTACGGTACAGACTATTGAATAAATAATTCATGAACCAGACACATAATGTGTAGTATACAAGCATATACACTAACAGGCAAAAGTCTTTAAACAGCAGGCTTTTTTTTCCTAAAAGTCTCTTCTGCCCAGCAGACCTGCATTTTTTTTATTCCAAAAACAGCAAAATGTTGAAATATTTATAATACTTTTCTAATCGAATATATTTAAAATGTAATTTATTCCTGTGATCAATGCTAAATTTTCAGCATCATTATTCCATCTCCAGTGTTACATGCTCCTTCAGAAATCATTGTAATATGCTTTCTGGAAAAAAAATCGACTTATTACACTGTTTTCAACATCATATTAAAAATAAGAAGAAAAAATGTTTTTTTTAAAGCAGAAAATCAGAATATTAAAATCATTTCTGAAGGGCCATGTGGCTTGAGTAATGAAGCTAACATTTCAGCATTAAAACCACAGGAATAAATAACATTTTAAAATAAATTCAAATAGAAAATATTTACTTTATATAATAAAAAATATGGAAAAGTTTTGCTGTACTTTGGATGAAATAAATGCAGACTTGGTGAGCAGAGTACACTTTTTTTAAAGCATTAAAATATTACTGTTTTAAAATGTATTGTGATTAACTAACTGGCACATTCTTAAAATTATATTAGAAAATCGTCTTCTTAGTTGATTTATGCAGAAAAGAGGACTTGGACAGCTGTATCGTTTTTAGTGTTTTAATGTCTATTAAAATAAACCAAGGTAAAGAATTACAGTTAAGATGTACCAAAAACGATTAAAAACCAAATGCTAATTTTCTATGAGAAAATTCAATAGAACTCTGTCTTTAAATATTACAATCAAACCTGTTTCCAGATGATTCAGTTCAAAATAAAAGAAACAAAATAAGAAGAGAGACAAAAGCAAAAAGAACGTGAAGAAATAAGAAAGGACAAAAAGGAAAGACGTTTATCCAGAATGCAGGCTTGCTGCCGTCCAGGTCTTGCAGATGTTATAGCTTCATTCCTATACACGTAAGCATCAGATAAAGATATCATATACATAATAGTCTTCTATCTGCCATCGGGATGAGGCTGTGGGTGCATCTCAGGTGTGTATGTCAGCAGGACGATCATCACCCAGAGGTGCAGTAGTGCCTACAAACACACAAATGCATTAACATTACTCTGATGTCATAAAATGATCGTTAAAAAACACGTGCAGCACACGTGTGTGCCTTTTAGCTTTACTCACCATATAAACGATTACAAACACTCTGGCCATGGGGTAGCGTCTGAGAAAGATTCCTAACCGGATGCTAAGGACACGAATCACAAAATGTGATTGCAACATCTTGATTCACACTGTTTGATTCACGCAAGTGAATAATTTGCATACTATGATGTTTGCATGTTAATTCACACAAAAATGCACTCACACAAGTCAAACTGGATAACGTCAACTGATTCATAATAGGATTCCTTTGTGCTATTACCTGAAGCGGTCTATGGTGCTGGCTGCCTTGCGCACTTTCCCGTACACGCCTGTCTCTGAGTCGCTGTGATCACTGAACAGCACCGGTGTGTTTCTCTGCCGTGCACCTTTACATAAAACACAAACGTATCAAACAAGTGTTTTCATGCTACAACATGGCGAAGACAGGCTTAGGTAACGGCTAATACCCGGCTCGAGTCTAAGGGTAGACATTTAAGATACAGAAGGGTTGTTTGTTTGTTTATTTAATCAGAACTGAATGACGTGGATATCTTTAATTGATGCAATTTGTGCGCTCACTGACTTGCTCCCTCCACGGCAGCCATGTTAATATGTGAGCCGCTGCTCTGGCCTCCCTGCATGCTCTTCAGCTGCTGCTCGAGACGTTCCAGCTGGAAAACAAGCGAACTCTTCTCTGTGCCCAGAGCCTCCAGCATGGTCTGTTTCTGGATCAGGGTCTCCGTGAGCTGATGCAGACGGCCTTCCAACTCCGCCTGACTGCTGCTGCTTAAAGCCTTATTGGTCAACTACAAAAAAATTCATAATAAAGAGAGATCATAATGAAATATTCCAAAATCCAACAAGGCATAAAAAAAGCAGGATTTAAAAATACTTACTTATTAAATTCATACGCCACATCTAATCATCACCCATATACTGAGGACTGAATGTGAATGGTACACTTATGACAATTTATAAAGAACAAAATGGCTTGTTGAGGTTATTTACAGTATGTAAGATTGTGTGTGCATGTGTGTTTAAAAAAAAAAACAGACAGTGAAACATCTCACCTGATTCCTTAGTTTCTGGATCTCATCCTCTCGGTCTTTAATGCGACTCTGCAGAGTGCTTTTAGTGCGATGGTGTTCCTCCTCCACATAATGCAGCTCCTGTCACACACACGCACACACCTTAATGCAATGTATACACCTGTTGGTTCTAACCACACAACGTGCTGAAACACATTTGCATGATAACATGATTTTATCTTCCCTTTATTACACTAAGCCACATCGTTGTTGGCATTAATGCTTCTTGGAATTATTAACTAGATTTGACAGAATGCTACTTGAAAATATCAGTTATTAACAGGGATGGACATGTTACTTTAAAATAGTAATTAGTTATAGTTATGTCTCATTAATAGTAACTGACCTACATCGTTAGGAAACTAATTAGCAGGGAAAGTAACGATTGTGTTCAAATATGTCAAATAACTTGGATGTGCCCAATATTAAATATGTTAAATGAATGAAATAGACTTGACATCGCTCGGACTCCTGGTCACCGGTGTGTGTGTGTGTGTGTGTGTGAGAATACCCGCACTAGCTACTCGGCCTCTGGTTGGCAAACAAATGAAATTGACTCTACCGAAACCAATCATCATCAGTTGTGGTTGTCTCCCGTGCACTCCCCAAACATCATCAGTTATGTGCGCCCCCACCCCCGCCATTGCATTCTGTATTCTAGACCCATGTTTGGTAGTTTTTATACACTCCAATTGCTCGAACACTAAGTTCACACACACACAGTACCTGTTTACAGCGCTCCAGTTCAGCTTCCATCTCTTGTTTCTGTCGGCTCTGTTGTGAGATTTGCTCCTGTAGCTCCAGCTGCTGCTCCCTCCAGCTCTCCGCCTCCACCATAGCCTGGTTCTCCAGCTCCTGAAACGGGGTATGGCAAGTACGTGAACCCAGAACGTAACATACTTACAAACCACAGAAGGTCCAGGACAATCCAATGTAGTTCTATGATGATATCTTTATCGTTGATCTTGTGTAACAACTGCATTGTTTTCTTATTTATTAGAATACCATTTTAATAGGCAACATTTTTATAAAAGAATGATCTGTTAGTAGACTTATATAACGTATAGTAATAGAAAATAAATATTATAAGTAGCAATATCTTTCAGTTATCTAATCCTTAATTTGATGTTAACCTTACAGTCTATTTACAATTAATCATAATTTACAAAGCCATTACAAAACTATACTCCTTTGTTGCAAAACTAGCATTTTCTGCATTAGCAAAACAAATGCTAGTAATCCAGACACAGAAAACATTTCCCAATTCTGTTTATTGAATAAGTTCATTAGGCAATAATAAATAATTTACTACTAATCATGTATGGTGTTTTTGAGAATAAAAATGACTGGTAATGAGCACTGAAAGGGAGTTAGATAAATAAAGTTTAATGATGCTAAGGCTAGCTAGTGAGACGCTGCCTTGCTGTATATTCCATTGTTAGCTTGCTAAATGTAACCAGAATAACTCTTTACACAAAAAAAATGAAAAGTTAAAGTATTAAACAAAGTATTAAACTGTTGGAAAATGTGAAATGTGAAGTTGACACAGCAAGCTAAGTGATGCTAACGAATCCAGCTGCTGGCTAGCTACATCTAGCCAACAAGAAGTGCAATTTTTATGTACTTAAACACACAAATAACACCAGAAAATGTTTAGAAACGTCTTTCTTCTCCTGAACAACTTGGAAATGTACAACGCGAAATATAAAATGTCTGCGCTAACATTCTAGTACTGTATGAACCTGTATTTCTGAACGAAGGCTCTGGATCTGGGCCTGGAGTTTTTGCATCTCCTCCTTCTGGAGCTCCTTCTCGTGTCGTAACTCCTCGAGCTCTACCTCAGCTGTTCCTCCGGCGTCCAGCGCCTCCAACGCCGAGCCCTCCTTCAGACTGCTGATCAGTTTCTCTTTGGACTGGAAAACAAAATGGAAAAAGAAGAGTTTGGTTTGTTGTCGGCACAGTCTAAAGAATAAACCAAAAGAAAACAGACTGTTTCCCCATTAACTCAATGTTCTTTAAAAATGTGCCGAAGAGGTCGGCGGAGTGGCACAGTGATAGCGCACTCGCGTCGACATATACTCAGCGGGTTTGCGCTGCAGGCGACCCGGGTTCGAATCCGGCCCGTGGTCATTTCCCGATCCCTCCCCCCACCTTGTCTTACCTAAATAAAGGTGTAAAAGCCCAAAAATAAATCTCACAAACAAAAAAAAAAGAGGTGTTTCTGTACTCTTCAGCAAAACACTGTAATGTAATTGACTATAACCTTGACAGGTATGAGGTGTACAGTAGTAGTGGCATTCTGAGACCTGAAGGATGCGAGAGGCTTTGTTTTTGTAGTCCTGCAGCTCCTGTTTGGCGCATTCGGCTCCCGCCCGAGTGGTTTTGACCTGCTGCTGGAGCTCCTCGACTCGCTGTCTCTCCTCTGTAGCTTTGCGCTCGGCACCTTTCAACGACTCGGCCAACGAATGTCGCTCTGCCTCCGTCCTCGCCAGCCGAGCTGCAAACTCGCTCTAATAACAAAACAGCAGAGCTGCAGATGTGTAAAATACAGTTCATCCATGTTCCAAGTCTATTGTAAAAGAACAACGTGTCCACCTCAAAATAGTAGTAGTAATACATGATACCAACTGGTTATTTATATAAAGTGAGATATTGACCTGCATCTGTCTGTAGCTGTCCTGCTCTCTGCTCAGAGCTGCCTCGGCCTCCCGAAGTCGCTCCTGCAGCGTGTGTAGAGCTTGAGAGTGCACGCTGTTCCCTTCACTGTGGTCCTGCAGGATCCTGACATCATAAACATCCTCAATCACAAGCACAAATGTCATTCATAGCCACATGAGGGACATCTAAAGGCATTAAATTATCAATTCTTAAGCATCAATAAACATAGCAGAGAAGTGGGAGATACCTGCTCCTCTCACTCTGAGCATCCTCCAGTGCAGAGCTTCTGGTCTTCAGTAACTGATCTGCTTCATCCAGTCGCACTTTAAGTACGGCCAGTTGAGAGTCTTTAGCTGTTAGAGCCTGGGTGAGGTCATCAACTTGCGCCCTCAGCTCTCTGACCGCACGGTCTGAGCGACTCTGCTCTGTGTTCCACTTCTCAGCACGAGATCTAGTCTGGTTCAACTCTGTACAAACAGACATAGGATCGGTTAAACACTAAAAAAACAATAAAAGGTGGACAAACAGACCTCAGTTACCGTGCATTTATTAGCATGCGATAAATACCCACTTATAAGTGAGTAACAACAAACAGTTTCTAAAATCTTTCCCACAGTAAGCTTCTTATTTTATTTATTATTCTTGTACCACATCATTTAACATGTTAAAGGCACGGTACGTGATTTTGCTGGTTGAAAGACTTTAAGTTAAGTGTTCGAAATGTATTTATATCGTTTGTGGAAGGCGGAAGACCCATTAAATTGTCCATTCAAAACGTTCGGTCCGAACAACACGCTAGGTCGTCCTACCTGCCTGTTAACATATGTAATAGCATACCTACGCCGTCAGGGCGTGTCCGCTATAACCTTTGTGTGTAATTACATGTATATAAAGTAGCTTACGTTGGTTATTGCAATATTACGGCTTTGTACTGTAATATTTACTCACCGGTGAATTAGACATGAGCTAATCACACTCTCTCTAGTCTTTTCGTTTGAGTCTCTGCTCTGCCTGTGGATGTTTGTGTTTTGGAGGAGGCGTGGCTTTGGAAAGAGATTATGCAGGGAGGGCGGGGCTTTGGCTTTCAAAGATAACTTGCTATTGTTAGCCTCTCTGAAATCTCCTACCCTACCTTTAAGATTCTTAGTTCTCAGAGACTAAATCTTGTGATAAATAATCTGATTTATACAAGATGGATATTTATTTCAGTACGATAAGAAGTAGCAACGACTTTAAAGCAATTTTTTGTTGCCGTTTTATTTTTAGAATGAAATGCTGTAATTGTATTGGGAGAGACCTGGAGGACACAACCCACAAATTTGTTCGGAATTTTTATATCCTGTATTACATGTCTTTAAAAGATATAAAAACGTGTCAGCACTCGCACCCTCCTGAGTGTTCTTGGCTCTCTGGACAAGCGACGCCATCTCCTGGTTGAGGGAGGACACTTCATTCCGCAGGAGCTGGTTCTCCAAACGCAGACTAGACACCACCTGACTGAGTTGCTCCTCCTGAGCCGAGCTCGACTCCACCACGGCCTGAACATCTGGCGCTGCCTGACCTGAATCTGACATGTCCGGGGTGACACCTAGAGACAGAAGAAGACATACAGAGAGAGTTTATGGCTATGATCTGGAAATGAAGGTCCAGTCGTCCCAATGGAAATTGCCTGTTTCTCCATGCCACAAAAAAAAGGCATGACAAAGTCGCAAGCAAGCTTAAGACCATGCTAACTGTAGTTAATAGTAAGGACTACTAACTCCTACACACTGCATATGAGATAGTGTTTATAATTAAATATGAATAGAATATTATAGAATAAATATGAAATATGAAACATCTCTCAACTAAACTAGTACCTTGGCTTCTATCTTGAGCGGAGTCATTCTCTGTCTTTCCGCTGTGCGTGCTCGCAGTGAGGGAGCTGAAGCTGGAGGTTCGGGACAGAGCCTGTGTAGATGGAGTAGTAGCCTGTGCAGACGAGACCGTCACTTCCCCCTGAGCCAAACTTTCAGGCACACCCGTCCTCCAAACTTTGTCACTCTTCACCTCTTTCCTGTCGCTCTGTGGTGGATCAGAGCTGTTCAGGAAGTCAAACAGCAGGTCATCGTTCACTTCAGATCGTCTGGGTCTCACAAAGTTAGACGAGGCTTTGACCGCACCACCACCACCGCCGCCGCCGCTAACTGTTGAACCTAGAAGAGTTGTGCTGGACACATTAGCTGTGCTTGCTAGCACAGTGGCTTTGGGTTTCTTAACGTTCTCTGCAGCAGCAGAGATGAAGCTGTGTGTTTCGTGTGCCGTGTAGCTGTGACTGGACTCCGTGTATGGACCACTGTACGGAGTTAAATCCGGCTCTGGCGGTTCAAACGAGGCAGAGGAGGAATTGAGGTTCGGGTGTTTAGTCAGAGCGCTGGCAGCACCCTGGTCCACTTTGTTCAAAAAGTTCTCAGCTCGGCCGGCTAAGTCAACAATCCAAGACATCTTGAAATCTGAAAGCACATTTATATTCTATTGGCTCCAAAAATTGGGAACATGACTAATAAATTTATCATTTAACATATCGGAATAACAAACAGGCTTATGCTGGCAATGTAGTTCTTCGCGCTTTACCTCCTGGAAGATAAACAGCTGTGAGCCTCCAAGAAGACTGGAGCAGCTTGGAGTAACTGCATCTCCACCAAAAATAGTTTTATTCTCTGGTTTGCCCATGTGGGCTTTCTCCAAGTAAACAGTTAAAACTACTGCGCGTTATAGTTAGCATACACACCTACCTAAACACTTTTGTACTTTTTGCCTATACAAGGTAAATAAAAGATGCAAGCTAGCAACTTTTAATATCAACTCGTTACTCATTATACAAGGAATATTTATATTTTATCTAATGCACAACAATCTAAATAAAGCTATCTAACAAGTCAGTAGGCAGCTAGCTAACCACAATCAGCTTATATCACTTTCCCCCGTACCCGTATTCCGACAAACCACGCCCACCGGCTGCGTTATTGGCTCGTGTCTCATATTGACGCGCCCTCCATCAACTCGACAACAAAGCTGTTCAATTACAAGGCGGATGTTGGACAGAGCTAACCAATCCTGAACGAGAGGGCGGGATTTACCCAAAAACGATTATAGAAAAAAAAAGTACACATCTTAGCATTGATGGCCGAACAAAAATAAAATTCTACATTTTCAGCTTTCATACCTTGTCTGCATCAAAGTTCCGGTCGTAAATAGTTTGTTGACATCTTGAGAACGGTAAATAATTCCAGTCCAATCGCTGTTAAAGCTGTTTCTTCTCACGCTATCATCATCATCGCAAAGCCTGCTTGACGTGGACCAGGAACTGAAAGAGGCCCAAATAGAGCAGCCTTGGATATGCCGGAATTAAAAACGGAATAAAATAACGCGGTATAAACAGAATGTTCTTAATGATGCCTGATTGAAACACAAGGGTCCTACCTCGAAGTATGGTGAATAACAATAACTGTGAAAAACAGGTGCTAAATAAACAAAGTCAAAATTAAACAAACACGACAAAATAAAAGTTTTTTTAAGTAATAAAAACGCACACGTCCACAACCATTATGAAACAGTGCTTCTTTATTGTTGCGCACTCATCCCAAATGGCCAAATCTTATTTACAAAGCATGCCACATGAGTACTGACCAGAAGACATGAATCAATAACCAACAATAAGTCTCACATCCATCAGCTCTTCCACGAAGACTTCCAAAATACAAGGCTGGGGGGGAGACGGACGGACAAAAGTAATGTCCAATGAGGAAAGATACTTTATACAAGTAGAGATTTTGTTCACTACAGGAGTAACGTATTACCTTTTTCTTATTTATATGAATCTAAAAAAAAATTTGTATTCGCAAATGCGCACACAGTCTGATTAAAAAGCATCAAGAGGAGGAAAATCAGCTCATAAAAATCCTCCACGTATTTGTTTCACATTTAAACAGCACTGTCAGGATTTGGATGAACATACCGCCATAAAAAACAAAAACAAAAAAATGGAATAAGAAATCAGATAAAGAACGTCAGGTCCTCCTGTATAAATAAACCAGCAGATGATTATCCTATAAAGTTCTGCCAGGAAGAAAAACAAGCTATAATCTCTGACGGGATTTTCATATTTAATTTCAATTTCAGAACAGTTGTGCACACAAACGGCACAAGTAGCTTGTAGTTTCGCATAGGATGGAGGTCTCACACTTGCTCATTCTCGCTCTCTCACACACACACAGACACACACGTTTACAAGTGTACAAAGCTTGCATTCACTCTTCAACTCACTCATTTTCTCTCTCTCTCTCAGACATATAGACATGCGCGCGCACACACACACACACACACAGGACTAGAAGTGAGTAAAAGTGAGAGAGAGAGAAAGTATGAGAGAATGTAAAGCCTTGGGCTACCCCTGGTGCAGTTCACCAACACATGCAGGGGTTCAATAGAGGGGAAGCTGTTTAAAGACAGAAATGTCAGATAAGGCCTCGTCTCTTTTTGTAGTCTTCAAGGTTGAGGGAGCGGCGAGGGGCTCCATCCTTCACAGGCAGGGAGTTGGAGCTTACCGACAAGGACTTGGTCTCTGCAACACACACACACACACACACACCTCTAGTAAGGACGTAACTGGAGTCTTTATTGCAAGAGACTTTTAAAGCACATGGACACACACCAAGACACCACAGACACACTCACCAGCACTGGGGACCTGCAGATCAATTTTGACATCAAAGTCGTGGACTTTAAAGAGGTCCTCTGAGAGGTCGCTGGTGGGTTTTGTGACGTCGTTATCCCTCTGGTTTGCAGATCCCTGCTTATCACCCAGACACACACAGAAGTCAGATAATGTCTGAATCAGATATAAATGTTTTTATTAGAGTCCATTTATTATTTCCCTCTGCTGTCGTTTTGGAAAACAGCTCTCAAGAACATAGTAATATGCTATGAGAAGACAATCAACAGCGTGTTAGGGTCCGTAATGAGAAACTACTTCTTGGCACCACAGGGTAATAAATCTAGATGATGTATTACAATCACTGCTCCTTTTTCACTTACCTGTTTGTTGACCTGCTGCGAGTTGTCCTGGCCGGAGCCAGAACCATATTTCTGATTTAGGTGGGCGAGAATAGCAGCGTGGACTGATGGGTCTCTGGCCTGGAAAATAAAATTTAAAAAAGCTCAGTAATAGTGATTAGCTTTTATTTTGTACGAGTTAATTTATATTTGGGGCTATGTCCCTTTTAAATATGTATGTTCTTTATTATTATTATTATACATGTACTATTTAACCGTAGCGGTTGTGGTAAAAAATTGTATCATTAGTTGGGTGTTTTTATTGTTTCTAATTGTCAAAGGTGAGCTACTGATTGTTTGAATTACCCTAAAAGTATACTTAAGAAGTAAATCCTCATGCACACACGCACCATAAAACACACACCAACATGACATGGACTATCCTATTTTGCACCACTTGGATTCTGATTGGTCAGAAGACAAAGAATAATTAAGCCAGACTATATTAAATAAACGCTTTAATATAATTGAGAACAATATAAGCAGGAACTGAAACTAAACAGATCACATGTAGGACATGTCATTCTTTAAAAACGTATACACTAATCGTTTATATTTATTTCTGGATTTTTGAGATGCCCCATTATCCGGAGCAAGTTCTATTTATCTTATTTTTTAAACCAACAGAGCAGTTCACAGTTAAGGGATTTGTTCAGGGGCTCAGCAGTGGCAGCTTGGTGTTGAATGGACTTCTTCCAAACGGCACTCCAGCACCTTAGCCACCGAGCTACCACTTCCCCATGGCCAAGCTACTGTTGTATAAAACGAATAAAGCTCTTGAGGACGTACTGTTCGGGAATAATCACAGTAAGCCCATCTGCACCGTCTCAAACTACAGTGATTGATCGTTTGGTTGATTTCTGTTATTTTGTAGATATTTGGGGGATGTGGTGGCTCAACAGGGATTAATAAAATCAATTTAAACAAATATATTTTTCAGGCTATCATGAAAAGCGTAGTTCTCTGGTGTTAAAAGGATAAACGCTTACATTCGACACCATAGTGGGTTTGCACTGCCGTCTGGTGAAAGGGTCCATCTGCTGGTTTTTGGCGTTCTGACCTTCCGCCTGTGGGAAGAGAACTAGCGTGAACTCCTGGAAATGTCCATAACGGAATAGCAGTACGATGACGCATGTACGTACCACTAATGCCTTCTCAGACTCCACAATGTTCCAGCTGCGGTTCCTTTGGTTGATGTAACTGAGGAACATGAAAAACAACATTACTTAATCCAACCAGACTCTCAAACACTCGTGTGTGTGTGTGTGTGTGTGTGTGTGTGTTTACCTGATGGCAGAAATATTTTTAGTCCTTTGCCTGTCTAATGCTTCAGCTCTCTCCTCTAACTCGTTCAACTGATCCTGTAACAGTTTCACCTTATCGCCGTCGCCGCTCTCCTCAGCCATCGCCTAAAACACACACACACACACACTTTAAGCTATAAAACCCAAAGCCGTTTACACTCTCGTACATGTTAAAGTATTTATTATGTTAACGTTTATGTTAAAGTAAAGTGTACCTTTTCCTTCAGGAGTTGGGTTTTCTTCATGGCATAGTTCGGCGGTGCCTTTCGGAATCGGTCCTTTTCTTTTACTATCTGTAAATCGTGCAGAACATACATAATGTTTGGTCTTGGCGTTAATATTGTGTACCAAACAGGGTTGCCAGAAAAAAAAAAAAAAAAAAAAAAGAGAACCCAATGTGCAACAACAATAATAAGAAAGTATAATCCGTTTTTGAGTTGCATCTTGTTTTATTCAGTCGAATGTTTTTACATCTTAAAGGAGCAATGCTGTTACGAATTCATTTCTATTTATTGTCATATCATTCATATATGTATATATGCAGTGGTACCTCGGTTTACGCATTTAATCCGTTCCGGGACTTTACTCTTACACTGAAACGTTCGTATACCGATACAT
>JAOUQX010000033.1:952703-964038 GCA_028566295.1 Liobagrus marginatus
CTATAGCAAACTTTCGGTTAGTCGCCAAAGCATTTCACTCTATGTTGTACCACATATAATGTACATGTGACCAATAAACTTTGAACTTTGAACTTAAAATGCTGTGTGTGTGTTTTTTGGCTGACAGAAACGGTTCAGGGACAGGGATCACCAGCCCCCCTCTTGCGCCACAGACGGTGGTCCCGCTGAAGCACTGCAAAATCCCTGAGCTCTCTGTGGACCGCAACGTGATGTTCGAACTGCACCTTCTGTTTTGCCATCTCATCGCACTCTTTGTGCACTACGTCAACATCTACAAGACGGTGTGGTGGTACCCACCCACACATCCGCCGTCACACACATCACTGGTGAGTCCCTCGACCAACCGAGGAAGGCTTATGAAGAGATATGTAACTATGAAATAGCACCTCACTTCCATGTACGTGTAGGTGAGGTGTTACATTTCCACTACAGCGCTAACGCTAACTTTAATTTCTTTCCTTTCTACAGAACTTCCACCTGATCGACTATAACATGCTAGCGTTCACCGTCATCGTGTTGTCACGCCGGCTCATCTCAGCCATTGTTAAAGAGGTAAAGTTCAAAGTTAGGTAGGTAACAAACAGTTCCTAAAATGAACGGCCTTTTTGGTTGCTTTTTTTTGTTTTTACACTGTTTTCTGAGGTCCACTTATGACGTTTGCGTGACGTTTACGTTTAAAAACATAAAAATCAACAATTGATAGGTTATTTTCTACTCAGGTTTTGAGGCCGGCTCAAGAAACTCACAGTTTTTATGGCTGGGACGCATTGAAGACTTGGAAGTAAACATCCCCTGCTGTGATTGGATAAAAGTTTTGCATAGTAAACTAGCTTTCGATTTTGTTCGAATCAGTGGGCGGGGCTACAGAATTAGCACATTCCGAGATGTGGTATTTGCTGGGCCTGGTGTCAATCAAGGCTTTTATTTCTGTAACAAGGACGTTTTCAGTTCTGAAACTTGCAGGATGTTTTTTTTAAGTACGATTATGTCTTATATATCAAGAGCTCAAGTAAAAGTTCTCAATTCATGACCCCTTTAAAATCAACAGCAGTTAATGGACACTTGATTAGTGTCCGTTTATTTCCGATTTATAGTCCCAGCTTCGTTTCCGTTTCTTTTGAAAATCAGTTCTCTAGTTACTAACAAGAAGGGGAACAGATTTATTCCTCCATCTTCTTTCTTAAGATTCTCACTTATGTCCAATCTTTTTCTCTCTCTCTGTGTGTCTCTCTCTCTCTCTCCCTCTCCTTCCTAATTCACATTATGTCGTCTGTGTCTCCCGGTTTCTCCCATTCTCTTTCTCTGTCTCTCTCCAGGCGTCTCAGAGCAGGAAGTTTCCTCGCTCCGTGTTCCTGGTGATGGCGCGCTTTGCTGTTTTGACGCTCACTGGCTGGGGTCTGTGCCGATCACTCATCTACCTTTTCAGGACGTACTCCGTGCTCAGCCTCCTGTTCCTCTGCTACCCGTTAGTGTGCCCACTACTCATCCTGTTATTACATCACCCGTCACCCCACACGGTCCCATGTATTTTGGAGCAATTATGGTCCTAACATCTTCCTCTCGCTCTCTCCAGTTTCGGCATGTATATCCCTATCCTCAGAGGGAGCAGTGACGTACGTTTCTCCCCTATCGCTTCTGTCGGCTCCAGAGATACAGGGCCGGGCATGGGCGTGTCCGGGGGGCGGGACTACCTCTCTGTTCTGAAGGAAACATGGAAGCAGCATACAAGCCAGCTGTATAGCATCCAGCCCATGCCCACACATGCCTGCTGCCTGTCACCCGATCTTATACGCAAAGAGGTCGAGTACCTCAAGGTGGACTTCAACAGAAGGATGAAGGAGGTGCTGGTCAGCTCCATACTCAGCGCATACTACATCGCCTTTGTGCCCGTCTGGTTCGTGAAGGTGTGACTGCCAGGTTTTTCATTCATGCATCAATAGGTCATGTGATTTACAGCCGGAAGTGCGCACAGGTCTAATCCACCATATCCAGATAACGGAAATATGTTCTGTGATAGTCGTGTGACTATTATTTGGATGGTTGCATGCATAAATCAGTAGGATGGATGTGATGTACATAGTTCAATGGAACGATGGATGAATGTGTAAAAAAAAATTATAAATTAATTAAATGGATGGATGGACATATGGACAGACAGGTATTTGGGTAGATTGTTTTATAGATGGTTAGCGGTGTCTGTGTTTCTCCCAGCACTGTTATAATTTACCGTTCTTTCCGTGTGTGTTGTAGAGCACTCAGTATGTGGATAAGCGCTGGTCGTGCGAGCTCTTCATCCTCGTGTTCGTGAGCACGTCAGTGATCCTGATGCGCCACCTGCTGCCCCCACGCTACTGCGACCTGCTGCACAAAGCCGCTGCCCACCTGGGCTGCTGGTACAAAGTCGATCCCTTGCTGTGCACCAACGCTCTGCAGCACACGTAGGTCTTACTCAGGTCACATGCGAGATGGAACGTAGGCACGGTCCAGTCTGCATGAGCAAAATCTAAAAAAATTAACTTTTTTTTTTTGGTGTGCTTTCAGGTGGACAGAAGAGTTCATGTGGCCACAGGGGGTGTTAGTGAAACACAATAAAAACGTCTATAAGGCCATGGGTCATTATAACGTAGCAGTGCCTTCAGATGTCTCACATTATCGCTTCTATGTAAGTCTTCAGACACACAATACATCTGATATATTTATCCAACAAAAATTTCAGCTCCTTTGAATCTCTCCCACACGCTCCTTTTTTCTCTTTCAGTTTTTCTTTGACCGGCCACTTCGAATATTAAACATCCTCATCATCCTGGAAGGAGCGATGATCTTCTACCAGCTCTACTCGCTGATATGTTCGGAAAAGTGGTACCAGACCATATCGTTAGCACTGATTCTCTTTAGTAACTACTACGCCTTCTTCAGGCTGCTCAGAGACAGAATCGTGTTGGGGAAAGCGTACTCGTACCCCACTGCGTCAGACCACAAAGTCAGTTAAACACTCACTCGTACCTTCTTTTCACAGCAACGGCGGAGAATGGTATGGTTAAAAGCATGCACTAGAGCTTTTTATTTTTTTTATAACTTTTTTTTTTTTGGTCAATCTATGTTCTGACCTATTATTGATTAAAAAAAGAAAATATTTTTGTATTCCTTCACTTGTCTGGATCTGTGTTTCTACATCAAATGAACCCAGATTTATTACGATAATAAGTATATATAAGATAAGTATATACTGTATATGCATCTTTTCCATAATTTCATTATAAAATCTAAAGAACTAAAATTAAGTTGGTCAGTGATGCAAACATCACAAAAAGATCAGTATTAATAATATATTAGACTATTGTTAGTAGAAGTATAGGCTCTTCATGTGAATAGCTTTAAGTGCTTGTGACCTAGAGATTCTGTTGTGACATCATGATGATGTCACACTCGTTGAAGGAAGGAAGAATGGCCAGAAAGTAAAACTGATAATAAACAACAAAAAAAACAAAAAAAAAGACCCCTCTGGGGCAAGTTGTAGCTCATTGGTTCAAATTCCAGACTCATCAAAATCTGCCCAAGTCTTCATAATACCATAAATGTAAGTTACTGCTTTATCTATGAAATGTTAAACAAAGTAGAAAATGTCACAGATTTTTATTAGCCATTCGTATAGTCCTAAAGTACGTGCGAGTGTGGCAGATCTCACTGTGACTCTGGGACATAGAAGGAACATTGATATTTTGGATATTTTTTGACTCTTCATAATTTTTACTTTATTCTCGAAAAATTATGACTAATCTCAAAATTTCGACTTTATTCCCAAAACAGTCGAGAATAAAGCAAGCCCTGCATTTATCAGTTATTTTCCTTTATATTTTAAAAAGTAAAAATTATACAGGGTGGCACAGTCGGAGTGGCTTGCCTGACACAAGAAGGTCATGGGTTCGATTCCCACCCAGGGTGTTTGTGTGGAGTTTGTATGTTCTCCCTGTGCTTGCATGGGTTTTCCCTGGGTACTCCGGTTTCCTCCCGCCTCCAAACACATGATTGGGCATAGGTGAATTGGTTACTCTAAATTGTCCATAGGAGTGAATGTGCGTGTGAACGGTTGTCTGTCTCTAAGTGTTAGTCATGCGACCAATGTCGACACAATTGTCCAGGGTGTACCCTGTCTCACACACTAAGATAGCTAGAATAGACTACTGCAGGATAAGCGCTAGAAAATGGATGAATTTAAATAGTCTGTGGAAGGCGTAGGACCCATACACTGCCAATCAATACACTCAGTCAATGTATTCAGATAGGCTGTCCAACCTGCCAGTCAACATATGCGTGTGTGAACAGGTTAAAGTCTCCGAAACCTCCTACCCTACCTTTAATATAAACCTATGGTTTGTAGCTGCATTTAACCACAAATACATGACCTGGTGAAAACTTGTAACATCACTATCTGGATGTATGATAAATAAAGTGTGTACTGCTGTGAGCCAGTCACCAGTGGTACTAGCGGTTGCTATAGTAATAAGGTTTCTCGGTAGGCATAGGAACTAGCATTCCCACTTCGAAATGAGGCAGTTTTCTTGTTAAAATGAAGCATTACTGATGGATAATTGGTGTTGGTATGAAAATTTTCACTTCACACGAGATGAAAGAAAAGCCGTACTGCTTTTTTTCTCCACTCCTATTGGTAGTTACTGTACCGAGTCTCTCCATATTTGCATAAAGTTAAATTTTGCTTCAGCTTTGTCAGCACCACTGAAAACGCCCACGTCTAGCCACCAACGCTCGCTGTCGGTCATGTAACCGGAAGTCATTAGCTCTCACTAAAAAATGGAATAATCTGCTTTTTCGCTGCTACTTGCTAGCTGCTACGCGTGTGTAAAAGCAACATTAACCCGCGCGTGCTTGATAACAATGCGCGTCCCCGGGAGAAAATATGTGCTGCGGTCCCTTTAAGAGCGAAAGCGCGCTCCCGGCTGCGACCTTTTATTTATTGTTCCTCTTGGCGAGTTCCACTGAGAAGCTGCTAAGAAAGCAAAAACACGTCATGTGCTTCTGTTTTGTTACTGTTTTTTGTAGCAGAGGCGCACGCGGACATGGCGCGGAGTGATATGCGGTTTCGGTGAGAAGGTGAGTGAAGCCGTTTGTGCGGTGCGTTAGACTTAAATCCCGAAAATCCGCGTCTCCATGTTGCTAAAGATGGAGGGAGGATTTAAAAACGAAAGAGCAAAATCGGCGCACGCACACGAATGTGTATATATAATCTATAATATCTATAGTATATTTTGACTTGTATTCAGTTATTATTCAGGCCATAATGTAATGTCATATCATCTAACACGAAGTAAAAAAGTGCTATAATATAATACACAGGGTGTCCCAAAAAAATTGACACTAGTTGACACATGAAAATTTGAAGGTGAATATCTGAGTAACTACATTTCCTAGGCAAATGAAATAAAATAGGCTCCATCTTGAAATTAAATATTTATTTATCAAAATTCGATAAATCTGCAATGGATGCAGATTTTATAATCTATAAAATTTAACAAGTGTTTAATATTCCCACCACCTGTGCACACTCTTATTTTGACTATATTCGAGCCCATTTTAACATACCTTTTCTATTTCGCCAATTCTATTTAATACGCCTTTTCTATTTCTATTGAACATCATTCTTCACCATGAAATAACTAAACAAATGAAGCACTAAACTTAGTTTTTACACATTTTGTTAAAATTTGAGATCAGTTGAGTGAGAATAGACTGTCATTAGACTACAAAACGATGTCAATTTCTTTGGAACACCCTGTATATGATCTAATATAATATATTATTATATACTATATTACATTATAATATTACTTATTTTCAGCTTCCTTATACGTCCTATAAAAAAAAAACCTGATCTATATATATATATAATGCACATGTGTGTTTAGTATTTCCTGCTTCGTATCCTGTGTAAGCCCTGCATTAGTAACCTTTACTTTAACATTGAGACAGATCCTCAAACGATCCTAATTCACCAGAAGGCAAACGTATGGAAGACAAGATGTATGATGATTGATTGATTTATCATCCAGACATAAATTCCGCTTGTAATGAGATTATTCACTTTATTGCCAATGCACCAATTTTTCTGCTTTCACCTGCTACATCCTCAGGAGGAAGTGAATCAGGTGTGTCTGAGATGACTCTGCTTCTGACCGGATGGATATCAGACACTCTGCAGTCCTACAGAGACCTGATGCATCTAAAAATACTGCACATTATGACCTTGTGATGAGAGCCGGGCTTTATATATAGCGCAACGCAAAAGCAGAACAAGTTCAGTCGTGCCTCGGAGCAAGCAAACAAGCGTTAGTAAATAAATGCGAACCATCGTTCAGCCGTTCTGTAATGAAATTATGGATTTAACGAGCAATATTTTATATTTACGTTGACAGCATTTGGCCGATGCTCTTATCTAGAGCGACTTGCAGGTGAGGGTTAAGGGCCTTGATCGGGGACCCAGCAGTGATATCTTGGTGGTGCTGGGAATCAAACCCGTCATTGGCTCAGCAGTCCAACACCTTAACCACTGAACTACCACTTCACATTTTAAGAGCCTTTGTGAGGGACGATGGAGCTTTTCTTGATGCCTGAAATGTAAAATTGCATTAATGTGCAAGTCGATCGTTAGCAATCAATAGCAGGCTTTTTAGGAAGCTCTTGGCCCAGTGTAGATGAGTATCATGCTCTATAGGAGGTGTTCCACAGTATGTTCCGTCCCTGCATGAAAGTGGTAGTTTTATTGTACAGCAGTTTTGTAATATGATGCGATTACGGTATATCTAACGGGGAACGAAAATGGATCTGCATCTGCTGTCCATAGTTAGGAAAAATGGCCTAGCATTGGGAAAGAGTCACAACAAAATACATGTAGGTTACATCTGATTGTCCAAGATGGCTGCCTTCATACTGTTTATCTGCATTGTGAAGATTTATTCATGTGTCCTAGATTATAGTAACCCACACCATGTCCTAAACTACATCAGTATGAACTCTACTCCTTTGAGGTGGATATTTATAAAGAAAGTTTTGACAAAGGTTCATTTTACTTGTTAGCTATATCAACAAACATCTAACCTGAAGTCATGAACGTACTGGTTAACTAAGATTTACGTTGAGGGATTATTTTAATGTTCATAAATCCATTCGTTATATTTAAGTTATTTATTATATATCAAAGTTAAACTGTTGAATTGGTAATAAATCGCTAGCTTATAATCGTAGAGATGTCGAACAAAAGTACAGATCCGTTTCGACCCTGTCCCACTTAGTCAACTTATAAAAAAAAAAAGAGTGCATTTAGATTGACATGGCAACGTGTGTTTTGTCTCTAAGGCAGACACAGTAAACGGACATCCTGTCTACAATCGTCTTTCAGCCAACCACAGTGGGGGCAAAAAAAGCTTTAAAAAATGGAGGACAAGAGGAAGAAGAGGAGTCCCAAAGTGTCTCTCCCCCAGCCGCCTCCTCCGCCAGTGAACCCACGCAAACTCTCCATCCTCCCGGCCAGCAAGAGTGCAACCTTCTCTCTGGGTCTCCCGCAACCACCGTCCCCTAAACCCCGGGGCAAGTACAAGAGATCTGTAGGAGCCATGGGGACAACCAAAGAAGTGCTTCCTGTACCCATGCTCCCTCCCAGGGCCACCAGGTGTGTACAAAGTCTGCTGTAGGTCCAATGCCAGTAAATGCGTATTTATTTATCAGTGATATAATTCAAATCTGTATATGAACTCGAGATATAACAAAAATATATTTACACATTCCTCCTAAATAGTCTTGAAATATATTTCATTTATCCTGTTAACTCCCATTATTTTTCTTTGTGGATGAGTTAATAGAATTTGTTGGAATTAACTCTATTTTTTTCATAACCTAAAGCCAATTAATAGAAGAAACAGTAATAAAAAATAAGTTCGGTTGCTATGTTGATCGTCAACAATATTTTAAATAAAAAAGTACTTGGTATTATTATTTGAAAAATATATATGATTAAATAGTAAAATGATTAAATAAAATAAAATTTCATAACTACCTTCATTTAGGAAGAGAAGATCTATACACTTGTGCGGAAGTGTTTAAATTCCTGACAAGATGGAAATGTTGATAATAATAGTGTTATTATTATTATTCAGTGGTGGCTCTGTGGTTACAGTGTTGGATTGTTTATTGAGCAATCGGGGGCTCCATTCCCAGCAATAAGCTGCCACGGCTGGGCCCTTGAGCAAGGCCCTTAACCCTCAACTGCTCAGTGGGATTAAAAATGAGATAAATGTAAGCCGCTTAGGATGAAGGTGCGTCTAGAAATTGCCAAAAAATATAAATGTGCATTGAAAACATTGCACTACTGAAAGTCAGTACTGTGTAGAATTAGATCCTGTGTATATAAAAACATTGACCTGTGATTTTCTCTGTGGTTGTGGTTGTGGTTGTGATCGAGACAGCCGTCCTCACCGAGAGAAACCACGAGCGCCCCAGCCGGCAGGTCCCAGCCACGTTGCCCCGTCCTCTTCTCCTCTGCAGCACTCGTTCCTTACCGACGTCTCAGACGTGCGAGAGATGGAGGGAGGACTCCTCAACCTTCTCAACGACTTCCATTCAGGAAAACTGCAGGCCTTCGGTGACACACAAACACACGCAAAAATTGAGTGAATGTGTCATAAACTGAACTGTTACATGTATTCGATTGCTCTAAAGTGTGTTTTGTTTAGTGCGGAAGCACATTTACATGTGTGTGAAGGTGTGTTACTCTCGCTATTCCCAGGTAAGGTGTGTTCGTTCGAGCAGCTGGAGCACGTCCGGGAGATGCAGGAGAAACTGGCTCGGCTTCACTTCAGCCTGGATAGCCATGTCGAGGAGCTCTCTGAGGACCAGAGGAAAAGCGCTTCAGACCGCAACTTGGAGCACCTGCTCTCAAATGTAACACACACACACACTTGTATTGTTGCACCAACACAAACTAGTTTCTTCCTGCTGCGTTTGCATACGTTTAGTCAGATCAGCCTGAGTGTGCACACACGTCTGGGGGATAAAAATCAATAAAATCAAATCAACATTTTTCAAAAGCGCTCTTTGTTCAGTTTTTAATCATTAATAATTGCAAAAGTTCATTTTCCACCATTAAAGTAAAAAATAAAACCGATTTATAATAATTCATAATACACCGGTCAAATATAACACTCATCTGCTCGGATGCAAGTCTCTCTGGATAAGAGCGTCTGCCAAATGCTGTAAATATAACAGGAACAGGTCGCCATGGCAACAGGAGCATAGCTACTTCAGCACATTTGTCTTTTTATTTTACACCCAGTTTTTCCTGTCACTTAAATTTAGCATTTAACTTCCTTTTTAATCTTTGAGTTTCTTTTAAATCTCATTACGCCCGCTCTTGTCTCTCTCTCTCCCCACAGCTGGAAGAGCTCAGCAGCTCCATGTATCCTTCCTGTCAAGCTGATCGTACTATTTCCCCAATCTAAACCTTCTCGAAGACGCTCCATCCTATATCGGGGCCCACAAATGAAATTAATTTCAACAGCTCAATAAAAAAAAAATGCTGCTAGCAAAATATTAATTAATTAGCACAAGTATATTCTGTCATGTTGCTGGTTGTATGATTAAGCCACGCCCCCATAATCACTAGTAAGAGAGAAGGGCGAGTTTTCAGACACCTCCTTGTTCTGATTGGTTGTTCGTCTTAGGTACGTGGTCCAGTTGAGGCTGGAATTTAATCTGGAAGCTTCTTTAAACACTGGATATGTACTTAAAAAACGTATTACCGTATAGAAATTAGAAAAAAAATGAGTGTTAAAGAATTTGTAAGGATATGTTGTTGTTTTTTTATAACAACATTTTGAAGTGAAGTATTTTACCATGAGTTGAATATCTAACAGGATGTACTTTTTAGTATTTTTGTTTTTCTGTGTTCATACCATCATATTTGGAAAGGTGGACCTCGGTGTTTTTTGAACGATCATTGGTGGGCCATGAGTTGCGAAAAGTTGCGAACCCCTGAGCTAGAGGCTTTTTAAAAAATATATATTTATATTGTGTGTGTGTATATCCTTAATGCACTTCCTCCAGACAGAAATTACACCTGGCAGAGAATCAAGACACACCCAAAGCCTCTGATTCCTGAGTCTGAGAGCAGAGAAAACAACCTGCTGGCATCCTGGAGATGCTGATGTCATCAATTAGCCTCAATCAGCTAAGCAAAAACCACAAATCAAGAACCTACAGCGGCACCGAGCACAAAACCTTAATTAAAATAAATAAATAAATCTAAACTTTCTGCATTCCTTCAGCAGGTGCGTCTTTTCAGCCAAACGCCTAACAAGTGAGACAGGACCCAATACAAGCACACAGCTTTCGAAGCTTCCTCAATCTTTGAAACTCGCAGGGTTCCGCTGATTAGCGCATAACCTCATCGTTCTCAAGTTTACTTTCATCTTAATCGCTAGCTGTAGATTCACTCAGGACTGGATGAGATTTTGCCTTGTCTATTTGTAGCAATTTATAAAAAAAAATTAAAAATAAATGTAATTAAAAAGATTTAAAAAAAGGGTTTAAAAGAATAGTTCGGCCCATGATGATGAATATTACACAGAGATATTGGAACTTCACACCAAATCAGCTAAAACATCTCTGGTGCCTGAAGTATGCTAGTAAGCGTTCTCGTCATAGCTAACAAGAAAGAAAACTCTTTGATGTAAAATACATTTGGATTACTCTGATATACACGGTCACATCTAGAAGTCTAAAAGAGTGAATAAAAGTCATTGCTATAGACCTCTGTTACCGTGTAAGCCGCTTTTGCATCGTTGATTCCAGACACCAAACTTGTTCTGACTGATTAATGAGCGATGATCTTTAGCGATGGAACTTTAAACTGAAGCATATAAATGTTTAGATATACGGTTTAATATTAACAGAATGCGGTAGCTCGGCAGTCAGGATTAGAAAGCGAAGCACTATTGTAGGAAGAGAACAGGAAAATAATTGCTAATTAACACAGTAAATAAATAATAGTGACTTTTTCAAGTAGTTTATTAATAGGAATTGGGGTAGCATGCTAGTGTTGTTAAGGTAGCTAAGCTACTAGTTTACCTGAATTTTTGTTTATGCAACAACAATTTGGGTACCTTTTTTATCTAGGAATTTATTTATTTCGATTATATTTTGCCCGGCTAAACAGTATGTGGATGTTTTTAAAAAATAGCGAAACTCAACCTGGTCTCTAGCACCGAAGCCAAGCCACTGTCATATTTGTGCCTATGTTTTATGCCTA
>JAOUQX010000033.1:997967-1010799 GCA_028566295.1 Liobagrus marginatus
CACACACACACCTAAACCTACACATCACACACACACCTACACCTAAACCTACACATCACACACACACCTAAACCTACACATCACACACACACCTACACCTAAACCTACACATCACACACACACCTAAACCTACACATCACACACAACATTCTGCATTTTTACATTTATAATAAACATTGTTTATTATGTTTTTAACCCTATTTTACTTACGGGGGCTCATGAAATGTTCCCATAAAACATGCTTATGTCCTAATACCCATGTTATTATACACATTTGTGTCCTCATACATTCATGAAAGCATGAACACACACACACACACACAGTCCAGCTCTCTCGTCCTGTCATTGCTTTTTCGGCTTGTTCTTTTACTGCTCCAGTTGTTAAGTGTGATATGAACGTGCTATTTCTGTTACAGCAGCGTGACCCTCAGCCTGAATATCCGTGTGTGTTGACACGGTTACGCAAAATATTAAAGTATCAAACAAACAAACAAATAAATAAATAACCGGCCCAAGAACTTTAGCACCGTTTTTTTTGTTTGTGTGGTTTTTTTTTTTTTTAGTTCAAGGACGCTATCTGTCTCTCGGAAGCGGCACATTGTTCAATTCACCGTTTCTAAACGAGGGAAAAGTTCTGTGACTGATTCTAAAACGAAACATTAAACGCCCCGAAAAAATAGAAAAGATAATAATCTATCGATCTGGCACTCGATAGCGGTAATGTGCTTCAGACCGTGGTGGAATAAGTGTGTTATAGAACAGTTATCCTGTCTGGAGCAAATCTTCTGTAAAAAGCACACTTAAAGAAGTGTGAGGAGAGGATATGGCGACCCAGCAGCTTAAAAACAAAGTAGCACCTGGTTGTTGTGTTTTTTAACCTACCGGTAACTGAGTTGACAGCAGACATGTGGGGTGTTTTTTTTTTTTTGGTTTTTACAGAAAATGGCAGCATGCAATTTCTTTATTCCACTTCTTTATCAAGAAGGAATTTGGGTTCAAGGCGAACATTTACACAACTTCGCATTGCAGAGTGGTCTGGTGGTGTTCTTGCATTTTTGGAGTAGAGACACAAAGCTGATGTTCTTTAACTGTTATTTGAGTTATTAAAAATCATTGTCCGGACGACAAAGTGGTCATTCTGAGCTAGTGCATCGTAGCTGTTCTCAGTACCAGTCCCCCAAATTTACAACCCAAATGTACAGGATGCTTCTCTTTACTGAAACCCCGGACCAGCGAGACAATGTCTCTGTGCACAAAGGGGGTGCCATTAAGTTTTGTGAGTGAGCGAGCGAGCGATAAAGCAGCCTCTGAGTATGGGTCATGATGATTGGTGCTTAGCTTTAGCATCATCCGTTTTGTGTGTGTGCTCATTCTCTCTTTGCCTCCATTTGATTTGTACCAGATTGTCTTATTAATTGCGTATAAACATATGTAGGATATGGTGCAGAAAATAAATTGTACCAAATATACTGTATATATATATATTATTTTTAGCTCCGTGATGGTTACCAGCTCTTAAGCACGATCGCGTCCGAATTCTCCGCCCCACGATGACCTCCTCGGTGTCCCTGACCATGCGTGTGGCAAAGGACATGAATCCGGAGGACGTGTCGCCGCTCTTTCCTTCCCTCTTCCCTTCGTCGTTAGGGGCGGACAGAGGAACCGTGTGCTGCATCCCGTCTCCGTACGCAGATAGCGGCCACAGCGAAGCGTCCTTTTACGGTTCGTCGGTGCAAGAGAACACAGCCATGGCGTCTCCTCTCAGCCCGCCGCTTTTCTGGACCTCGCACAACCCCCACACCGTGCCAGCTCTGTCCCTGCACTGCCCACCAGCACTGCCATGCAGCGAGCCACTGATACACACTGCCTGGGTCAACACCAGCCCGCACAGTGTGGGTCAACACGGGTAAAGAATCTCCGTCTCACAATGCTTAATGTTTATTTGCAGCATGCGAATTCTCATCAGTACAAAATGTTTGTGATGTACACTAGTTGTGTGTATACTACGACTACTATAGTACGATTACTATATGACTACTATAGTACGACTACTATATGACTACTATACTATGACTACTATACTATGACTACTATACTACTACTATAGTACGACTGATGTACTACGACTACTATACTACGATTACTATAACTACTATACTACAACTATACTATGACTACGACTACTATACTACGATTACTATATGACTACTATGGTACGACTACTATACTACGAATACTAACTACGACTACTATACTACTACTATAGTACGACTGATATACTACTACTATACTACGATTACTATACTATACTACGATTACTATACGACTACTATGGTACGACTACTATAGTACGACTACTATACTACTACTATAGTACGACTGCTATACTACGATTACTATACTATACTATACTACAACTATATGACTACGACTACTATACTACGATTACTATACGACTACTATAGTACGACTGCTATACTACGATTACTATACTATAACTACTATACTACAACTATACTATGACTACGACGCTACCAGTACTATCTGTTGTATATGTTTCTATAATAACAGCTCATTCTTAATTGAGTCCAATAATAAAATTTGGTCAGTCTTAACTAAGTCATTTAAAATCTATTTAAATTTGATTCATTGTGGTATAAGAGAAATAAAACCTGCTCTTTTAGAAAAATAATCAACGTTAGGATGGTAGCAGTGACTCCACTTCACGGATCACGGGATCCTCTGTGCTCTTCTTATAAGAGCACAACGCTAAAGGTTTTATTCTTTAGGTTCTTGTAGGTCATTTGAGATGAGTCTTGTGACATTTTTAAACTGTTTGGTGTGTCATGTGACTTTCTCTTCACAGCTCTTTCCAGTCTCATTCGAAGTTGTTCGGAAAACGACCTGAAACTAGCGACGACGCTCTCAACTCGTCTTCCTCGTCATCAGGCGCCCTGACCCAAAGCGACACGCACTTCTGCGTGGTGTGTCATGACTACGCTTCAGGCTACCATTACGGCGTCTGGTCCTGCGAG
This sequence comes from Liobagrus marginatus, assembly GCA_028566295.1. Classification (NCBI taxonomy): domain Eukaryota; kingdom Metazoa; phylum Chordata; class Actinopteri; order Siluriformes; family Amblycipitidae; genus Liobagrus; species Liobagrus marginatus. Next base: position 1,001,003 of record JAOUQX010000033.1, read on the forward strand.
GGCTGCAAAGCTTTCTTCAAGAGGAGCATCCAAGGTATGGGTGAACTAGTCGCCGTTGTTGTGTGCGTTGAACCTATTTAAATGGCGTTGTTTGGATTCTCAGGCGAGTTAGTCACCAAGAAACCTTTTATTCAAAAAAAACAACGGTTTTGTCATCCTCCAACACTGAACTGTAAAAACAGCAAGCTAATTTGACCAGTTCAAATACAGAATAGGTTCAGTTTGGGTTTTGCTGTTATCTTGAATGCAGTACGCCTGAAACACGCATATTAGCTTATGATGGTACATTAATGCAAAGAAATGAAGAGGCCCAAACTTTTTGGTACACTACGGTCTATTAAAACAGAACCGCAGCCGCATACCAAATAAAACAGACTCGGATATATTTTTTTTTATAACAAACGAAATCTCAACATTTAGCTGCAGCAAAAGATGCGAGCGCATGAACAGTTGATGACTGAACTCAAAGTACAGAAACTAACAAAAAATTTTAATCGACGACATATTTGTATCTACGATGAAATGTTTCAAGAATAAAGTCGGCATTATGAGACTAAAGTCGAAATTACGAGTCGTAGGGATACAATATTAAACTCGTAATATGCCAAAGAATTCCATACAAAGTGAGTCAAAGAAATGAAAATAACTTTGTGACACTGTATTTTACTGCAGGACACAACGACTACATCTGTCCAGCCACCAACCAGTGTACAATCGACAAGAACCGCCGCAAGAGCTGCCAAGCCTGCCGTCTGCGAAAGTGCTACGAAGTAGGCATGATGAAGTGCGGTAAGTCGCCCTGTCCAACGTCCGTCTGCGGTTTCTTTCACATGTTAAGAAACAAGCTTGGTGTCGGCGTCTCGTCACTGCACTCAAAATCTGCCTCGTCCTTTACCTACGTCTTACCCCCGGCACATCACAGGTGCACGACGCGAGCGGTGTGGTTATCGAAGCTCCTGTCACCGTCGGACCGGCCAGGTCAGGATTGTGGGGGTCAGAGGTCATTCGCCGAGACACCTTCACACGCCCATCCACCTCTCGCTTTCTTTTCCGGACCCCAGGGTGCCGGCGGAGAGTGGGTTTTTAGGTTTGTCCCCCGAGCAGCTTGTGCACTGCATCCTAGAAGCGGAGCCTCCACAGATCTGCCTGAGACAGCAGATGAACAAACCGTACACGGAGAGCGCCGTGATGATGTCGCTCACGCAGCTCGCTGACAAGGAGCTCGTCCTCATGATCAGCTGGGCCAAGAAGATCCCAGGTCTGCGCGTGTGTGTGCTGTGTGTGTGTGTGTGCGTGCAGCACGAGACGTTACAGACCCTGTGTTGTGTCCTACTCAGGTTTTGTGGAGCTGAGCTTGGCTCATCAGGTGCACCTGTTGGAGTGCTGCTGGTTAGAGGTCCTTATGCTGGGCCTGATGTGGCGGTCCATCGATCATCCTGGAAAACTCATCTTTTCCCCAGATCTTAAACTCGACAGGTAAACATACTTAATTACATCACGCTTTCATCACTTTCTGACCAATCAGAATCCAGCTGCGCTACTGTATTTTACATTTACAGCATTTGGCAGACGCTCCCTTATCCAGAGTAACGTACATTTATCTTATTTATACAACGAGCAGTTGAGGGTTAAAGGCCTTGTTCAGGGGCCCAGCAGTGGCCGCTTGGTGGTGCTGGGAATTGAACCCATGACCTTCCGATTAGCAGTCCGACGCCAATTATCGTTTATCTCTTAAGCAGGGGTGTGTGTGTGTGTGAAGGATAATCGCACCTCTTTTTGCACTTCTGGCTTGTTTACGGCACCGTGTGTGTGTTTGGAATTTAATTTCACCCGTCCACAGTGATTATCACTAAGGGCTTAACCAACCTTGAAACGTTCCCATAACACCGGCTTATTTGCCAACTCAAGTCACTCTTATCAGTTTGGGCGTGCGTGCGTGAGAACTGGTTTTCAAAAATTTATGAGGACAGTAATGGGTATTACACCGGTATTAGGACATGCGCATGTTTTATGGGAACATTTCATGAGTCCTTATAAGTAAAATCTGTTTAAAAACATAATAAACAATGTTTTATTAAAATTGTAAAAATGCAGAATGTTGTGTGTGATGTGCAGGTTTAGGAGTAAGGGTAGGTTAGGGATGTGTAGGCTTAGGGGATAGAATATAAATATGTTTGTACACTATAAAAACCAATACACCTATGGAATGTCCTCACTCAGATAGCAAAACAAGTGTGTGTGCGCCCATCATTTTACAGGATTTTAATGTGGAAATACAGATGTTTATACAGAAATTTTATAACACTGTCGTCATACGCTTCAGATTTTAAGGGGTTGTTGTTGCCATCCTGTGTAAAAAAAAATTTTTTTTTAAAAATTTAAAGCTGAAAATATTTTTATCTGTTCAATCTGGCGCCCAAACTGGAACGGATTTCTGTTCAAAATTGAAAACTTGCCAATTTATTAAAAAACACTCACTTTGATTTCTCTTTCACGCTTTCTTACACGCACACCAGGGAGGAGGGAAGCTGCGTCGAGGGGATCATGGAGATCTTTGACATGCTCCTGGCTGGCTCCTCCAGGTTCCGAGAGCTGAGGCTGCAGAAAGAGGAGTACGTCTGCCTCAAAGCGCTCATCCTGCTCAACTCCAGTATGTGTGAGTGTGCGGGCGATCAGTGTGCGACATTCAAGCAGCGTTGTTTAGAACTGTATTTTGTAATATTGCCGATCGAACCTCAGCTGAGTGTGTTGCGTACCGTACACACTACCAGTCGAAAGTTTGGACTACAAACACGATGAAGGTCCAAGAAACACAAAGGATGGACATGAGATCAGTGGAAGATGACCTTTGGTCAGAAGAGAGGAAAGGTTCTAACCACTGTGTTTTTTGGATGTAGAGATGGTGAAATGACGGTTCCTGAGTCGAGTGTGGGGGGGGGTGATCATTTTATATTTGTTCTTTCATACTTTCACTATCTTCCAGATTAGTGTATAACCCTAAAAACTTTTAATACAGCTATTAATGATAATAATATATAAATGTTTAAACGATTGAACATCTTGGTTCCTCCACGGTGTTCCTCAGCCGTGACGTCTTCAGAGCGAGAAATGGAGCTGGAGAGCAGAACAAAGGTGCTACGTCTGCTGGACGACGTGACCGACGCGCTGGTGTGGTCCATCTCACGGACCGGGTTATCCACACAGCAACAGTCCACACGTCTCGCACACCTACTAATGCTGCTCTCACACATCCGACATCTTAGGTACCGCCATATCCATACGGAGTTCCGGTCCCAATCAGTTACTTAAATACTTTAGTCAACTCATCAGCGTGTTACCCATAATCCCCCTCTCCTCTGATCTGATCTGCAGTAACAAAGGCATGGAGCACCTTTCCAGTATGAAGCGTAAAAACGTGGTCCTGCTGTACGACCTGCTGCTGGAGATGCTGGACGCTAACACACCTCACAGCAGACGCGTCTCCGGGAGCAGAGACGCCGCACCGGACACGAACGCCGACCTCGGGGTCGCGACCCCGCCGGACGAACTCGCACTCTCTTCGTTCGACCGTCCTGTAGATCATCATCTTTCACAGGTGAACGAGTCACAGCGCAGTCAGGAGTGAGCACTGTCCACATCTCTCTCTTGCGCGCACACACACAGATTTACAAATCTCACAGGCTGCTGATTCCCGTTTAACGTCGAATCTGTGTATGATTATTCGATCAGTTATGACTAGATGAAGCGACCCGGCATGTTTCAGAGCTCAGTTCCTTTTAACAGTGCGGTAACCGTTCGAGTCCCAAAAGTAAGAAGGAACTCCTCTCTATACAGACGAGGAACGTAAATAAAGCCGCGTCCCGATGACACGCACACGGCGCAGGCTAGCCAGGAGTCTTAAACCGCCCCGATCGTGTTTTTAAAAAAGGACATTTCATGCAGCGTGTCAAATACAAGCGTATTTATCTGCAGCAAATTTAATCTTTTGTTTATTAACTAAAGCTTCGATTCTCCTGTAGTAAGTTGTCCCCATGAGAATGACATTTCAAAATGAATCAACGCCACAAAACCCATTTTGCCAGTGTGTTAAAAAAAAAAACCCAACCGTTCGGTTAAGTGGTCCTAGTGATAACACGAGCTTTTAAAAGTCCTCCAATTTTTTATTTGTGTGTGAGACATTTACACTCAAACGAAATCTTGTCAGGGGTTCGGTGTGTTTCCTGCAGTACAGTACACACAGTTCTGCAAAATGTTCTGTGTTCCGATAAACGCGATTCAGTTGACGAGAAAGTCACGTCAGAACCGCGGCGGCTAACATTTTGCACTAATAAACTACAGACGAGAGCGTAAAATCGGTGTATTTGGGATTTCTGTGTAATGTTTGTTTATATGTAATTAGTATTCGTCCGCATGATGTCCGTGAGAAATGTGTGTGATTTATCATGCGGTAAAATCGCTGTAGTGGTCAGTGCCCGACTAAAACAAGCTCACAGACTTTTAAACTACAGTATATATCTGTAACTATAAATAATGAATCCTGTACACACTATTCACATCAGCATGCCTGTATTACGGCCTGGGTTGGGGGTCGGTGCATCTATATACCTATAACTGAATGTGAAAAGAAAACTGTAAATGACTGTAATATTAAAGCACTGCTGCACTAATACTCACTCAGCGCTGGCCGCCGCAGGGTCGTGTGTTTAAATCCATTTTGTCTTAATCTCTAAACTGCTCCCATGTTGGGAGGACACCAGGACAATATTTTTTACAGGAAGTAACTGAGATTTTATTGTTACTATTCTCTGATTTTCAGTTGTGATGGTGAGTTTTTTTTTTTAATATGGATTCCTTCTAAAATTAATTTAATTTTGAACTAGTTTTTAATTTAATGATACATTTGACAAGAGGAAGCGGTTCATGTAGGAGGCGGGCCGTTGGTGTAACGCAGCATGGGGTAGAAGGAGCGGGCGAAGTTGTTGGTCAGGGCACAGCTGTAATCGTCCTCGGACGCTGGCACCAGACATGCCAGCAGCAGCAGCAGCAGCAGGAAGAGCAGGTGAAGAGGAAATGCAGCTCGCAAAACTCGCAACAGGAAGCGCCTGCCTCGGGACGCGTCACTGCACGGACCACAACCACGCGCCACGTGTTACCGCTGTTTCAGCTTTAGCAAGGATTTCATTTTCCATATCCGCATATGGACAATTTAATTACTCACCCAACAGCTTCCGAAGGTTTTCCTTTAACCGAGGTCGACTCCTGCTGGTTAAAAACGGTAAGTGAGTTTAAAGTCAGCACTTTTTTTTTTTTTTTACCTCATGACAGAGAGCAGCTGTTCGGTTGTTACCTTGTCCGTTAGCGCTGGACGTTGTTCCACTGACGATCCTTCGTTTTTCTGTAAATAACAATCCAGAGGTGAGCTATTTCATAATTAAAAGCAGATTCTTAAAGTCCCCATTTGTCCTGTCCAGTGCAAGCGTGTAACACACACAACTCCGTTTCTCACATATTCAGTGGACGAAAGCAAATCTTGCGTGTGCGTGCAGGTAAACTCATAGGCTCCTCACCCATTCTCTAAGCAGGCACGAGGACCCCTCTCATCCAAACGGAAGCGAGAGGCGTGTGTATGCACACAGACGCACTTACCAGTCTGCATGCGAGTGTGTTGAGGTCATGGCCGATCTGGGTGAGAAGTAGACGAAGTTTGTTGTTAACGACGTGCAGCTTCTCCTTTGCCTCCAGGCTCTCGTCACCCTGATCCACACCGATCACCATGTGAGACGAGATCTGCTGCAGTGACTGTACTTTCTCCTCCTGGGCCAGGAGCTCACGCTGCACTGCCTGCATTTTACACACACACGTCCACCTCGTCATATCGGCTAATAACACAGACTGTATCACAGAAAGTACACACACACACCTTTAGAGTATGTTGGTGTTCCTGCAGTACATGAACGTCCACGTTCGGGTCATAAATGTTCAGCATGTAGCGCTGACCCTCAGCTCGAGCCAGCCCCAGCAGTAGTGAGTGAAGAGTCTGGTGAAACTCCTGAAGGTTAAAGGTCACGGGGTCGGATTTAAACGATGCATTCTGTTTGTCTAATTGATGAAGCGTCACCGAATGTAAAGATAAACGTTTCCCAGTGTGAGTTATGAGTTTCGTTATACCTGACACTGCAGGAGCTCAAGCTGCAGTCGGTTCTCCCAGGCATCAAGAGCAGCGCAGGCTCGCGTCCATTTCTGATTGGCTGCCCGCAGCTCGGCTTTCAGACCTTCCAGCTGTACAGCTTCTCCTCGCAGGAGATGCCGCCCCCTTATATTCAGACCAATCATCATAGCCTTATAGCTGCTGAACGTCCTCTGGTTCTCCTGGCAGGTAAAAAAATATTAATCAACTTGTTCTTAACCCTAACCCTTACAGTTAAAAAGGTAAACAAATAAATACCGATACCTTGAGCTCGCAGATACTGTTCTCCATGTCGCGAATGCTCGGGTGTTCCTTTCCTCCCGGACACCTCTCCAGTTCTGGAAGCACACGATCCAACCAGGATGTGACCTCTGTGAGGTCAGAGGTCAACGTGTGATCTTGCTGAACGCGGAGGTCATCGCTGTTAGCCTGGAGGATCTCCCATCTCTCGATCACTCCTAACACGAATAACACATCATCAATAAGCCACAGCATTACCACTGAAGCAGTTCAGGGGGAAAAGAGAGACAGGCGCACCTGTCTGTCTGTCTGCAGGTGACTGTATGACCAGGCCAGGACTGCCGATCGGCTCATCCTCATTCAGGATGTGTTTAACTCGCTTCACGTCATCGATGCTGTCAGTGCACTCGGACATCAGTTTCGCCTGCAGGAACAAACCAATTAATGTTCTGTTACAAATAAAGCAAGCAAATCTTTAAACCCATGTGGTTATTAGCATACTACTCAAAAACACACCCACATCTGGGAGACCTGCTGTTTCTGTGTGGCGTATGATGTAATATTACTATTTGCAAATGAGTGTTCTTACGTATCCCTCAGGATGGTACGAAGTGCTGGCGTGCTTCAAGCCGTAGATGATGTGTTTATTGTCCTGCCAGCTGGACTCCGTCACTGACAAAGCAAACCCACGTTACTGTTAACAGCAATCACACGCCGCTGGCCACATCATCATCATCCAGCAAAACTTGGTGTTATTATTTATAAATGAATGTTATTCATATATGTGAAGACACTGATTGTGTTGATGATTGGACAAGGTAGGAAACAGATAAATAGCAATATGCAACACTTTATTTCTGTAAATATTTAAGTAATTATATTTTCAATTTTACATTAATGCCTGATTAAAAAAATATAGAAGCAGGTCACTGGTAAGTGGTGTTATGGTGGGCTATTTTTAAAACAGGCCCGCGGGCGACCTGGCGCTCGCAGACACCATGTTAGTGACCCCTGATGTAGACGTATCCGTACACAAGCACATGGCGATACCTGAGAGCGCGCTGTAGTACGTGGCCTCGTCTTCGTCCTCAGGGGATGAAGATCCGCCCACATCCCCCGTGTGGTCCCACTCCAGCGATATGGAGTCCACGCTGTTCGGCGTCTCTCGGCCCGACGGCTCGCGTAAAGGAGGATAAAGGAGATGTGATGAGGGCGGGGCAGATACCGGTGTCCCTGTGTCCCCCATGATGACGTCCGTGTTGGGGTCTCGGTCTGAGAAATCCCACTCGCCGTTTACGAACTGCCGGAGAGACACTGCAGGTTAAAACACAGAAACCTTCAGCGAATAATAATGGCGAGTGTACGCGCCGGACGGACCGCCGGTGTGTTGACGAGGCGGTGGTGGAAACGGCCGACTCTGCTGAACACTTCCTGGCAGTAAGAGTGCAGCTCCTCCAACTCGTCCTCGATCAGCACAGCGTCCAGTGCTGAACTCTTCTGGATCAGTTTCTCGCCAAACTCCATCAGAGAATCAATCTTATTAGTGTTCAGCATGATCTCCTGCTGGAACGCCTACACCGCGCACACACACGCACACAGCTGAACGATCGTTTTTAAAGGGTGTGTTCATGTTTAAAGTGTGTGTTAAGATAAGAAGAGGCCGTGTTTGTGTGTGTGTGAGCTGCACTGACTTTAAGTTGTGTTATCTTGTGGTGGGCGTGGCTTGTAGAGAAGTGTTCGATGTTGGTAAGTTGCAGGTCCATGTCAGTGATCCACACCAGAAGGCCGTCCCTCGTTCCCTCAAACTCCTCCCTCTGGGACGTGAAGTGCTGCGTAGAGCAGAACACGTTTTTTTTTTGTGAATCATTTGATTATGAAACGTTTCTGTCTGCACGTAACAAACTCGGCTACGTAGCGCCGTAACGCACTAATGCTAGTTATCAGTCTGCACCGTGTTTACACACATCTGGCGCTCCACACACGGCAGTGTTACTGTTCATCCCAACAGAGAGGAGGATATGTGTGTGTGTGTGTGTGAAAAATCTGAGCGTGTCATTTGCACCTTGAGCCTGCGGATGACGGCGCCGACTCTCCTGTGCAGCTCGTCCCAGCGCCGGTTCCCTTCGTTCACCTTCGTCTTCAGTTTGCAGGCGGCGTCGGTGCGGCGCTCACGGGCCAGACGGCGGTACTGTTTATTCACCAGCTCCAGCTGCGTCAGACGCTCGTGAACCTGCCGCTGTAACACCTGTGTGTGTAAAATGTGTATATAAATAAACAACGCCGCTGCACTAATCAGCGCTAATCAGTGAAAGCGTTACATCTTTACTAAAGAGGCTAACGCTCACCTCAAACTTTTTCAGCTCTTCCTTGGCACACGTGTAGAGGACGTCGGTGCTGGCCGGGTTCGCCGCCGTGCGCTCTGCCGCGCTTAGCCAGTCGTCGAAACGCGCCGAATCGTCCAGAAACTTACACCAGAGACGCCACGTCTCCTCGATCCTGTTCCGCGGCGCTCATTAGTCTGAGTAATTGTAATTAGTATAAATATAAAGTGTGTAACGTTTCCTCGCCTCATTCTCCTCCCCATGGACAAGGCGCAGATGTTTCTCCAGCGGCGGTCCAGGCTGCGTGCGGTCTGCTGGATAGAGTCGTTTTCGACGTCGGCGTCATGCAGTAACATGTCACACAGCGTGAACACCGATGACACGTCCTCTGTGTGCAGCTCGACGTCCTTCTGTAACTCCTGGACAGTCGGAAATACATCAGACTCAAACCGGACGCTCCGTTCTCTACGGTGTGTGTGTGTATGTGTGTGTACCTGGAGTTCAGCAAGTTTGCACTGGATTTCGTCTCCATGACACAAACTGAAGGTTATTGGTTTGTTGAGCTCGTCCTCGATATGCCGCAGCCACGTGCGCAGGTTGCTCATGTTCTTATCCAGCTGCTGCACCGTCACCAGAGTCTCCTTCAGCTTCCGCACCCTGACACACACACACACTACATAGACAAAGGTTTCGGCACACCTGACCATCGCATCCATGTGTGTGTTTATGATCATCCTAATCCAGATGTGTTTACACTCCCCCTCCTCCTGATAATAATCTCTATAGTTCTGGAATGTCTTTGCATAGATATATATATATAGTGTGAGTCTGTGTGTGTGCGCACAGTGCGGTGCATGTTCCTAACCTGCACTGAGGTCCTGATTTACGTTCACAGCAGCATCCACTCTGGTGTTAGCATTAGCCAGACTGTTGAGTGTGTGTGCGTGCATCATAGGCAAAAAAAAATTCCCACAAACCCAAAACACCCTGCTGCATGTGTTAATGTGTCGGTCCTGATGGTGCGCAGGTGCTACGTTCCCACAGACTGT
>JAOUQX010000033.1:1045741-1060893 GCA_028566295.1 Liobagrus marginatus
AGCATGTCTGGAGCGGGGCTCGAACCCCCGATCCTCTGATCACTGACTCAGAGCCTTATCCACTGAGCCACCATCACACTCCATCTTTGGTGAACACCATGCAGGCAATGTGCATCATGCAACAAAAGACAGACTCGTACATCGTTCATACACATGCAATTTCCTTGTACCTCAACCAAACTGATGCTTTCAAGCTCAGTCAAGACTTCTGTAGGTTCCATGCCCAGAGCACTGCAGAGCTCTTTTTCAGCCAGTTCATCTTCTTGTGTGATTATGGGTTGGATCTCAACACTATTTAAGTCCTTGGTTGCTGGGATTGGTTGGATCATTGGCTCTTCTACAATAACTGGAATTGCATCAACATGAGTTGCACTTGTAGCCATCTCTTGTCCTATTGGTGTGATTGGTCTAAGAAGAACTTCCTCAGGTTCGGGGCTAGCAGATGCTATTTCCATATTATCTATATTATTATCATCTTTTCTTGAAGCTGGGTCCACCATACCCTCCTGTAACTCCAACTGGGAAACTTTAGCACCTGTATGACTCTTAATTTTGACACTTTTTGAAGGTATGGGCTCCACCGATGTCTCCTCCGGAACTTGGGGTTTAAAAACCGCCACAGAAATGTCGCTTTCAGCTTGGTTTACTGCTTGTCCTAATGAAGAAGCCCGTTTTACAACGTCCTCTTTTTCAGCATTGTCTTGTCTCACTGTCTGGTCCAAATCAATGTTGCTGCAAATGTTACTCTCTATCCATTCTCTTGGTGGACTTGTGGGTTTTTCCAGATTCTCCTCAGTTTCTTGGGTTTTCTCAACGATAGCAATAGCACTTTCAGCAAGTCCCACTGGAGGGGTTTGCATTACAAGAACCTCCACATCAGCTAAAACGGTCTTATCCAAATCAATGCTAACTGACAATTCACCCACTAACTGTTTAGGTTCCATTTCATCAATGTTTCTGCTATCTTTCCTATGTGTGGGGTTTTCCAGTTCCTCCTCCGTTCTTTGGGTTTTATCACTTTCAGCATGGGTTGCTTCCTGTCCCATTAGAGGAGACTGTTTATTAATATCCTTCTCATCAGCACATTCTGGTCTCACAGTCTTGTGCAAATCAGTGCTTCTGGAAATATCGCTATCTATCTCCTCCTCCAAATCTCTCCTTCTCCCCAGAGTTGTGGGTTCTTCTGGTTTCTCCTCCCTTTCCTGCATTTTTACAATGATACCAATGTCACGTTCAGCTTGGATAACTTCTTGTCCCAGTAGAAAGGTTTTCGTAACCTGTTCCTCCTCTTTAGCAATCACAGTTTTATCAAAATCACTCTTTGCTTGTTTAGGTACAGTTTCATCCTTACTTCTGCTACCTTGTGGTTGTATCAAAGTTATGTTTTTTTCCAGATTCTCCTCAATTTCATGGGTTTTATCAATAATATCACTTTTAGCTGATCCCACTGGAGGAGCCGGCATTACAAGAAGCTCCACATCCGGTCTTTCTTCTGAAACGGTCTTGTCCAAATCACTCCTAACTGAAAATTCACCCTCTACTTTTTTAAGGACTATTTCATCAACGTTTTTGCTGTCTGTCCTGTGTGTCAGAAGTGTGGGTTTTACCACCGTGCTCTCTGGTTCAGATGGTTTTACAAGATTCTCTTCAGCAGCTGTGTCCAGTGACACATTGTTTTCTTCCCTGCTTGTTGGAGGTATATCTTCCACCAGTGTCTCAGCTAGTTTTGGGGATCTTTCCAATTCTATTGGTTGAGTTGGTTTAACGAATGGCTTATCAGCAACTTTCTCTAAATGGTGGCTGCTGGAAATGCCACCAACCACTGTGTTGCTCACATGTCTATGCTCCTTCCTTCTTGATGGAGGAGTGGGTTTTACCAAAGTCTCTTCCAAATCCATCGCAACTACCTCACTGACCCTTCTGCTGTCTCTTCTTCTTGTTGGAGGTGTGGGCTTTACTAAACTCTCCTCCGTTTCTTTAGTTTGATCAACAAGGGAAATGTTGCTTTCGGTTCGACTCAACGCTTTCCGTCTCACTGGTGGAGTTGGTTTTACTAGAGTCTCGCCATCAGCTTTTTCTGGTGAATTTTCCAAATCAGTCATATTTCCACTATTTCTCCTCCTTATCGGTGGTGTGGGTTTTAACAATGCATAACTTTCAACTTGACTCCCTTTTCGTCTCACTGGTGGAGTGGGTATTATCAGAGACTCTAATGACACCGTCTTATCCAAATCAGTGCTGCTGGAAGCTTTGTCACTTATATATCTACTATCGCTTCTTGTTGGAGGTGTTGGCGGAATTCCGACTTCTTGGCTTTTGATGGGCTCTGAAACAGTACCACTTCCAATTTGACTCGGAACTTTTCGTCTCACTGGTGGAGTCGGTTTAATAAGTGGCCCCTCAAAAGCTTTTTCTTGTGTTACTGTCTTCTCCACCACAGTGCTGCTAGTTTCCTCAAAAGTACAACCTTGCATTACTGTCTTTGCCAATTCAGCGCTCTTTGGAATTTGACTGGCCATTTGTTTTGATGTGGTGTCTCTTGAACGTCTGCTATCTTTTCTCCTTGTTGGAGGTGTGGGTATCACCTGGAAATCCTCTGTTTTCTGGTGGCTGAAGACCAATGCAGTGATGGAAGCAGGTTCATCTGGGCTTGCTTTTTGTCTTACCGGTAAAGTTTTCAGAGACTCTTCAAACGTCATCTCTTTTGTTTGTGTTGGAGGTGTCGCCCCCATTTCGGGGGTTTTGGACACAATTGATGTGCTGTCACTTTTAACCTGGCTAACTTGATGCCCCATCTCCTCATTTCCTCTTCTATCTGTATTTGGGGGTGTTGGGAAATTAAGATCCACCAATAGCCATTCATCTTCTAACCTTCGGTTTGGGGATGTTAACTTAATTTCTGCAAGTTTGTACTGTTGACTGTTAGCTTCTTCAGATTCGACCTCTGAACTAAATGACAAACTTTCACTTTCCTTACAGGTTGGTGGGGTTGGCTTAGTTTCATCTTTTCCTATTGTACATTTGGTGCTTTCAACTTCCAAAATTACACTATCTAACTTATCTGCTTCCTCCACCAGCTTGTCTCCATGTTCACAAAATAACCTCTCTAGTTTCCTTCTAGCTGGTGGAGCTGGTAATGTTTCTATGAGCTCTGATTTTGAGGCAGCATCCAGTCCCGGCACATTAGTCTCGGCAGCTGGGACTTTAAGTATGTCTAATCCTTCTTGTTCTTCCAGAATGATGTATCTACGTTGGATTTCACTGTTCACAGTACAGTGTTCAAGTGGTTCCATCGATCTCTGAACCTCCTGTGGACCGTTGTTTGCTATCCAGTTTCCTCCTCTCTCAGCACATGTGGTATCTGGATCCCTGTTCCTTGTTCTGATTTGGGTCTCAGTTGTTTGCCCAGAAATTACAACAGTTTGAAAAGTTCTATCAATGTTTTTGTCAGGGAGTTGACTTGATTTAGTGGAATCAACAATTTTTTCAGATTCTTGTTGATTCAAAGACGTATGACTGTGGAATTCTTCTCTCGATGTATCCGATCTTGCCACTTGTTGAGACACAGAGGTATCGCAGAGAGTGTTTAAAGCTAAATGAGTTCTCTCTGTATTCGAGTCAGTTGAACTAGGGACCTCTGTGGTATGAATGTTTACTGTGTCTGTATCAAGAATCAGCGAAGCGATTATCAGTTTTGGTATTTCCCGATCCTCACCTATAAGTTCGTCATTTCCAATGAATTCCCCTGGATTCAATTCAATGCATGTCTCAGAATCCTGGAGTTCTTCACACAAGGTAGGCTGTATATTTTCCCTTCCCTTTATCTCTCTCTCAAGATTTCCTTCACTTTTTGCTGGACTGGTAGCAGATTCAACAACTTTTACTATGTCAGATTGCCCCGCCAAGACCATGGTAGAAGAACGATCTGTTTTATGTTCGCTTTGGTCGAAATTTAGTTCTGTCAATGACCAGTCTGCTTTGGGAAAGTCTCTATCCTCAGTGAGATCTCCATCCACGAAAATAGAAACAGGAAGATCTCGTTCCTCAAACACCTCAGATGGTTTTATTCTCTCTGTGACAGACTCCAAAACATAAACATGAACAGATCCAATGACATCAGTGGGTTCTTCTAGTTGAGTAATTGTGGTTGTCAGATCCTCGGTTTTGAATTCAATCCCAGACACCAGAGTCGGTTCGGCAGCGGGAGATGATTCTGGCAACGATGCTTCAGTTACCGATATGGAAAACTCACCGACTCCTGATTTTTGTTCTGGTACCGTGGACACCAAGTCATCTGGCTGATTATCGACTAGACGAACATCTTGCACTAATGTTTCAAGTGGCTGTTCTGACTTCGCTGAGGTTTCTGTGATTATTGACATGGCAGCAACTCTATGAACTGTTTCAAAACCTTCAACCACTGAATCTTTAGTACTGGCAACTGAAGCAGAGTAAATATCTTGAGGCTTTGGCAAGTCAAGCTGAACATTCGTAGACGTATCCACTACTTCGCTGGGCCAATCAAAGGAAACCTGCCATGAAGCCATGACACAGAAAAAGTCTAAATGATTCTGATCCTGACGATTAAAGGTAAAAAGGCTACAGATGCCAAAGCTAGACAAGCAAATATACATTAGATACAATTAAATACATGTTTTAACAAAATAAAAGTTAAATATGTTCTAATAATGAAGGACATACAATGCATTTAAGAAAGAATGCTAGTTGTTTTACCTCAGAGGAGGGGTTACTGGTTTGTGTTTCCAGTGACATCATAAGAGTTTTATTTTTAAATCTTTCCTCTTCAAGATCCTAAATCACAAGAAAAATGAAATTACCAACATTTACAGATACAGATGATACTGATAAACTTACTTTAACAAACATGTAAGAAAAAAAAGATTTCCTCTGAATTGTATCAATTCCTTGTTAAGTTATAGAGCACACATTAAGGTGCCTGAAATACTCGCGAACGGAATTTAAATATTTTAACCTGCAGCTTCTGCTGAAGCAGATTAATGATCGAGTCTGCGTCCTTTAACGCATCCGAGGCGTCTCTCTCCAGCTTGGTGGAAAGTTCTTGTCCCAGACAGTCCCTGAGCAGCTGTTTATGAGACTCTGCCTCCTGCAGGTTCTTATGCAGCACTGCGCCTTCTTCGATTGTTGCCTGAGAAAAAACAACAACAAAATTTGTATAGCATAGAGCTTTTAACAAATGGACATTGTCTCGAAGCAGCTTTACAGACTATAATTATTTAAATAAAATGGTTAAAAATTAGGGTTAGGGTTAGGGTTAAAAGAGTTCATCTTAAAATGAAAGTTACAAAGCCACAAACTTGAAAAAAATGTGTAGAAGTTCTTTGTATGCTGTATGAAATTCAAAGTTTATTTGTCACAAACAAAATCATACATACTGTAGTACAGCATGCAGTGACATGCTTTTACATAAAGATAAAAATAGGAATAGAAACAAATCTTTATAAAAGTGTGGAAGATATATGAACAGTATAAACGGTGTGAGCAGTAAAAGGTGTGACTGTATATAAATAATGAATAGAGGAATGTTGGAACGTGTCCTTCTAAAGTGTGATGTGTTGCATGTTTTTAATTACGAATCCTCGTAGCACCACAATAGTTTAGTACGACGTCGTGTGTACGATCGTGAACAAACCTGAATGGTGCACACCGAGTCAGAAAAAGGTGTCGGTGTGGACTGGGTCCAGGATCGTAGGGCCTGCAGAGCATCCCTCATACGGTGAACTGCACTATCGGCGCAGTCATTCTGCCGTTCTGAAAGCTTAGATTGCAACCTAGAAGTGAAGCATAACCGGTTAGGCATACGTCAATGTCAGGTGGTTTTATAAAGCACTTAAAAACAAACATAAAAAAAAATCATAAAAACAGACTTTCATATTGTGTTAAATGCCAAAGAGTGGAGACTAGCCGTTTAGCGGTTTAAACACTAAAACCAAAATCTTAAAATCGATTGTACAATAAACAGGAAGCCAGTAAAGAGAGGTCAGGATCGGTGTAACGTTTCTCGTTTGCGTATTCCTCTTAACGAACCAGCGGCTCGTTAGCATATACCATTACAATAATGTGAGAGTCAAGAAAAAAACATGTATAACTCTTTCGAAGTCATTAAAAGACAGAAAAGACTTGAATTTGTTTAACCGATGACTGGAAAATGAGTTATAGTTAGTACCTGCAGTACTGCTGGGTAACCGTGTCTACCAAAGAAGCGACATTAGAAGGCAGAGACTCATCAGGAGGAACAGAGCAAACAGTTTGGCCCAGATCACAAATTTTGCCCTCTATTTTCTTCAGCTCCTTTTCACAGGTCTAAGAACAAAACCGTGATGATGGTGAAGTTAATTGAAAAGAGCTTATTCCAACATCTTTTAAACAGCTCAACATGTTTTTTTGTTAATAACATTCCATGCAGCGTGTAATGTAGCTGTGTGTGAATGTAAAGAGTGTGTAAAGTCATAAAGCTGGAACTGCATCATAAAGTTATTGGCTCTCTAAAGAGTTGACTCGGAATCGCTGAAACGAGTCGTTTTAAATTCGAATCCCGTCCTCTGAATTTCATACGTCACAAATTTTCTCTCCATCTTCTGTGTACATAGTGTTCTCTCTCCCTCCCTCTCTCTCTCTCCCTCCCTCCCTCTCTCTCCCTCCCCTCCCTCCCTCCCCGTACAGATCTTTACCGTCTATTAGCTTTAGTTTTAATAAATATCACCCTTTCTTGTTTACAGAGTCCTTCTCTGTATGCTTTAGCAGCTTCCACAAGTTCATTCCACGGTTTGGACGTCATAGATTAATAAAACGAAGTCTTCTGTAGTTCGTTACCCGTTTAATCCGTGCTGTTGTTTACATCCGTGTATCTCCAATATGGCGGCTCATCCGGGTAACTGACCGAACCGTGACATCGGTACAAACCTTCTATAGTTTACGATTGTTCCCTTTCTGACATGCGCCATACACAGGAAACCAAACACAAGTGCCCGGGTCATCGCCCAATCAGAGAAGAGTATCGTCATGTAAAGGAGTGGTTTGGAAAGATGAATCTTTAGATGAATTGTTTGAAAGTTGTTAAGAAATCAGGTTAAATAAAACGTATAATATAAGAAAATTAAAGTGTTTTACATTGCATAGATGCAAACCCAAATGATGAAAAATTAAAACCATGATTTGGGCCCTTTAATATAACCGCTACGACATGTTTAGTACCTTCAGGATATTCCAGTTCTCTTCCACTTGATTAATATTCCTGTGTCCTCCCACAAGTCCCAGACATTCCTGTGCTCTGAGCTCGTCCAGTATGCCCTCGGCCTGCACTCTGAAACGTTCTGTTCGTTCGGATATCTTCAAATCGATATCGGCCAATCTACTCTCACACGCGACAAGCCGCTCCTTTATTTCCGTCTTAGAGAAAGCACAAAGGTCACGGAGGTGGGCGACTTCTAAAGTCAGCGCGTCACGACCTCCTGGAGTGCACAAGTCCATCAGGGCGTTTTTAGCTACGTCTAGCTCTCTCATCTCACTCTCCTCTCTCTCCACAGTTTGAAGAAGAGCCTGAAAACACACAATGGGAAAAAAACATTAGTGTGTAATTCAATGGGGGAAAAACATCTCTGCATGCTGTATGTTGACGCTTACTGGAAAGTGTTATTGTATTAAGTGCCACTGTAATAGAACCAGCAATAACCATCACACTAATTAACCCCCCACTGCCAACCCAACCCACCATGGCATCAACAAGACAAACGGCTCTAACTTCTCGAAGGGAGATTAAAATCCTACACAAAGATTTGTTCATTAACCTTTGATTTTAACACACTTTTAAACCCTACAAACCTTTAAAGTGTTAGCACATCCCTGTAACCCATGACGATCACTGGGCAGAGGTCCAAAACCTTTGACTTGCTCTCTTAGCCAGTCTTGAGCGGCACTGTGCTGCTCCGACAGCTGAGTAAAGCTTCCTTCTGTGCAAATGCCGTCCTCTAGGCGCTCACCCAATTCCTGCACAAACCAGAAAAAAAAAATAAACAACTCGTTCTTGATGCCAGAGAAACTCCACGCTAAATGTTCCGCGACAAGTACCGTTAAGTCTTTGATTAACCCCGGGACGCACTCCTCCATAGACGCCCAAGATGGATCGTTCCAGCTCGGGTCCCGTGTTAGCTGGCTCATCTCTCTGCCCAGGGCTCTGAGAGCGGACAGAGTCGGAATCAGACCCCTTGCCTTGTCTAAAAGAGTCGCAGCCTGCTCCACAGTATGCCTGCGTTCCCCTAATCCGGGCCACTGGAAGCGGCGAGGCAGCGCTGCCGTCTGCTGCTTCAGCAAGTCCACGCGGGATTGGGTCTGCTGTCTTTGGCACTGACACGATACCAGACGCTCCACCACGCTTCGTAAGAGACTAAAGACGAGAAAATGTAAAGTGTATGCACTAGATGAGTAAATTAATTATTAATATTAATAATTAATTATTAATAACGTGTGCTTTTTGCCTACAGACCCGTGCAGCTCTTGAGCGTTCTGTAGAACTCCTCTCCATTCATCTTCTACCGAACTTAAGTTCCGCACAAGCGTGCACCTTGCTTCTTCGTTAAGGTCCTCACGACCATACAAACTCTCTGCTTTTGTTTTTAGGAAGGACATCTTGGAGTTTCCTTCAGTTCGGAGGTTTAAAACAGCCTGAAAGATCGTAGAGATACGATATTAATCAGTATTACTCAGACGATCGCTAATCGTTTAATTATTTAACAGTTTATCTTCGAGCGTTTTAACCGCAGTGTATCCCTGCATCTCTGTTACTCACCAGAGCTTTGTTGAGCCGTTCCTCAATCTGCACTTGGGTGCCATGAACGCTTTTGCCGAGTGAAACCAAGTCTTGCTTCAACTCTTCAACCCAGGTTAGTATTATTTTTTCCTCTGATAGGAAACTTTGCAGCTCCTTCGAGAGAGAATCCCGGAGCTCGGCCTGATTTTTATGCTCTTGGGCAATTTCCATCAGTGTTCTCAGTTCCTCCTGAACATCCCGAAGCGTCTGCCGGATGGATTCCTTCCTGCTTTCGTCTAGCTTCATGTACAGATTCTCCCCTTTACTCTTCAGATCTGCTATCTTCAAGTCTGCTTCTGGCTGCAAATTCATGACGGTCTGACGAGAACAACGAATAATTTAAATAACACTATACATCACACTTTGGATCTGGTTGTACATCGGACATCGGATATGATCTTAAATGTACATGTACACTAGTACCTGTGATAGAACAAGTATCTCATGAAGAGGAACCCTTTCTTCTAAAGATTTAAACCGCTCCTGCAGTTCTCCGACCCAGGATCGGAAAATTTCTTCTTGGGAATTAAATTCCCGAAGATCATGGTTAAGAGCAATCTGGAGTTCCGCGTCATTCTTCAGGATTTGAGAAAAATCAATCACTTCTTTCCACTCTTGTTCTACGGCTCTCTGAGCCTGTAGGATGGACAGCCTTTCGTCTTCTTTAAACACTTCACAATTACACACAAACTCACCGGCATGCTTAAGAGCAGCAAGTTTTGAGTCACCGTCTGGGCTTCGGACCAAAACAGTCTGCGGTTAAGAAAAATCAAATAACAGTCATAAATATTGATCTTTCTTTCTCTTCAGTTCTGTTTTACACACAGCTAAAGGATATCGATCTTTAAGACATATAATATACAAAAGTGAAAAAATGCTAAACAGACATATGCAAAGTAACTGAATGTTAAATGCCTAAGTAGATGTTTCTTGCACAAGTAATTTACTTCACTATTTATTATTATGACAACTTTTTACTTTTACTCATTACATTTATACACAAATATTGGTACGTTTAATTTCTTATATTTTTAAACCAGGCTAGTTACTTCAGCTTTAATCTGTTTGGTTTAATGATCGATATTATTTCTTGTCATTGCGCAATGTGCACGCGCCTTTTCAAAGCAACAATCTATTTTTTTTGTCATTGCGGCTTTTTAAAGGTACCGTTGGTGTTTTCCTGGCTATCCCGCACCGTAAACGTAAGCTAGGTTAGGACGCTAACAACGAGCAAAGCAGAAAGCAACATAAATGGCTAAGGTGGAGGAGACCGAGGGAGTCAGCGATGTAAACATGACTGAGCACAGAGACATATTCCTGATCCCCAATGGCCGTATACATCTGCCATACGTTGTTATTGTGGCTGCGGTGCATCATGTGACAAGAATGACGCGTCACCATGGAAACAAGGGAAGCATTCAACTATATCGGTCACCTTAAAATACTCACTATGGGGGACGGCTAGAATATTTTAAACTCAGCAGTGAAAGGGTTAAAGTATTAATATGATGTGAGGTCCAGTTACCAGCATGACACTTAAATAGGTACAGTAGTAGTAATGGCTACTTTTTACTTAAGTACATATCACAGTCTGTACTTCTTTACTTTAACACGAATAAAAAACTGTAGTCAGTACTTCACTATACGTTTACCAGAGTTGTTTTAAACATGAGTATCTGCACTTCTACTTGAGTAAAGGATGTGTTTACTTTTGCCAACCCTGGAAATGTATGATAGAAATGTTCAACTCTTTCTGTACCTGAGCCTGGGTGATTATCTTCTCAGCTGGAGAGGCTTTATCGATGGACTGTAAAGTCACCTTCATCTTTCTAATCCAGGCTTGTGTGTTTTCCATCTGATCTTGAAAGCTCTTCATGTTCTTGGAGAGCAAAGCTTCATGCTCACTTTGACTCTTAATATCCCGTGCGGCCTGTAGAACCCTGACCCACTTCTCCTCCAACTCTCTCCAACTTTGTTCAATGCTCCGTCTCTTACTCTCCCTACGAGCACATATGCTCTCTCCTCTTTTTCTTAGAGCGGACAATTTTAAGTTACCTTCATGTTCCAGATTCAGGACCTCCTAAATAAAAGAAAATTAGAGAAGATATTTTTGAACTTCCAGATGCAGCGTAACATCTCCATCACCCTCAGGCATCGTACCGACCTGTAGTTTGTTGTTTCTTTCCTCTACTGGAGTCTCTTCATCCACAGAATCCAGCTTTCGCATTTGTTCGTCCACCCACGACCAGGTATTCTCTTCCTCATACTCGAGAGCTTCTACTTCCTTTAGGAACGTTTGTTCGAGCTCGACTTTAGCCGTAAGCCGCTGCGCCGAATCCAGGACCCGTCTCCATTCGTCGTCTGTATTTGTCAGGGTCCGGACGAGCTCCTTTCGCAAGCTTTCCTCCAACTCTTCACGAGCACACAAGCTCTCGCCGTCCATCTTTAAAGCTGTCGTCTTGGAGCGACCCTCGACGAGTAGCTCAACGACAGCCTAATACCACAACGGCAAATTACCCACATGTACCTCGAACAAACCTCGGATGTCAAACGATTGTGTTTATACCTGGATCTTCAGGAGGTCTTCCGATGTCGGATTGTCTTTATCTAATGATTCCAGACTCTGTTTGAAGTTTCTCACCCACGACCTGGTATTTTCCTCCTTACTATGGAACGAGTCCACCTCCTTTTCCAAGGTTTTATAGACTTCAGATTGATTCTCCAAACGAGCTCCGAGACTGTGATACTGGTCCACCAGGGACTCGCTGTCTCGGAGCACAGGGTCGCATCTCAATCCCTTCAATCTTACTGAAGCCAGCAAGTCACTGAACGCCTCAACGCGTCCACTAGAGAGGAAAGAATTATGGCATAAGGTGACTGGAGAACCGTCGATGCCTTTCCTTTAGTTAGTTCAGTTAAGAACATTACGAAAGGTTTAGATTTACATTTCTGCAGACACAAGTGACTTACGATCCCTTTAAAAGTTTTTTATTTTTATTTATTTTTTGTATTAAACTGAGCATTTGAGGGTTAAGGGTCTTGTTCAAGGGCCCAGCAGTGGAAGCTTGGTGGCGCCGGGAGTCAAACCTAAAATCTCAGATCAGCAGTCCAACATCTTAACCACTGAGCAACCATATGTTAATTAGCTTGTTCAGTTGTTCAGTAATATGTGTTAATGAGCTCAGAATTCATTCATTCATTCATTATCTAGTATTTATCCTGTTCAGGGTCATGGGGGCGGTGGAGTCTATCCCAGCTAACTTAGGGTGTGAGGCGGGATACACCCTGTACAATCAGCAGTTAATCACAGCACTAACACTTAGAGACAGACAACCATTCACACACACATTCACTCATATGGACAATTTAGAGTAGCTATTTCACCTATGTGGGAGGAAACCGCAGTACCCAGGGAAAATCCGCACAAGCTCGGTGAGAACATGCAAACTAATTGGTGTAAAGCATCCAGATCATTAGTATGATGATGTTCCCCAGGCTTGTGCTAAATGGCATCACATTTCAAAAGCGTGATCTGGAATCAATGCTGTTTTATAGAGAAAAGATATCTTGTGTAAATCCGGCTACCTTTCCTTTAGAAAATCCTCATGGACTTGTCTCAACTTTTCCCTTTGCCCCGGTAGCGACTCTCTTTGCCGCAACCAATCTCGGAAATGGTCGTGTTCTGCTTGCAAGCTATTTAAAAAACAAAAGCACTTTTATTTGGGAGCCATAACTTAATAATGTTCAACACACAACACAGGGAGAGAGAGTGCTAAGGAGGAAGAATCACAAACAAATGAGGTCAGGTAAATGTAACGTCTGTACACAGATAATCAACATGGCAAAACAAACGATCGGTAATGTCAGCTTTGCTAAACTAAACTTCATAGTGAACGCAGTCAGGAATATAACGCACTAATATAAAGCCAATGTAGAATTTTCCTCCGATTTCTGACATTTTAAGAATCAGAAGACTGAATAAACACAGCACTTATTAAAGGTTCACTGAATAAATACTCAGATTCAGTGACACAGTGTCATTTTATTAAATTAGGGTTAGGGTTAGAAGCTGACCTGTTGAGTTTGATTAGGATGTCGTTCAGCTGTTTGTAGCGTCCCTGGCAGTGAGCTCGCAGTGTGGTCAGCTCTCCCTCCTGCTCCTGCTGCCAGGCACAAAGTTCAGCATGAACGTCAGCTGGAACTTCCTCCTGACCTCTCTTCTCCAATGCTTTCTTCACCCGGGTGAGTAGCTGATCACCTTCTTCAGAATGCAGAAAATCCTACGCAATATTATATATTTTAATATACAGTAAAAATATTTGTACGATATAACAACGCTGTTGAATTCTTCATTCTGATTGGCCAGATTGGACTGTGCTAATTAATTTTTTGACAGTAGTAAAATCAATCTGTTGGATTTGTTCTGGCCTTTTAGCGCTTTGCTTTTAAGAAAAGTGCATAAATAAAATGTATTATTATTACTTGTAGTCTTTGCATGGAGGCATCCACGTCCTCCTTCATCTCTGGGTTCTCGAAACACTCGTTGACAGCCAGCTGTGCGTCCTGAAGCCAGTCCTCAAACATCTGGCATTCGTCTGGATAGATAGGACGGGTAAGAGAAATATAAATAAATAAACAAATAAACAAACCCAGCAACAAAGTAAGTGTAACCACATGTACCTTTAATCGACTGGATAAGAACACTTTTCTCTCCCTGTTCTTTTTTTCGATTAATCAGCTCCCGAATCACTGCTATATTATCTTTAAGGCACTTGGGTTTATTACACAGTTCCTCTAGGTCCTGGGATGCTGTGACACTGGACATGAGTTCAACTTCCTTGATCAGGCAATCAGCCTCTTCCTCTTGATCCAGCAACTGATCAGAAAGATCCTACAGAGGATTTGACAGAATGACAGAAGAAAAAAAAAAACCTGCTGGTCACATGGTTTAGCCGGTTTTCTGTATGTACTGCACACACCATAAAAAAAGAGAACAAATGTTAACGGTAGGGTAGGAGAAGCTAACAATAGCAAGTTAGCTTTGAAAACCAAAGCCCCAAACTTCCTGCATAATCACTTTCCGAAGCCACGCCTCCTCCAAAACACATGAACGCTTAATAAAGTTTAATAAGTCTCTTGAGCACTTCATAAAGCCAACTATTTGTAGAACTACCTGTAGGTGCTGCTGCAGAAGAGCTCTGTTGTCCACACGGAGCGCTCTCATTAAGGAGTGTATTCTCTGGATGTCTGTTTGACATGCATCAGTCCTCTGTAGGAGATGTGCTCGGACATTGATCAGCTCTTGGAAGACTTTGGCGCAGCTGTCAAAACGCTCCTTTACCTGCTCCAGCTTCTTCTTCTGAGCCGTCTCCATGACCTAAGGACATGCATGAGTTTTGAGAAACAGAACTGACAGATAACAAAAAAGACACGGAAGGACAGACTTTGGAAGAACGAATAACCTGTAGCTCTAGCGGAGCTTCTTTGCTCTGGAGCAGCTCCTGGATCTCAAACGACTTCCTGTGAAACTGTTCCATGCTCTGTTCCTGTGTCTGGATCTCATTCTAACAGAAATGGACACCTAATAAAGTCAGAAACTATCTGAAATACAATAATGTAAATTGTTTTGGTGCACAGCAAGAGGTGGATTTCAAAACCTTCATTTCGAGGACCTCTTTCTCACAGCTGAATGGCCGAGACTCCATAGCAAATAGACTCAGTTTAGCAGAGGCCCAAACCTCTAACTCTTCACCAAGCATCAGATGCTTCTCCCACAGCTCCAATCCCATGCGCAGGCTGTCCACATAGCTGTCTGCCTTCTCCGAGACCTTCGTAGATACATAAAAGGTATGAAATAAAATCCCCAATGAAAACTTCGGAAGGAAAAAACCTGTTAGATTTGCCTGGAACATACAGATTATAAAATTAAGAGAGAATACAGAAGAGAAGATTTGTGCTTCTTACATCCAACCATGAATCTACCAGGGCATCTGCTTCAGCTTCAAACGGAGTTTCAGAGCAGTCTGGCAATTTCTTTAGTTGAAATTGCAGCTGCCTGCACACAGCCCTGAACTCCTCAATCTTTGGTCCGAGGCCATTCAGGTCTTCCTTTATACTACAAACCTGATATGAGCAAAGAAATATATTTCATACGCAAATGTTATTAGTCTGGACACACCTACTGATAAAGGGTTTTTCTGATGTAGTTTCAAAAAGTTAGTGTGTGGGACATGTTACTGTTAGTGGGTGGGATATATTACTGTTAGTGGGTGGCATATGTTACTGTTAGTGGGTGGGATATGTTACT